>OY728130.1:1220845307-1221185326 GCA_963277665.1 Viscum album
AGCTAACTGTAAATGCAACTGTTTCCTTAAACCCATTTCTTCCAAATCACGGCGTGCATTAACATGGTCCTTTGACTTTCCACTGACACCTAAAATGGTCCACAATATGTTATCACAAACATTTTTTTCAATGTGCATGACATCCAAATTATGCCTCAACATGTTAGTTTTCCAATACGGAAGACTATAAAAAATAATTTTCTTTTTCCAATTGTGACTGCGCTGCCTACCCGCAGCACGAATATTACGTACTGGAGGAGCCACCAAATCCTGAATTTCATATACCGTGCGGATATTTTCTTCCTCAATCTGCGATAACATTTCGACTCCTGTCATGATCTTTGGTGCTGGGCTGAACTCTCTAGAACCATCAAATGCCACTCTGTCCTTTCTGAACCTGTGCTGGGGAGGGAGAAAATGTCTGTGACCCATGTATGCCCATTTTTTGGAATGTTTAAGCTATACAGATTTTTTACTTTTATTGCAACAAGGGAAAGCAAATTCCCCTTTCGTACTCCAGCCTGATAAATTTGCATAAGCTGGGAAGTCATTGATTGTCCACAATAAAGCAGCATGCAGTTTGAACATTTCATTCGTTTCGCAGTCATAAGTCATCACACCATCGCCCCAAAATTCATTCAACTCATAAATCAATGGCTGAAGGTAAACATCAATCTTATCCCCTGGACTTTTAGGTCCATCAATAAGAGTGGAAATTAATATAAATTGTTGCTTCATACAAAGCCACGGAGGAAGATTATATGGAACCAACACCACGGGTCATGTGCTATGAGTTCCACCAACCATAGACTTGAATGGATTGAAACCATCTGTTGCCAATCCCAATCAGACATTACGAACATCTTTAGCAAAGTCGGGATGTCTCTTATCAAAATCCTTCCATGCATGAGAGTCTTCCGGGTGGGTTAACATGTCACTTTTATGAACTCTTTCTGCATGCCATCTCATTAAATTAGAAACTTTAGATGACATAAAAAATCTTTTCAACCTCGGTTTAAGGGGAAAGTAACTCATTTGCTTTACGGCAATCGGTTTCCCCTGTATCGCAATCTGACTTTGATGAGTCTTATTTCCCCTGTTCTCTTTCCACCTGGAAGCGCCACAAACCGTACAAATATCCAAATGAGCAGTTTCATTTCTAAACAACATACAGTTGTTTGCACATGCATCTATAGTCTCATATGTAAAACCTAAGTTCTCTGTCAACTTACGAGCATAGTAATACGACTCAGGAATCTTAGCGTCGACAGGAAGAACTTTTTTCAATAAAACCAAAAGCATGTCGAATGATGTGTCTGACCAATTATTCAAAGTCTTCAAATGCAACAACTCCACGATAAACGACAGTTTATTGTAAGAAGTACATCCAGGATATAATTCTGTTTTCGTATCATCAGGTACTTCATAAAACCTCCTCGAATCACGATCTGCACCAGAGCGAAGATTTATCTCACCGGTCTCAAGATTCTGGATGTCAATGCCTTCAGGATCAAACCCACATACCATTTCAGTAAGCATTTCATGCATTGGATCAGTCATCCTTGCATCAACATCCATCTGAGCTGCATCTGTATTTTGACAACGAACATATTCTTCTCCATGACGAGTCCAACTCTTATAATTTTTCAGAAATCCATTAAATAAAAGGTGCTCCCTCACAGTATCTCGTGTGAATTGATATCTGTTAGCACATTTTCTACATGGACAACTAATATAGTCACTTTCAAATCCTCTCGTGAAGTCAATAAACTGCATAATGCCATTGAAATATTCTCTAGACGTTCGATTTGGAAGATCAATCCAACTCTTATCCATAATAATATCTGTATAACAAACATTTACACAATACTTATTACATTTACATTTTTCAAATCAACTATATTCAAAATAAATATTAACCATTTGTTTATGAACCATTGATAAAATAATAATGTAACTGAAAGCTCATGTTACCTGATTGAGCTACAAACCTGAAAGGGAGGGGAGCCGAAGGCGGTGCTGCGAGGGAGAGGAGGCAGCGAAGGGGAGCCGGAGCCAAAGGCGGTGCGGCAAGGGAGGGGACGGGCGGCGGCGGCGGTGGGGAGCTGGAGGAGAGGAGGCGGTGAGGGGACGGGGGACGGGCAGCGAGGGGGGGTGTCCGGGGTCGGGGGGGGGGGGGGGGGGGGGGGGTTATCCGAGGTGCGGGGAGGGGTGTCCGGGGTGTCGGGGGCCTGTCAGGGGTGCGGGCAGGGGTGTTCGGGGTGCGGGGGTGTCCGGGGCGCGGGGGGGGGGGGGGGGGCTGTCTGGGGTGCAGGGGGGCTGTCGGGGGTGCGGGGTGGGGTGTCCGGGGTGCGGGGGGCCTGTCCGGGGTGCGGGGGGGGGGGGGCTATCCGGGTTCGGAGGGGGGGTGTCCGAGTGCGGGGGGGGGGGGGGGGGTGCTGTCCGGGGTGCGGGGGGGCTGTCCGGGTTCGGAGGGGGGTGTCCGAGTGCAGGGGGGCTGTCCGGGGTGCGGGGAGGCGTCCGGGGAGCGGGGGGCGGTCCGGAGTGCGCGCGCGCGGGGGGGGGGGGGGGGGGGGGGGTGGGCTGTCCGGGGTGCGGGGAGGCGTCCGGGGAGTGGGGGGCGGTCCGGAGTGCGCGGGGGGGGGGGGGGGCTGTCCGGGGTGCGGGGAGGCGTCCGGGGTGTGGGGGGCGGTCCGGAGTGCGCGGCGGGGGCTGTCTGGGGTGCGGGTGCCGTCCGGGGTGGGGGGGAGGGCCGAGAGGCCGGAGGGCGGCGGCCGGAGGCCCGAGGGCGGCGGCCGGAGGCCCGAGGGCGGAGGGCGGCGGCCGGAGGGCAGGCGGCGGGGGAGGGCGGGTGGCGGGGGAGGCCGGGCGGCGGGGGAGGCCGGGCGGCGGCGGGGGAGGGCGGGCGGCGGGGGAGGCCGGGCGGCGGGGGAGGCCGGACGGCGGGGGAGGCCGGGCGGCGGGGGAGGGGAGGGCGGCGAGGGAGGGCGGCGAGGGAGGGAGGGGGTTAGGGCGGCGATCGAGGGGGATCGGGGTCGAGGGGGCGCGGGGGGGGGGGGGGGGCGCAGAAGCCCCCCATTTTTTTATGTAGGTTAGCGACCGCCATTGGCGGTCGCTAATGGTTAGCTATAGCGACCGCCAATGGCGGTCGCCCGAGTCTGGGGGGCTTCAATGCCCCCTTTTCTAGTAGTGATATATGTTTTGAAATGAATCTTTCTGTCATTTTCCAAACAATGTACTTTTTGACCTTTTCGAAAAAAATTAAGGTAAGAATGTCTTTTTTTAACTTATACGGCGGGTACGGTTATTTTTCGCCATTATAACATCATCTAAGCTCCCCTTACAAGCTTATAAGAATATTTTCAAAATAAATGTTTTCTTTTATAATTATGTGGATTTTAAATGATTTAAAAAAATATATTTCTCTCAAATAGTTTTGATTTCATCTATGCGAACATCCTTTGATGGATTTTAAGTTTGTTTGAAGTTGATTTATTATGATACAAATATTCCATATTGTATTGAAGGTTTTTTGATATGTTTGACTCTGGATGTGTTATTTTTTCATCATTCATGGTTTATGGATAAATTATTGACATTTCGTATTCTAGTTTTAATACGAATATTTATGTTATGTTTAAATCTTTTCATATGAGGAATGCATTGGACTTAGTAAGTGACGGGTGGAGCTCGCTACATGTAACATCCCAAGGTTTTCTAAAAATAAATTGAAAATGCTTGAAATTTTGTTTAAGATATATATTTATAAGTATCCTTTAAACATAATTTTATTTCTTCTATGTTTTGAATTTCAAGAAACTGTCATCTACAATTGTGTTCAGTATGTTATTTAGAGTTTGATAAAACAAACTTGTTTTTTGGTGAATAGTAACATACCCTTATGAATAGTAATATGAATAGTAATATGAATAGTAATATGACTTCATGAATAGTAAATAATATTATTATTTTATTTTCCCATGGCAATAGGATAATGGGATCTTAATTAATTGTCCAATGTCACATAAAACTAATAGCACTTCAATATTGTTATTTTTCGAATTAACTGTGACCTTATTTAAAAATTAAATTAATAATATTTAGAAAATTATTTTTGAAAAATGGAGTTCATTTTTGAATTCTGCACATCGAAAAATGGTTGGGGTAAATTTTTGGTATTTTTCTGAAACTCTTGAATTTTCGGTGAATAGTGAAATACGATAAAATACCGTATAATCAATTTATCAGTAAAAATGAACTATTTATGACATCATAAGTGATGCAAGGCCAATTGCTTCGAACTCACTTGATATTTTCACTAATTTAGGGCCACTTTTTTTGAGATTATTCATAGTCTTGATAAAAATATTATAATAATGATTAAAATAATCTAAAAAACCTCCCCTCCTCCACTATAAATATCACCCTCACTCCCCTCTTCCTCCCACACCTCTCAAGCCTTGAGAATTGTCTAATTTCTGCCAAATTCCCTCCCCAATCTTCTTCCCCACGTCCTAGATCTTCTGGTCTCATCAAAAGACCAAAATCAAAGCCCTTAAGAAGGATCTCAAGGAGAAGAGATCAAGAGGTAAACATCCTCTTTCATTTTCATTCTTTTCTTCCATTTTATGTTATTCTCTTCCTTTCCCTTTGTCTTTTGTTGGGATATTTCATTAAATATTTCCCCTTACTGTCCAAATTTTGTATGATGATGAGATATTCCATTCCTCTCATCAATCTTGTTTTTATGAAATTTTAAGAGACGTCGTTAGGCTGCCGAATTTTTGTAAGAAATTTCTCATGTTTTCTTCATTTCATGATTCCTTTATCTTCTTTCTTCACCCCCTCTTATCCAAGAGGAATGAAATCTCCAGAATCATGTATATTTTGGATGTTTTCGTGTTTATGGAAAATTACAAATCATTATTCCTCTCCTCTCTCACTTATTTAAAGAATCAAAAAAACATTGTCCATTTGTGTCAAATTACCGATATCGTGGACGATGTATTTTCAATTTCCATTAATTCATTCAAGTCTGGTCGTGAAACCATTTATATGGTTGAACCAGGTTATAAGATATGTTTTATGACTCATATAAGGTTTTGGAATTCTTTTGTACTCATGATTCAAATTTATAAGACTAAATGAAGTTGTAATTATCAAAGAACCACTTAAATGATCTAAACGAACATAATTAATGTTTTAACTTATTAATCATCATCATATAAAGAATTAAAGTGATAAATGGTATAAATTATGGTACTGGAAATATTTAGATACTAATCCATTCCAATTCTGGAGTTTCACTTCCAATCAACAAGAATGATTCATCAAGAACCGATCGTGAAAATCACAAAAGAACTCACCCAAAATAATGCAAGGAACAAAATACTAACAAATAAGGGGTGAAATGAGGATATGAAATGACCATATAAGATGTTATAAACATGAACATGTTTCTTTAAAATACTAATAACAGTATTTTAACCATTATACAGGAGGTTTTAACAAGTTTGAAGTAAGACAAGCCTAAGGTAAGGGTTTCTTCATCTCACTTCCATTTTTGTGAGATATTCCGTAATCACTATTATTACTTTGTATGGTGTATGTATACTGCCCACTATTGTCTCATATCATTAATATCTTTATTTTTATGATATTAAATTTATCATTTGACAATAATTAATTTTGGGTCATACAAATCAATTGATTACAATGTTGTAAGGGGTTCCTCTTCTCACTTTCTTTTTTGTGAGATTTTAGTCGTTCGCCGTTTATTTCTTGTATGTGGAATACGTGTACTATCATTTGATATATATAATAACATGATTCTATTTATATTCATATTATTAAATGATTCAATTGATATTTATTATGTTATGGTCATATGATTCGACCGATCACATTGTTGTAAGGGAATTCTTAACCCGATTTCCATTCATTGGGTTAACATTCTACTTTATAATTTATGTGCTATTTAAATTGTTTGTGTGATGGGTTTTGTTTATATTATGTTTCATTATGTGTATTTACATAGTATATACATATTAAATCCACTCTATTAAGCCTCACTTCAAGTATATGATGTTTATAAGGGACTTTTCTTCTAAAATCCTCTTTTAAAATTCTGTTTTATAAGATTCAAAGGCAATGTTTTTATGCTATTGTTTATGTTGTATGATTATGTTTTGGTTATTGGGAATTGTTTATGATGAAGTGTGGGACCTATATTTCCCTCCAATGCATTGGGTATGAGTAAGTTGGAGGTCGTCCGTATGGTTACTCCAAGTGTAACTGTGATGGTTACACAAAGTAAGGTAGCCGTGAGGGTTACAAATTTTAAGGTAGCAAAGATGGTAACAAGATTATGCAAGTAATTCCCCAATATACCTCTATGACTATAATTATGTTTGTGTGGATCTTGTGTAGATCTCATGTTACACAAAGTAAGATTTTATGGGTGTAAATCATGTCTTTTGAAAAAGTTTTCATACGTCATGCGTATTCATGGACTAATGTGATTTTTCCTTCTTTTTCATACCTTACTGATCTTTTGTTCTCATCCCAAGTTTTTAAATGATTTTTCACAGGTTAATGGATGAGTAATACAAGGAATTAAGACATGTTAAATGTTGAAGAATTGTCAAGGAGTCTTGTTTTGTGTTTTAATGTTTTATATTCTGAGGAAAATGGAAACTGATTTTATGGTATCCACTATGTAACAATGTGTAATGTTATGAATGTTTTGTCTTAATTATCTAAAGCTCTAAACTTGAAAAGATACTCAATGTAAAATGAAGTGTTTTCTTGATTAAATTCAAGATTATGTATGAAATAAGTGCGGTTCTTTATAGTTGGTATCAAAGGAAAGGTTTAGACAACTTTAGGGATTATAAGTTTTTGTTAAACATATGGTTAGTCTGTATGTCTATTCTTTATGTTAAATCCTTGTTTTATAAATTTTCAGATTAAGGAAATTCAGTTACAAATGGAAGGAGGAGGATCTCAAATGACATTCCTATCTCTTCCCGATGACTTTCTTGCAATAATTATTGCAAAGTCTTGTCGAGATGACTTTGAAACCTTTTCTAACATGCAACTCACTTGCAAGCAACTGTTTGAGATATCAAACACCTCCACTATACCTCGATACCATCGTGGATCATGGGTTATGTTTAAAAAAATATTATTTTCTCAATATTCTCATATTTTTAAGAAAGGTAAATATTATCAAGGAATTTTTAAACATTTTACCTTATCAAGAGATTTTGAAGCATGTTATGATTTTGAAAGAGGTGCTGAAGAAGGAGACCCTTGCGCAACCTATTTATATTTGCTTTTACAGTATAATCTTTCAGAACATACTTATGGTATTTTAAAAGGACCATTGATTGAAAGTTTCAACTCAAACTCGGTCCGACAATTTTATAAAAATCATGTTTTATCAGATGTTTTGAAATTATATGTCATAGATGATTATTTTCCAAAACTATTTTTCTGTGAACACCCATATGACCCAAGTTGTACAAGGTGTATTTGGATAAAGGAATCAAATGATTTTTAAGGATCTCTAAATCATTGTTGCAATGCATGGACCTTCTATTTACGTGAGCAAGATGATGATGAGACCAGGTGGACACCTTGATCAAGGTACCCTCACTTGTTTAATAAGTAAATAAAATTGCGAGGACGCAATTTCAAGAAGGTGGGGATAATGTAACATCCCAAGGTTTTCTAAATATAAATTGAAAATGCTTGAAATTTTGTTTAAGGTATATATTTATAAGTATCCTTTAAACATAATTTTATTTCTTCTATGTTTTGAATTTCAAGAAACTGTCATCTACAATTGTGTTCAGTATGTTATTTAGAGTCTGATAAAACAAACTTGTTTTTTGGTGAATAGTAACATACCCTTATGAATAGTAATATGAATAGTAATATGACCTCATGAATAGTAAATAATATTATTATTTTATTTTCCCATGGAAATAGGATAATGGGATCTTAATTAATTTTCCAATGTCACATAAAACTAATTTCACTTCAATATTGTTATTTTTTGAATTAATTGTGACCTTATTTAAAAATTAAATTAATAGTATTTAGAAAATTATTTTTGAAAAATGGAGTTCATTTTTGAATTCTACACATCGAAAAATGGTTGGGGTAAATTTTTGGTATTTTTCTGAAACTCTTGAATTTTCGGTGAATAGTGAAATACGATAAAATACCGTATAATCAATTTATCAGTAAAAATGCACTATTTATGAAATCATAAGTGATGCAAGGCCACTTGATTAGAACTCACTTGATATTTTAACTAATTTAGGGCCACTTGTTTTGAGATTATTCATAGTCTTGATAAAAATATTATAATAATGATTAAAATAATCTAAAAAACCTCCCCTCCTCCACTATAAATATCACCCTCACTCCCCTCTTCCTCCCACACCTCTCAAGCCTTGAGCATTGTCTAATTTCTGCCGAATTCCCTCCCCAATCTTCTTCCCCACGTCCTAGAGCTGATGGTCTCACCAAAAGACAAAAATCAAAGCCCTTAAGAAGGATCTCAAGGAGAAGAGATCAAGAGGTAAACATCCTCTTTCATTTTCATTCTTTTCTTCCATTTTATGTTATTCTCTTCCTTTACCTTTGTCTTTTGTTGGGATATTTCATTAAATATTTCCCCTTACTGTCAAAATTTTGTATGATGATGAGATATTCCATTCCTCTCATCAATCTTGTTTTTATGAAATTTTAAGAGACGTCGTTAGGCTGCCGAATTTTTGTAAGAAATTTCTCATGTTTTCTTCATTTCATGATTCCTTTCTATTATTTCTTCACCCCCTCTTATCCAAGAGGAATGAAATCTCCAGAATCATGTATATTCTGGATGTTTTCGTGTTTATTGAAAATTACAAATCATTATTCCTCTCCTCTCTCACTTATTTAAATAATCAAGAAAACATTGTCCCTTTGTGTCGAATTACCGATATCGTGGAAGATGTATTTTCAATTTACATTAATTCATTCAAGTCTGGTCGTGAAACCATTTATATGGTTGAAACAGGTTATAATATATGTTTTATGACTCATATAAGGTTATGAAATTCATTTGTACTCATGATTCAAATTTATAAGACTAAATGAAGTTGTAATTATCAAAGTACCACTTAAATGATTTAAACGAACATAATTAATGTTTTAACTTATTAATCATCATCATATAAAGCATCAAAGTGATAAATGGTATAAATTATGGTACTGGAAATATTTAGATACTAATACATTCCAATTATGGAGTTTCACTTCCAATCAACAAGAATGATTCATTAAGAACCGATCGTGAAAATCACAAAAGAACTCACCCAAAATAATGCAAGGAACAAAATACTAACAAATAAGGGGTGAAATAAGGATATTAAATGACCATATAATATGTTATAAACATGAACATGTTTCTGTAAAATACTAATAACAGTCTTTTAACCATTATACAGGAGGTTTTAACAAGTTTGAAGTAAGACAAGCCTAAGGTAAGGGTTTCTTCATCTCACTTCCATTTTTGTGAGATATTCCGTAATCACTATTATTACTTTGTATGGTGTATGTATACTGCCCATTATTGTCTCATATCATGAATATCTTTATTTTTATGATATTCAATTTATCATTTGACAATCATTAATTTTGGGTCATACAAATCAATTGATTACAATGTTGTAAGGGGTTCCTCGTCTCACTTTCTTTTTTGTGAGATTTTAGTCGTTCGCCATTTATTTCTTGTATGTGGAATACGTGTACTATCATTTGATATATATAATAACATGATTCTCTTTATATTCATATTATTCAATGATTAAATTGATATTTATTATGTTCTGGTCATATGATTCGACCGATCACATTGTTGTAAGGGAATTCTTAACCCGATTTCCATTCATTGGGTTAACATTCTACTTTATAATTTATGTGCTATTTAAATTGTTTGTGTGATGGGTTTTGTTTATATTATGTTTCATTATGTGTATTTACAGAGTATATACATATTACATCCAGTCTATTAAGCCTCACTTCAAGTATATGATGTTTATAAGGGACTTTTCTTCTAAAATCCTCTTTTAAAATTCTGTTTTATAAGATTCAAAGGCAATGTTTTTATGCTATTGTTTATGTTGTATGATTATGTTTTGGTTATTGGGAATTGTTTATGATGAAGGTTGGGACCTATATTTCCCTCCAATGCATTGGTTATGAGTAAGTTGGAGGTCGGCCGTATGGTTACTCCAAGTGTAACTGTGATGGTTACACAAAGTAAGGTAGCCGTGAGGGTTACAAATTTTAAGGTAGCCAAGATGGTTACAAGATTATGCAAGTAATGCCCCAATATACCTATATGATTATAATTATGTTTGTGTGGATATTGTGTAAATATCATGTTACACAAAGTAAGATTTTATGGGTGGAAATTATGTCTTTTGAAAAAGTTTTCATACGTCATGCGTATTCATGGACTAATGTGATTTTTCCTTCTTTTTCATACCTTACTGAGCTTTTGTGCTCATCCCAAGTTTTTAAATGATTTTTCATAGGTTAATGGATGAGTAATACAAGGAAGGAAGACATGTTAAATGTTTAAGAATTTTCAAGGAGTCTTGTTTTGTGTTTTAATGTTTTATATTCTGAGGAAAATGGAAACTGATTTTATGGTATCCACTATGTAACAATGTGTAATGTTATGAATGTTTTGTCTTAATTCTCTAAAGATCTAAACTTGAAAATATCCTCAATGTAAAATGAAGTGTTTTCTTGATTAAATTCAAGATTATGTATGAAATAAGTGTGGGTCTTTATACTACAGCTCCCCGATGCATCGGTAGGTCTCATGAGACAAACTAGTGTCTTGGCACAAGGCCTTGACAAAATCTTATTTGTACTCTTGGAACAAGACCTTTATTATGTGGTAATGAAGCCTGGAATTATGCATTCCATCATTATGAAATTGGCTATTGATATTGCATGTGATTATTCAACTAGTAGAATATCAATGTGAATAAGTAAATGAAATTATTTGATTTATATTGGTCATATTATGTAGAATTTTATGTTTAAAAGGCTTATATTTTATTCTTATACATTTCCTTAAATTTATGTGCTTATTTATGAAAGTTTTCATTATATTGTTATCCTTATTGAGCATCTGAGCTCATCCATTGATCGTACCATGATTCACTGTTTTATTTCACCCTTATACCAATGTATTAAACTGGTATTGTATTAAAAATTATAAGTATAATAACAAATTTTACTCCATGTTTGATTCAATTATTTTGTGTTTAACACTGTTAAAAAGATAAATTTTACTTGTTTTGATAATTATATTGAAGGCATAGGTGATTTGGAGAACCCATGATGAAGTCCAAGAAAGATGGGCCAATCTGCACATGATCCAAGAACACCAGTGGACTCAACCGCATATATCTACTGAACCATGGATCTAAATGGGCTGAAATTTTTTGGGCCGGTCCAAAATTTGATGGGCTACATTTCATATGAATGAACTGAAGCCCCATTCCTCCTCTAAAATTCCCATAATAACTGATCTGTCCAAGGAATCAAAGCTGGACCAAGTCAAATGTGGTATTATGTATTTTACCAATATCTAGAGTTGTAATTGTCCAAATGGTGCCAAACTTTCTGTGGAGACATAAAAGAGGTGGGGATACAACTTTTCTATTTTCTTTAAATAGAGATAAGGCTGTTTGAATGCCAAAATTCATAGTACAAGTGGATTGAAGAAATCTGTGTGCCTAAAACCACCTTCCAATTTTCCTATAAAATGGAACCTTGGGCTCCCCATTTGAAAGTTAGTCCAGGAGGAAAGGTGCTACCATTTTGGATTCCCCAAAGAATATTCTCAACATCCCTAGCAGTTCTGGAGTCTATGTGAAGTTCTATCCCAACATCATTCTCTTCCTCCTCTCCCATGGGTTTCTAAACCCCTTGTGATCACCCGGGGAGAAACGTGATGTAAATCCCAGGCTTCAAGTTTGTAATATTTGAATGATATTTTGAATTCCAGGTTTTTGTCTTGTTTTTCATCATACCCTATTATTATTTTATTGATTTATATACTGTTATGTCATGCTCAACTCATATGATCATGTTTGGGGGTACCCATTCATGTGATGTTTCACAAACCGTTCACCACTTTCTTTTCCCCATTTCAATTACGGTGTTTGTGTGGTTCATATTGGTCAATTGAACTCACATAATCACTTTCAAGGCCATGTAAATTTATGTCATGGTATCACAAAGAAATAAAATACAAACCTGGACAGCGCATCGAGTTCTTCGTGTGTTGCCTTGGTGAGTTTTGGTTATGAAGTCAAACACAATTCACCCAATCATCGGCGGTGTTCGGTGAATCATTGTGTGTTTTAGACTGAACCCTAGGAGGTATCCTAGTATAAACTCGGTAAAATTATGGTTCTAGGTGTTAAAAACCCAGGATTAAAAGATCATAACCCTATATCATGAAGCGATGAAGGATAAACATCATGAGAGTACCCCGGGTTGATCACGCTTAATTAATTCTGTTAATCTATACATTGTTTTATCGCTTTCATTTTATATTTTAATATTTAATCGTAAAACCCCCAAGTTTTACAAAACCTCATTCACCTTCTACTTTTATAATCAAAACCCTCTTTTTAAATTAATTATCTAAGGCTCCATCGAGAGACGACCTAGGGTTGCTGCTATACTGCAGAAATTCTAGTCAAAATTAAACAACTAATTTGAAGCGCTCGACAACGCGATCAAATTTTGGCACTGTTGCCGGTGAGACAAGATCCTTTTTTTTTCTTTATTTCATTTTATTTATTTATTTTTCTTTTTAATTAGTACTCTTTTAAATACCCCACCCCCATTTGATTGTTTTTGTTTTGGGTTTTTTCTTTATTTTTTGTTGTATTTGGTGTGTTCTCTCTCTCTCTCTCTATCTCTATCTCTCTCTCTCTTCTTATCAATATCCCTCTCTATAATTCTATATTATAACATTATATTATATTTTCACCCTTCTTAAGTGATTTTTTCCATATTAAAAAAAAACTTCACAAATTATTTGCATGACCCTATCTGGTAAAGAAACACTACTTGAACTTGGCCCTGAAATTGAAAAGTCACTTCACACACAAATAAAGGCATCTAGATAAGGTCAATAAAGTAAAATTGAGGAACCCCTTTTGGAACCTAAAGTTGTCCTAAACCAATCCAAAATTGAACCCAATCAAACCCAAGAAAACATGGCTGTAAATAACTGAACTTTAAATGAACTGACCACCCCAGATGTGGAGTACCAACCTGCATACATCCAATATCCTGAGGAAGCGGTCAATTTTGAGATAAGATTAGGCCTCATCCACCTCCTTCCAAAATTCCATGGTCTTCCCGGTGAGGACCCTCACAAAAATATAAAGGAGGTTCACATAGTGTGCTCTACCATGAAACCCCAAAATGTGTCTGAGGACTTAATTAAGTTTAAGGAATTCCCTTTCTCCCTTGATGGTGTATCCAAAGATTGGATATACTATTTTCCTACCACAATTGGGGGCTGGAATGACCTTAAAAGACTCTTTCTTGAGAAGTTCTTCCCTGCCTCTTGAACTACATCAATTAGGAAAGAAATATGTGGAATTAGGCAATCACAAGGAGAGACCCTTCATGAATACTGGGAGAGATTCAAGATACTTTGCTCAAGCTGCCCCCACCACCCGATTAGTGAACAACTATTAATCCAATACTTCTATGAGGGACTCATTACCATGGATCTTGGAATGATTGATGTTGCAGTTGTTGGTTCCCTAGTTGATAAAACTCCTTCCGCCGCTCGTAACTTAATAGACAACATGGCTCAAAATGCACAACAATTTGGTACACGAGCAATTGCACCAACCCGAGGAGTTCATGAGGTAAGTCATTCATACCTAGAACAAAAGTTAGATAATAAACTTGATGAGATGCATACCCTTTTAAGTAAATTTTCTCAAGAATAAGGTAACTCGCACTCTACTTCTATTCCATTACATTGTGGTATTTGTTCTGATAACACTCATTTTTCTAACCAGTGCCCAGAACTTCAAGATTCATCTGAGTCTTGTGAAGTTGTGTTCCCAGGGCATCCATTCCAACAAGTACCTCCCTTCAAGCAAGAAAAATCCAGGCCAAATCCAAATTCAGGGTGGCAAGCACAACTCCAGTACCGACAAGGAGGAAACTAAAGCTACCCCAAGCATAATTGGTATCAACAAGGCCAAGGTATGCAACCTTCTTATCCTTCAACTTCTCAAAACAATAATCCTCCTCCTCCCAACTCTGAACCAAGCCTCGAGGATATGGTGAAGAAAATAGAAACCTAGAACCTCCAGTTCTAACAGACCACAAAATCAGCAATTCAATATTTTCAAACTCAAGTGGGACAATTGGCGAACACCATCGGTGAGCTTAAGATGCAAGGGTTTGGACAACTACCATCCCAACCCATTGCCAATCTGAAGGACAAAGGTAATGTATGTGCAATTACACTTCGTAGTGGTAAAGAATCTTCTCCTTATACTGATTCGATGAAACAGGTATGTCCCCCTCTTGAAAACACTCCTTCCCAACCCTCAAAAATTCCATGTAATGAAAAACAAAATAAAAAGGGCAATCAAATTATCATTGATGATTCAAATGAAAAATTCATTCCTCTTCCTTTCCCACAAAGACTCTAAATCTAAGAAAATTTATGATAATGATATTGATAATGAGATAATGGATACATTTAAAAAAGTTCAAGTTAATATTCCTTTATTGGATGCAGTCAAGAAAATTCCCCGTTATGCCAAATTTATTAAAGAACTTCGCACCCATAGATGAAGGCTGAAGGGGAATGAGAGAGTAAACTTGGGTAAGAATGTATCGGCCTTGATTCAATCAGAAATTCAAACCAAATGCAAGGATATGGGCACATTCACGATACCGTGTACCATAGGTGAGACTTTATTTTCTGATGCTATGCTAGATTTAGGTGCTTCCATTAATGTAATGCCTCAATCTGTGTATACTTATCTGCAGGTTGGAGAGCTTCAACCAACCGGAATTGTCTTTCAACTTGCCAACCAGAGTACAACGTATCCAACAGAAGTGATTGAGGATGTCCTTGTACGAGTGAATAATCTCATCTTCCCTGCTGATTTCTACATTCTTGAGATGGAAGATACCCAAACCCAAGGACATGCTCCTTTCATACTTGGGAGGTCATTCCTAAAAACAGCAAATACGATCATCAACGTTCACAATGGTACGTTGTCCATGGAATTCGAAGGAGAAAAGGTAAGTTTTAACATCCTTAAGGCTATGAAACACCCCATTGAAGAGCACTCCACTCTTCTTGTCTATTCGATGGAAGTTCTCTCAAACGCTGCACACACACACAATTCTCTCCTTAACCCAAACTCTGATTCATTTTTTTTTTCTTCACCCTAGGATGATTTGAGTTTTGATTCATGTTTTGAGTGTTGTGTGGGTTCTGAAAAGTGTAAATTTTGTGCTTTAATTGATGAGTGTGTCCATTATGAGGTACCCATGACCGTCGATGATTCTGAAAATCTCATTTATATAGATTCTCTATCTTTAGAGAATAAACATGAGAAGATAGATAGTTTAATGGACCTCACTCCCCCTAAATCCCATCCCTCAATCCAGAAACCACCAGTGTTGGAACTTAAACAACTTCCTTCTAATTAAAAATATGCATATCTTGAGGGTATTGGCCAATTTCCCGTCATTATTTCCAATATCCTCTCTCCACAACAGGAATTGAAACTGCTCAAACTTTTGAGAGAGTGTAAAAAGGTAATAGGATGGGCATTGGATGATATTCCTGGGATTAGCCCATATATTTGTATGCACTATATACTTTTGGATGATGAGGCTAAACTCGTAAGACAATCTCAATGCCGGTTGAATCCCACTCTCCATGAAGTGGTAAAATTGGAAGTCAGTAAATTACTTGCTTTGGGGATCATTTATCCTATATCTGATAGTAAATGGGTTAGCCCAGTACAAATTGTGCCTAAAAAATAGGAATAACAGTTGTGTCAAATTAAAGGAATTAATTGGTTCCAACATGTGTGCAAAACAGTTGGCGAGTCGGTATTGACTACCGTTGACTGAATCAAGCCACGCGGAAGGACCACTTTCCATTACCTTTCATTGACCAAATGTTAGAACTATTGGCTGGTAAGTCCTATTATTGTTTCCTTGATGTCTATTTGGGTTATTTCCAAATCCATATAACCCCTGAGGATCAATAAAAGACAACATTTACCTGTCTATTTGGCACATTTGCATACAGAAGGATGACATTCGGTCTATGTAATGCTCCTGGTACTTTTCAGCGATGTATGTTGAGTATTTTTTCTGAGTACCTTGAGATTTGTATGGAAGTCTTCATGGATGATTTCACGGTATATGGATCTTCTTTTGATGATTTTTTGGAACACCTAGGTTCTGTCCTCCGCCACTGCATTGAAAAAGATCTTGTTTTAAATTATGAGAAATGCCATTTTATGGTTGAGCAGGGGATAGTTCTTGGGCATGTCATTTAAAATAAGAGAATTCAAGTTTATAAATCTAAAATTGAATTAATTTCAACCCTTCCATATCCAAAATGTGTTCGTGAGGTGCGATCTTTCTTGGGTCATGCTGGTTTTTACCGGCGATTCATTAAAGACTTTAGTAAGATTACACTTCCATTATCATAGTTATTGAAAAAAGATTCTGAGTTTGTGTTTGAGAAAAATTGTGAGGATACATTCAATTCACTAAAATAGAGTCTCACATCACCTCCCAACATCCAACCACCAAGGTTGGATCTCCACTTAAAACTTATTTGTGATGCCTCTAACTTTGCAGTTGGGGCGGTTTTATCACAAAGGGTTGAGAAGGCTCCTCATGTCATTGCGTATGCCTCGCGTACCCTTGACCCTGCCCAGGTAAACTACAAAACCACTGAAAAATAACTCCTTTATATTGTGTTTGACTTGGAAAAATTTCGTTCATATCTTCTCAGGTCAAAAATCATCGTCTTCTCTGATCATGCTTCCCTTCGTTTCCTCTTAAAGAAACCTAAAGCCAAACCCCGCCTCATTCGGTGGATGCTCCTCCTCTAAGAGTTTGACCTTGAGATTAGAGATAAGAGATGAGTGTAAAATGTGGTAGATGACCACATTAGTAGGATTTCCCCACCACTGGACCATCATGTTGACTCACCTCTCCCCATTGGAGAATTCTTCCCTCATGAGAACCTTTGTGATGTTGTGGACCTTACCCCCTGGTATGCAGACATTGTGAATTTTCTAGCAACATATAGGGTCCCCACTGATTTTAGAACTTCACAATCCCAGAGAATTAAACATGATTCTCGATGGTACATTTGGTATGACCCATATTTGTGGAGGATATGTAGTGACCAGGTTGTTCGTAGGTGTGTTCCTAACCTTGAGTTCACCTCAGTTTTGAGTTTCTGCCACACATTGGCTTGTGGGGGCCACTTTGGATCTCAACATACTGCTTGAAAGTTCCTTGACTCAAGATTATATTGGCCAACATTGTATAGAGATTCCCATAGGTTTTTTAAATCATGTACTTGATGTCAATTCATAGGGAATATCTCCAAGAGGAATGAAATACCCCAACAACCCATGTTATTCTGTGAAATCTTCGATGCATGGGGCATTGAATTCATGGGTACTTTTACAAATTCATTTGGCTTTGTGTACATATTACTAGCTGTTGACTATGTTTCTAAATGTGTGGAAGCAAAGTCTACTAGGACCGATGACTCTCGAGTGGTTGTTGATTTTGTGCGGTCCCAAATTTTCAGTAGGTTTGGTTTACCAAGATTCATCATTAGTGATCAGAGTTCATATTTTTGCAATCGTAACATGAAAAACTTGCTTCATAAGTATGGGGTTGTTCATAAAGTCTCTACTGCATATCATCTCCAAACTAACGGACAAGCAGAAATTTCAAATCGGGAAGTTAAGCGAATCTTGGAGAAAATGGTACAACCCAATAGGAAAGATTGGATTTTGCGCTTGGATGATGCACTTTGGGCGTACCGTACTACTTTTAAAACTCCGATTATAATGTCACCATATAGTATTGTGTTTGGAAAGTCTTGTCACCTCCCGGTGGAGGTAGAACACCGTGCATATTGGGCTGTTAAACAATGTAATATGAACCTTTCAGATGCAGGTGAGTAAAGAAAGCCTCAGATTCAAGAGTTGGAAGAAATTCGACGTGATGCATATGAAAACTCACGGATATATAAAGAGAAGACAAAGGCTATTCATGATATCATGATTCACCAGCGGAAGTTCCATATTGGTGAGAAGGTCCTCATGTACAATTCCAGGCTTAAGCTCTACCCAGGTAAGCTTCGTTCCCGATGGCTCGGTCCTTATACTATTACTAATGTTTACCCTTTTGGTACAATATAGGTTTTGCATGAGCAGAGTGGAAAAATTCTTACCGTCAATGGGAAATGACTTAAACACTTCTATGATGATTTTCCAAATAATCCGATGGAGGAAATCCACCTTCTCGACGCATCATACCAATAAAACACACCAGGTTTTATCCTTCCTTCTCACATTATCAATTATTTCAGTGAGGACACTGTACATTCTAGGTGTGGGGGTGGATACATTCTTGGGTTAGTTATGAATTTTCATCGTTTTCTCTTTTCTTCTCTTTTTAGCATTTTTTATGGTATTTTCATTTTTCCACATCAACAATTTTGAAGTTCGATGATTTGGTGACAATAAAGGGGGGAAAGTAGAAATACCATAACAAAGGCTAAAAAGAATATTTGTATGAATTTAACATCAGGTAGTGATTTTCTTTTTTTAGTGAATTGGTTTTCTGTCAATGATATAAATGGTTGTATCTATGTGAAACCTTGAAGATGATTGATTCCTCTTGTGTGGGTAGTTTTTGGGAAAACTGTGTCACTAATATCCCCACAAATTTTTGCACCAAACCAAAAAGTGTGAATATTTCTTAATTAATATAAGGTAAATATATTTTGGGTTCATATTTTTCAGCTTTAAATGATGTTTCCATACGTTTGTTCCTTATTCGATCTGTTTCATTACTTTACCAGATTGACCTATGCGTGTGTACCTAATGTTCGACTGTTGTACGCCCTCAAAAAAAAATTTGTGTCTTGGGAAGGTCAAAAACCACCCCTCCACAACCATTGATCTTGTTATAACTATTGCAATTAGTTTCGTGAAGAGATCAAACAAGGGTTGAGAGATGAGTGTGAGATTTGTTCCAAATGCAACTTCAAAAAAATATAATAAATGAGGGGAGTGATGAAATGTTCAACATATGGGGATATCTAGGTCGGGATCTTATGGTTTGACTTCTGTGAATGACTAAGTGAGTGGGTCTTGAAATATTATTGCAAAGGATGTAGGACATGTTCGGTGAAAAATCATTTAAAGCTGAATAATGTTAAAATAACATATATTTATTTGATAGAAAGTGGAAATAATAGCATAGAATG
Organism: Viscum album; assembly: GCA_963277665.1. NCBI lineage: Eukaryota > Viridiplantae > Streptophyta > Magnoliopsida > Santalales > Viscaceae > Viscum > Viscum album. The sequence continues at coordinate 1,220,864,932 of OY728130.1, forward strand.
GTTTTCACACACACACATGGAGAGTTAGTGGAATGGTTGACTTTTTAATTCCTTGATCATGTTGGTGTCATGAATCTCTTTGAATTATATTGTGATATGATTTATGAGACATCTTTTTCCATTTTTACTGGGAAGAACTCTTTGGTGTGGTTCGTGCATTGATCACATTACTTTGGTGAATTAAAATTTCCTCAAATGTTAAATCTTCATGATGTTGGAAATATATATATATATATATATGTGTGTGTGTGTGTGTGTGTGCATAATTTTATTTGGATATGTGACTTTTCCCAGAAGTGCAAATGTTTAGGTGTGGGGGTGTGATCGTACCACGATTCACTGTTTTATTTCACCCTTATACCAATGTATTAAACTGGTATTGTATTGAAAATTACAAGTATAATAACAAATTTTACTCCATGTTTGATTCAATTATTTTGTTTTTAACACTGTTAAAAAGGGAAATGTTACATTTTTTTATAATTATATTGAAGGTGGAGGTGATTTGGAGAACCCATAATGAAGTCCAAGAAAGATGGGCCAATCTGCACATGATCCAAGAACACCAGTGGACTCAACCGCATATTTCTACTGAACCGTGCATCCAAATGGGATGAAATTTTGTGGACCGGTCCAAAATTTGATGAGCTACATTTCATATGAATTAATTGAAGCCCCATTCCGCCTCTACAATGCCCATACTAACTGATCTGTCCAAGGAATCAAAGTTGGACCAAGTCAAATGTGGTGTTCTATATTTTATCAATATATAGATATGTAGTTGTCCAAATTGTTCCAAACATTCTGTGGAGAAAGACAAGATGTGGGTCTACAACTTTTATATTTTCTCCAAAGCGATATAAGGCTCTCTATAGTCCGAAACGCGTGGTACAAGTGGATTTAAGAAATCTATGTGCCTAAAACCACCTTACAATTTTTCTATAAAATGGCACCTTGGGCTCCCCATTTGCAAGTTCGGCCAAGAGTCAAGGTGCTGCCATTTTGGAGTCCCCAAGGAGTCTTCTCAACATCCCTATAATTTATGGAGGCTATGGTAATTTCTACCCCAACATCATTCTCTTCCTCCTCTCCCATGGGTTTCTAAACACCTTGTGATCACCCGGGGAGGAACGTGATGTAAATATCAAGCTTCATGTTTGTAATATTTGAATGATCTTTTGAATTCCAGGTTGTTGTGTTGTTTTTCATCATCCCCTATTATTATTTTATTTATTTATGTAATGGTATGTCATTATCAACTCATATGATCATGTTTGGGGGTACCCATTCATGTGATGTTTCACACACCGTTCACTACTTTCTTTTCCCCCTTTCAATTGCGATGTTTGTGTGGTTTATATTGGTCAATTGAACTCACATAATCAATTTCAAGGCCATGTAAATTTATTTCATGGTATCAAAAAGAAATAACATACAAACCTGGACTGCGCATTGAGTTCTTCGTGTGTTTCCTTGGTGAGTTTCGGTTATGAAGTCAAACAAAATTCACCCAATCATCGGCAGTGTCTGGTGAATCATTGTGTGTTTTCGACTAAACCCTAGGAGGTATCCAAGTATAAAATTAGTAAAATTCTAGTTCTAGGTGTTACAAACCATGGATTAAAAGATCATAACCCTATATCATGAAGCGATGAAGGATAAACATCATGAGAGTACCCCGGGTTGATCACGCTTAATTAATTCTGTTAATCTCTACATTGTTTTATCGCTTTCATTTTATATTTTAATATTTAATCATAAAACCCCCAAGTTTTACAAAACCTCATTCACCTTCTAATTTCATAATCAAAACCCTCTTTTTAAATTATTGATCTAAGGCTCCTTCGAGAGACGGCCTAGGGTTGCTACTATACTACAGAAATTCTAGTCAAAATTAAACAACTAATTTGACGCGCTCGACAACGCGATCACCCCTTTCTATGTTTTATTTTTTCCAAGATGTGAAGAAGTATGTTATGACTGACCTATAGGGATAGTCTAATGGATAGTCTAAGGGATATGAATGTGGTCAATGGAGACAATGTTGTTTTTGTTTTTCATTTTACAATGTAATGTAAAACTTATGAATGTATCTAGTACTTCCAAAGCTACTAAACTGATCAGACTTTTGGGATTTGATCCCTTGTGATCATGCCAATGTTATGTAATAATGCACCGACTCTGGGTAACTGGGGTTGGGGCATTACATTTATACTTTCCAAAATATAAGTAATTATATTTTATACTTTATTACTTGGAAGAATAATTATTTATACTTAATATAATTTAAATGTATTAATTAAAATTATTATTTATAGTGAGTAAAAGTAATGTACTTTACACTTTACATAATAACCATTATCATACATTAAACTAATGTTATTATCAATTTTATAAAATTACATATGTAAATATAATTTTTTTATCATATTTCTACATTCCAAAATTTGAGTAATTATATTTCATACTTTATTACTTGAAATAATAATTATTTATATTTAATATAATTTAAAATTATTACTTACAGTAAAAATATATATACCATCGTCCTTACCGCTGCAACGTCGATGCCACTCCACCCACGATCACCCATGGCACCCACCGATCACAACTGGACTCCCCCAAACCACTTCAAGTGGTCATAAATTGTTCTCATGGAATTCCCCCTCCACCCCTCGATGTTCGTCGGTGTACCCGCTTCCCTATGGTCGTCGTGTATCTGCCATGGTTAGCGACGAATCTTTGTGGTCCCTCCTCATCAATCATGTGTCCCATGGTGTCTAAAACATCAAATATCACTTGAATGCGGGTGTTTTCATGGAGGACTTTTAGGGTCTGCCTTAGGCGGTTGTTGTTAGTCTTTAGAAATAGTGCAATTGTGGCTGCTTTTGGTTGTCACTAATTAACTACATGTATAGAGTATTATGATTTAAACTTACGTCACTTTGAATATAACATCTTTTATATAAATATAAATCTATTGAAATCTAATTACTCTCCATTTAAATTACAAATATATATATTTTAAAACAATATTATTTTTTGTAAATATAAATTACATTTTATGCATGACATTTCAATTATATAAACATCATATTTAAATTTTCTAAGCATTATATATAAATTATATCATACAACAAACAATAACTCATTCGTAAATTAAATCATACAAAAGGCACTAATTTATATATCCATACATATTAAATAAATAAATCATACAAACAAAATAAATAATAATTAGACAATTAAAATTTCAAATAAAATTTTTCTTTTTTAAAAGGTATAAATATATGGTGAAAAATAATTTTCGCAGGGGTTCACAGTAAAAACCAGAGGAGAATAATAAAATTTGGAGGGAGGAGACACCCATTTTATAGGAGGAGTGAACCCCGTCAAGGTCTCCTTTGTGAATTCCATGAAAGAAGCATGAACCTCCTTCAAGGGGGTTTGTTTATAAATGGGTTTTTGAAATTTTTTATTTGACCAAACAGGTTAGGGCTTGAGATATTTTTAAAAATGGGTCCGAGATGCGTGAACCCCATTCACGCATCCTTCGCGAATCAGATGAAGGATGCATGAACGGGGTTCATGCATCATGCAGAATGTTTTTTAATAGTTTTAAAAAAATTATCTTTATTTTGTTTTTTTTTTTTGTTTATATATATATATATATATATATATAAATTTAGCAGAATTTATCAGATATTTAAAATCCAGTAGAACATCCATTACAACTATCTAGATTCTGACAGAAACTATCACCTAGGACACCTTTTTATAAGAGGTCTTGCCCTGAAAATTATTCTGCATTTTCGATTTGGGATATAGGTTCTTCCTAACCTGTACAGTACATTCTGCATTTTTGATGTGGGATTATGTTTCAAGTACGTGACTTTGAAAGATTATAAAATATAGACTATAAGACTAATATAAATGAAATTTTAAACATTTATTAAACATATAAGAAATAGTTGAAAACAAAAATAATTTCATAAAGAATGTTGATCAAAAATAAATTATAACCATTCAAAACCATCAAAATGAAACTTAAAAATGTTTCACATATTTCAAGTATGTGACTTTGAAAGACTAAAATATTAACTATAACACTAATATAAATGAAATTTTAAACACTAATTGAATATATAAGAAATAGTTGGAAACAAAAATAATTTCAGAAAAAATAATTTATAACCATTCAAAACAATCAAATTGAAACTTAAAAATGTTTCATGTATTTCAAGTACGTGACTTTGAAAGACTATAAAATATAAACTATAGGACTAATATAAATTAAATTTTAAAAATTGATTAAAAATATAAGAAATAGTTGAAAATTAAAATAATTTCATAAAAAATGTTGATCAAAAATAATTTATAAGCATTGAAAACCATAAAATTGAGACTTAAAAATGTTTCATTTATTTCAAGTACATGACTTTGAAAGACTATAAAATATAAACTATAAGACTAATATAAATGAAATTTTAAACATTGATTAAACATATAAAAAATATTTGAAAACAGAAATAATTTCATAAAAAATATTGATTAAAAATAATTTATAACCATTCAAAACCATCAAATTGAAACTTAAAAATATTTCATGTATTTCAAGTACGTGAATTTGAAAGACTGTAAAATATAAACTATAAGTCTAATATAAATGAAATTTTAAACATTGATTAAACATATAATAAATAGTTGAAAACAAAAATTATTTCCTAAAAAATGTTGATCAAAAATAATTTGTAAGCATTAAAAACCATCAAATTGAGACTTAAAAATGTTTCATGTATGTGACTTTGAAAGCCTATAAAATATAAAGTATAAGACCAATATAAATGAAAATTAAAACATGAATTTAAACATCAGCGTACCCCAAGAAGATACATTTCCTGGATCTCTAATCCAACTTCGATCTTTCCTAGTCATTAAACATTGCATATACAGGACTTTCAAAAGTATGTAACTGAGAATAGTCAGCGGGTTTACCAGTCCACATCTCCATCGGTGTCTTCAGCTCAATCTCCATTGAAGGAGATCGGTTGATCACATAATAGGCGGTATTCACTACTTCTGCCCAAATTTTTTTGACAATACCTGCAGTCTTCAGCATTGCACTTGTTCTATCCAACAAGGTTCTGTTCATCCGTTCTATCACTCCATTCTGTTGAGGAGTGTACGCCACCATGAACTGTCTCTTGATCCCTTCATGTTGACAAAAAGTATCAAACTCTTCACTTTTATATTCTCTACCATTGTCTGTCCTCAGACACTTGATCTTCTTTCCAGAGTCAAGCTCCTTCTGCGCTTTGAATGTTTTGAATACTTTAAAAACATATGCCTTCTTCCTGATTGGGTACACCCAACATCTCCTGGAATAATCATCAATGAATGATAAAAAGTACCTTGCTCCTCCTAGGGATATAACTGGTGCTTGACAAACATCGGAATGGATCAACTCCAAGATCTCCTGACTTCTTGATATTGACATCTCGAACTTTAACCTGTGTTGCTTGCTCAAAACACAAAGCTCACAAAATGGTAAGGATACCTTTGTTATCCTAGGAAGCAACTTCTAATCCTCAAGAATCTTCAGGCCTCGTTCTGACATATGGCCAAGCCTCTGATGCCATAACATCGTCAATTCTTCCGTCGAGGCAGTTGATGCAACAACTATCTTCGCCTCCTTGTACGTTTCAACCATAATCACATATAGGTTCTTTGAGATCTTCTCCACCTTCATTACTATAAGCACGCCCTTCACGATTCTCATCACTACATTCTATGTGCGAGTCTTGCATCTGATGTCATCAAATTGTCCCAAAGACAATATGTTCTTCTTCAGGCCCTTCACATGACGTACTCCTTGGATGGTTCGAACAATACCATCATGCATCTTCGGTTTGATGGTACTGAATCCAATGATCTTCAGAGTGTGATTGTTCCCCATGTACACAAGTCCTTCCAGGATGGTTTCATATTGGTCAAACCATTCCCATCGAGACGTCATGTGCCATGTTGCTCCTGAGTTGGTAATCCGTGCATCGTCAAGATGATGCTTGCTTCCAGTAGTCGTCGCCGCTTCACTGACTAGTATATCTCCTTTTCCAGAAGTACTCGCCACATTTTTTTCCATGTCATGATTTTCACTCCCACTGGAACTACACTCCATCGTCACATCTATCGGTCTTTCGTCAATTGTCAGTCAACAATTTTCCTTCCACAACACTGCATACATCTTTATTTTCCACAACAAAAAATTATTCCTGTTGAATTTTTCGATCTCAAATTTCGCCTCCATCTGGACACGTCGTCAGTTCAGAACCTCCTCCGTTTCACAATGGTGTATTTAATAATCTCAATAAATTTTTTCTGATGTGACATATCAACTAGAGTTTCAATCATAGAGCATACTCAAATTTATGAGAATTATCAATTCTCGAAAATTTTAACAACACCGGGCCATAACCTTGCCTCTAATACCACTTGTTAGGACCGTAAATGATTGGCCAACCAGTGCAGCGATAATCACGAGATAAAAATAAAGTGCAAAATGCAGAAAAATAAATGACACCAGATGTAACGTGGAAAAACTCCCAAATGGAAGGAGTAAAAAACCACAGGCAAATAGAAGAATCACTATGGGTAAAGTGGGTACACACTCCCTCACTTATTACAAGGATAAAATCCTCAGAATATTCCTCTCTTGAATAAATGAGAAAACTACCTCACGAAATACCACAAAAATAGGATAACCGGTGATGAGATATTGAAGCTACAATTGATGAAAGATAGAGAGTCCTATTTATAGGTTGCTCCTCCCCTTCCCGCTGCATTCTTCTACTGGTGGATTGGGTGGGGTTGGCCACCCACCATCTACCCCACCGCCAGCCCCCTTTAACAAAGTGCGGGGTGATGCTGTCTATAAAATAAGTTGTTACTGACACGTGGACCTCATGAAACTTACCTAAAACCAACGCTTCAGAAATACCGAGGTGGATGGAAGAGGATAAGGGAGGTGCTTACCTGTTTGGAGAGATGGGAGTAGAAGAGGGAGGAGAGAGGGGTCTGCTCCGTCGGCTTCACGACGATGGTGAAGCCGGCGGTGAGGGCCGGGGTGGCCTTCATGAAGAACATGGTGCTCAGAAAGTTCCACGGGATTATCTGCCCGACAATGCCGATCGGATCCCTCAGCGTGTACGCCTGATACTGCCCAGACATCTTCAACGTCTCCCCATGGACCTTGTCGGCAGTGCCGACGTAGTACCGCAGGGTGTCCGCCACCCCAGGGATGTGCACCGTCTTTCCGAGCTTGAATAGGTTCCTGGCATCGACGGTGTCCAGGGCCGCCAGTTCCTCCACGTTTTGGTCAATCAGGGTTGATAATTTCAGAAGTATCCTCCACCTCGCCTGAATTTCCAGTACATGAGAAGGAGCGGGAAGGCTGGAGTGGTGATAAAAATAGGGCACGTACAGAGCCGGAGAGGCGCAGCCATGGGCCATGGTTGAAGGCCTTGCGAGCCACCCTCATAGCTAAATCCACGTCCTCCTTGTCTCCTTCAGCGATCTATGCTATCATCTCCTCCATTCTTGGATCAATCATCTCAAAGGTTTTTCCTTTTTTTTATTTCGTTTGGTGTAATGCGTTAGAAGCCAGAATTTCAAGGGTAAAACGAAAGGTCAAAAGAAATATTTTCATGCAAAAAGGAGATTAAAATATGAAGAAAGACATAAACTTTAGTAAGAAAATAACCCGAGATGGAATCGACGAATTTACCATTGATGAAGAGCTTGGTGAACTTGATTTCTTCAACTTGAGTCGCACCGAATCCCATGGTTCCATTGCAGAGAACCACCATTTCCCCCACCTTCACACACTACGCTCAACCACCAAGATTCCAGATCGACTCCTGAAAGTGGACACCAAATCATCCACATCGTTTGGTTCTCTTCCTCACCCTATTATTATTTTTTATTTTTATTTTTGGATTTTAAATAAAAATTTGACTACTTAATTTAAAAAGTGTCACTCACTAAAAATCATGAAAATACACTAAAATTGTCTTAATAGTTTTGGAAATAAATTTATAAGTCATTTGTGATGTATAGGAATGAGTCTCATTTAAAACTGATACAAAATGTGATCGGTATGACTCAAAATGTGTGTTTCTGGTTTGAAATGACATTTTAGTAAAAAACACAACTAGCATACTTAAAACCATGAAATCTCATTCATATTGTTTTAATACTTTATAAAAACAATATACAAGTCATTTGTGACGTGTAGGATTCAATCATATCTCAATATGATGCACGGTGTGGCCGGTATAACTGAAAGTGTCTCTTTTTATTTAAAACTGACATTAATTTTAGTAAAAAAACAAGTGACATACTGAAAACTGAGAAAAAATATTTTGATTGTTTTGATATTTTAGGAAAACGATTATTGAGTCATTTTTGATGTGTAGGAGTCAACTGTATGTCAATATGACACACAGTGTGATCGGTATGACTCCAAGTGTGCCTTTTTATTTAAAATTGACATTAATTTAAGTAAAAAGAACAAGTGACATACTGAAAACCGATCAAACACATTATGATTGTTTTCATACTTTAGGAAAATGATTCATGAGTAATTTTTGATGTGTAGGAATCATCCACACCTCAATCCAACGCACAGTGTGACCGGTATAACTCAAAGTGTCCGTTATCAGTTTAAAATTTACATTTTAGTTAAAAACACATCCCTCACTGAAAACCAAGAAAACACGCTCCGATTGTCTTGATAATTTAGAACAATGATTCGTAACTCATTTTTGACGTGTATGAAGTAGTCTCATGTCAAAACGATACATGATGCGACCAGTATGACTCAATGTAAGAACACAGACCTTCTTTTCAGGTATGTTTTCACTTTTCTAGTCGTTTTTGGGAAAAAGAGGCAAATCTGGAAATTTTCTAAGTACACGCCATGTAATTTATAAGTACATGCCATGTACTTTGATGCCACTCGAGGTAGTGTGATGGCCGTGTCATGGCCACACACATGGCCATGTAGGGGTGATGTGGAGGCTGCTTAATGCGGAGTATGGAAAAGCCTAGTACACGACGTGTACTCCAAAAGTACACACCGTGTACTTTCTTTTTTTTTTTGTTAAACGGACCGGGGTCACATCTTAACCCATAAAACACCTTCTTTTCCAGTTTCTTCGATCGAGAGCAAGGGTACGGCCACAGATCTTCTTCGAGCCACCGATTCTTCACCGATTATCCGAATCGAACGTCGTCGGTTGCAATAGAATCACAACAGTGAGTTCTTGGTTCTTCTTTGGCCATGTTTCCTGATTATTTATATTATAAGAGTTATCTGAGGTTGAATGTTTGAGATGTTTTTGTAGATCTACTCCATTCTAGGATGATTCATGGGCCGAGGTTCAAGTATATCGATCTCCTAGGATCGAGGTAGGTGGTTAGTTGCCTTACGTTGAATGTCTTAGAGTTTTTGTGAAAAAGTGTCGGATACCCATGTATTAGGTATCTTGAGTTAGGGTTTTATCATGAATTATTATCTGCCTTAGATTTCTTGTACTCTTGTGGCTATTATATGAATAATGTTTTCTTGTCAGCATGTTTGAGGATCACCCCATGGGTGTTTCCCTTGTTTTGGTTGTTATCGCCGTTTGGCTTAGGTTGCCTATGAGGAAGACCTTGTTGCATTGTTTGTATGCCTTGATATAATTGATTGTATGTATTGACTACTGTTTATATGATTTTGATGCATTGTATCTATTAGCCAAGTAATTTTTCGAACTTACTTAGGGCTGCTGACAGTCGATTACGCACAACATGATTGCTCAGGGCTGTGTGAACCTGGTGCGGTAGACTAAAGGGGGAATTGACGATTAAGGGATTCCCTATAAAGTCTGTTATAAATTAGTATCATTCACAGGACCTATGGGAATTGGAATTTGTGCTTCCTCAGGGTTTCCTTAGTTATGTATCGAGACTACAGGGGGAATTAGACGTAAGTGCTTCCTTAGAGAGTCTATAGCTATCATTGCAAGACCATAGGGGAATTGATGGTGGGAGCTTCCCAGAGTTTCTGTACCTTTGTATGATTACTTAACTAGAGTGTTCTGCCAGTGTGATCCACCCAGAGAGTCAGTCTGAATATTTTTTGGTTGGTTTTGATTAGTCCACCAAGCCAAAGAACAAGCTTGGGTTTTATACTGCTTGTGTTTAGGTAGTCTGCTGAGATACCTATTGTATCACTTTCCATGCCTTGGGAATATAGGTTTGTTTTCTAGATTCCTTGGTTGATAATTAAATGATTAAATTAAATTAATAAATAAATGTAAATAGAGATTGGTAGAATTGTTTACTTTAGTGTGCTCCTGTTTATCTGATGCATTTATTTCCTTTACTTTTTCTATATTGCTCACTGACAGTAGGGCACAGATCTTATGGTGGTTGCCTACTGGGATTAGTCCCACACCCTATTTGGGTCCTGATTTTTGTCCCAAACAGGTTATATGGTTTCAGGTGTGGATAGGGATTGTGGCCCCTCTACTTCAGTTACATGATTGTTGGTTGGAGCTGGAGAGCATAGGACCGAGCTTAGGCTTGCGATGCTGCTGGAGTTGCTGTTTATTTTTAGTAATTTTATTCTCAATTGTATTTCAGCACATTGTTGTGTTTGGTGATTTCCTTAGATACTTGTACCTGCTGCATCATTATCACCATTATTATGTATTCATTGCTTCGGTTTTTTATTTTCAGTTGTTGTATGTTGTTTACTGTTTCTGTTATTGATTTTTGTTTCCTTTCCCTTGTATACCTTACCAAATGAGGGCAGAGTTTCATCAATGACTCACTAAGGTCCTCGCTGCTAGTCAGCAGCCTCTAGCATTTGGGGAAATGTGCTTGAGGTCATGTGGTGAACTAGGTACAGGGCACCAGTTGAGTGGCTCCGGATTCGGGTCGTTACAAAGTGGTATCAGAGGAAGGTTCTTTTCTTTTCTATTGACTTACTATTTAGCGAAATTAGACAGGGATAGGATGGAATAGGTAAATGGTAAATAGTTGTTCCTGGGAGTTTTAGAACCCGTGTACAGGGAAAAATCCAGATTGCCTCGAATATTGCAATTTTTGAGTTTTTCAAGTGTTACATTTTAATTGACTTCACTGTTGGGTGGTGCACTTGTTTTGTATTGTTACTATTTATATGATTGTAGTTCTATTTTGTTTCAACCCGATGAGATGAGGGTATGCCATATCATGCATCATATAGGCACTTGTTAGAAAATCACATGACATGCATTTTTCCATGCCATATAAATTGCATTAGAATTTTCATGTTGTTGTGATAGAATTGGTGATAGACTATGCATGCTGTTGTGATAGCTGTTGTGATAGAATAACTGCTATGTTGATAGGGTATCGTTGTTTAGATCTTCTTTATCATGGATGGCAAACTTTGGTCTTAAGGGTGTTATGGGTCCTCGAGGATAAGAAATTGGTGGATCGTGAGTTTTTTATACTGTTTACTTGTTATATTTATTGTTATGATGCCAAGCTTTGATTCGCGGGGAGTATGGTCCCTCACGGATCAGAATTTGGCACCTTAATGCTGGTTTTTCTGTTTTTTCTAGGATTCAGAGCAGTTTCTGAGTCTACTGTCCAGAAAAACCCAGAATACATGACGTGTACTTTATGGTTACACACTGTGTAGTCTATATCCGTGTCACTGACCGTGCAAACAAAAACACGGGGTTCTGGAAAATATTGTAGGAACACACCGTGTACTAGTTTAGCACGCCATGTAGTATGAAATAAGTACCCCGACCATGTCACAAACAACACGGGTCGTGTTATATTTTCACATACACGCCATGTATGAATTTACACGCTGTTTAGTTTGATCTAGGTGCATGGTCGTGTCACGAACAACACAGGTCGGTGTCATCCTTTCTCTTACACGTCGTGTCCTCTTGAAACACGCCGTGTAGTATCAGCCGTGTAGCCAGCCGTGTATCTAACCACACGGTCTGTTAGAACTTATTAGTACACGTCGTGTCCTTCTGGAACACGCCGTGTAGTGTGACATGGGTACATAGGTCGTGCCACTAACAACATGGGCCAGGTGAAGTTTGTTAGGTACACGCCGTGTATGAATTGAACATGCCATGTAGTGTTGTCTTAGGAGAGCCGTGTGGCTTAACCGTGTAGAATGACTTGGGTAGGGAAGAGGATTCAAGTACACGCCATGTGTTAGGAAAATACGTCATATATTTGGGGTGTTACACGACTAGTTTAGGTAGGAGTACACGCCCATGTGAATTACCTAAGGGAACACGCCGTGTAGGGAAAGAACACGTCGTGTAGTCATGTTTTGCTTAACTTGAATTCCTTATTTTACCTATTACTTCTTGTGGATTCAGTTTTCCTGTCTTGGTTAATTCTATATTTGAGGTGTGCTTTTGAACTTTCAGATCTATGGCACCGAGACGTCCTCCCATTGTCTGTTAGGAACCAGGCAGCGACCGTACACCTGATACAGAAGATCAGGGACTACATGTAGTTCCGCCTATCATTCCGGACATGTCACCTACAGTGATTCCATAAACTGGTGCCGACACTCAGTTCAGAGAGGGTTTCATGAGATTCATGCAGACCTTCTAGGGAGCTCAGCATCCTACCCCGTCTATGGAAGAGCTGACGTGGGTTTTTCAACAGTAATATCCTCCCACATTCACAGGGGATGGAGGACCGCAGGCTGCGGAATCATGGCTAAAAGCCATGCTATCCATCTTCGAGCACCTGGAGACACCTACAGAGAGGAGAGTGAAGCTCGCGACTTATATGTTTTGAGACTCCTCCAAGAGATAGTGGGATGTGGTTTCGCAGTTAGGGCACCAACAGGTTATGGATTGGGACGAGTTTCAGCGTACGTTCTAAGACTAATTATACTCGACGACGCTGAGGGATGACAGAGCCAGAGAGTTCATGAACCTACAGCAAGGTACTCTCACAGTTATGGAATATTCCTCTCTCTTCACAGAGTTACAGCATTTCACTCCCGTTCTGGGGAATGATGAGTTGTTTTTAACGAGGAAGTTTGAGGAAGGCCTCATACCGGACATCAGATCACAGGTGAATGTCTTTCAATGGAATTCTATTACTCTGATAGTCAACCAGGAACTTATCACAGAGAGAAATCTGAAGAAGACTGGAGTTCTAGACTAGGGCGGTTCAGCATCCAGGGCTGATTCATTTAAGATAGATAGCAGGAAGCACCACCAGGAGTCTACATGAGGTGACCTGAGGAATTGAGGTATTCCTCCTGGTAGACGGGATCTTTCTTCTGGAAACCAAGTGGTGTGCTATTAGTGTAGAAAAAATAGGGCATAATAAGACTCAGTGCCCAAGAGACCTAGTGGAGTGCCGATCTTGTGGCAATATGGGTCATCTGCAGCATTTATATAGGGTTCTCCTGTCAGCGGATAGTGAAGGAGGATCAGTTTTGACTCCACGTACAGGAACTGGATTACGAGTTCCGCAGCAGACTGGGGGCTAGAGTTCTTCAGGTTGTTCAGGCCAGGGTAGAGGCTGTGGACGCAGTGGTCAGGCTTAGGTAGGGTTAGCTCAGGGATCTCAAACTACTACACAGGGTTGTGGTGCAGTCCAGACTTTTGCAGTAGAGAAGATTCATCAGGAGTAGGATCCTGGACCTTCTACAGTTCGAGGTACAATTTTAGTAGCCTCAGTTTTATCCTCTGCACTTTTCGATATGGGAGCTTCTCATAGCTTTATTTCTGTCTATACTGTGGAAATCCTTAGACTTACTGTTTATGCTTATGAGGACATTTTGACACTAGACACGTCGTTGGGGACTAGAATGGCAAGTGTACATTATTGCAAGGAGTTCCCTATAGAGGTGTCTGGGTATCACTTTCTATGGGACCTCTATGTTCTAGAGATGACAGGCTATGATGTCATTCTGTAAATGGACTGGCTCGTTCCCTTCCAGGTAGTCGTTGACTTTTATCGCTGTAGGGTGAGTTTCACATCACCGGAGGGTGGATCTTTTCTTCATAAGGGAGAGTGGGATGTCCAGGAAAGTAGGGCAGGACCAGAGCATCATGGGCTAGGTGGAGTTACAGATCATATTGCCAGCCTGTATCTGGATGACCAGGGGACTTCACAGAAATAATTTCTTCCAGTGGTGGATCGTTTCAGGGATGTCTTTCTAGAGGAATTTTCATATTTTCCTCCAGAGCGTGAGGTAGAATTTTCTATTGATCTTGTGCTAGGAACAACACCGGTATCCATACCTCCTTATAGGATGGCTACATCTAAGTTGCTGGAGCTCAAGAAGCAGTTGGAGGAGTTGCAGGACAAGGGTTTCATCTGACCCAGTACTTCTCCTTGGGGTTCGCCAGTCCTATTTGCGAAGAAGGAAGACGACACCCTTAGGATTTGTGTGGATTATTGGAAGATGAACCAGTTGACGGTCAAGAACCGATATCCATTTCCATGGATATATGATCTCTTTGATCAGCTTCGAGGATCCAGAGTGTTCTTGAAGATAAACTTGAGATCCGGCTATCATCAGTTGAGTGTCAGGCCATCTGATATACCTCTTAAAGCCTTCCGGAGAAGGTATGGTCTGTATGAGTACTTGGTTATGCCGTTCAGTCTCACGAACGCGCCAGCAGTTTTCATGGAACTGATGAACCGAGTGTTCCATCCATACTTAGATTCTTTTGTGGTGGTTTTTATGGACAATATCTTGGTGTACTCTCACACTCGACATGACCATGCTACCCATCTTGATATCGTTTTGAGTACACTAAGGGAGAATCAGTTATATGTTAAGATCTCAAAGTGACACTTTTAGATGGACAAGATTCACTTCCTGGGCCATGTCATCTCAGAGACAGGAGTATCAGTAGACCCAGAGAAGGTGAGAGCAGTAGTTACCTGGGAGAAGCCGAAGAATGTCTTTGAGGTACAAAGTTTCTTAGGGTTGGCTGGTTACTACAGGCAGTTTATACAGAAATTATCATGCTTAGCAGTGTCGTTGATGGGCTTGACTAAGAAGGGGGTGAAGTATGTTTGGTCAGAAGCCTGCGATTCAACCTTTCAAGAGCTGAAGTGGAGATTGAATTCTGCATCGATCCTAGTTTTTCTAGAGTCGGGCAAGAGTTATACAGTTTTCTGTGATGCATCTAGCATCGGGCTTAGAGCAGTACTTGTACAGGAGGGTTGTGTTGTTGCATATGGATCTCAGCAGTTGAGGCCACATGAGAGGAACTATTATATGCACGACCTGGAGTTGGCTGCAGTTGTTCATGCTTTGCATTGTTGGAGACATTATCTTCTGGGATAAATTTTTGTGGTATATACTGACCACAAGAGCCTCAAGTATATCTTCACACAGCGTGACTTGAATCTGAGACAGTGGAGGTGGATTGAGTACCTACAGTCTTTCGATTTTGAGCTTTCTTACACGCCTGGGAAAGGCAACGCTGTGGTAGATGCACTGAGCAGGAGGACGTAGATACAAACAGTTCAGGAGGCCAGCAGTGAGTGGCATCTTGTGGCTCTGTTCTCTAAGATGCATTTGGAGGTGCACGATAGACAGGGTCAAACTTTTCTTTCTTCTTTAGCTGTTACCTCTACCCTTCTTGACCAAGTTCAAATGAGGCAGCTATCAGATTCTGAAGGCCTAGTCCTACAGGAAAGCGTGTCAGGAGAGAACCCTCTTCCCAGATGGACCATAGGTGAGGGTGAGATATTGCATCTCTAGGGACGCGTATGGGTGCCAGCAGATATACACAAGGAGCTGATGTGAGACTTTCATTCCTCAGTTTGGGAATTTCATCATGGTGTCACCAAGATGTATCTTGATCTACACCGCCAGTATTGGTGGCTAGGTATGAAGAGAGATGTTGCTGGTTTTTTCATGAGGTGTTCCACCTGTTAGAAGGTGAAGCCGGAGCACCAGTGACCAGCAGGGATTTTACAACAGCTGCCCATTCCTGAGTGGAAGTGGAATGATGTCACGATGGACTTCATGACAGGATTACCAAGATCGCCTTGATGGAATGACGCAGTATGGGTTGTCATTGACAGGCTCATAAAGGTTGCTCACTTCTTGCCGCTTAAGGAGACTTTTGGTGTTGATGAGATTGGACGGTTGTACATCCGAGAGATTTAACGCTTTCATGGGGTTCCGAGTACTATCATTTCAGATAGGGATGCCCGCTTCACATCAAATTTCTGGCAAGGGCTATAGAGGGCTTTGGGCACACAGGTACTTCTGAGTACAGCTTACCATCCCTAGACAGATGGCTAGTCAGAGCACATGATTCAGGTGCTAGAGGACATGCTACGAGCATGCATCCTTGATTTTGGAGGTTCTTGGGAGAGACATATACCTCTAGTGGAGTTTGCCTATAATAATAGTTTTTAAGAAACTATTTAGATGGAACCTTATGAGGATTTGTAAGGTAGGCCGTGATGACCACCGTTGTGTTGGTTGGAGGGAGGAGAGGCAGCTATGTTGGGACCTCGTCTTGTTCAGGAGACCAGAGAACAGGTGGAGTTGATTCTGAAAAGGATGGCTACTGCACAGTCTCAGTAGAAATCTTATACAGATCAGCGGAGATGACCTTTAGAGTTCAAGGTCAGAGATTAGGTTTTCCTATGTGTTACCACGAGGTTGGGACACAAGAGGATCATGAGACAAGGTAAGCTTTCACCGAGATACGTCGGTCTATTTGAGGTTCTGGAAAGAGTCGGTCTGGTTGCTTATAGATTGCAGTTACCTCAGAGGTACCAGGATATGCACGACGTCTTCCATGTTTCTCAGCTTCGACGCTATTTCTCAGATCCGTCTCATGTTTTTCAACCCGATGAGGTTGAGCTGGAGAATTATGCATCATTCAAGGAGCATCCTATCAGGATTGTTGATCGTAGTGCAAAATTACTCTATGTCCGGTCTGTTCCTCTGGTACAGGTGCTATGGTATCACGGTCGTGTACAGGACAAGACATGGGAGAGGGAGGCCGATATGCGATCACAGTGGCCAGAGTTGTTTGGGGTTTATTCTTCTGTACCGCACTAAGGAAATTTGTGGACAAATTTCTTTAAGGGGGGAAGTTTGTAAGAACCCGAACCTTCTTTTCAGGTATTTTTTTACTTTTCTGGTCATTTTTGGGAAAAATAGGAGAATCTGGAAATTTTCTAAGTACACGTCGTGTACTTTATAAGTACACGCCGTGTACTTTGATGCCACTCAAGGCAGTGTGCTGGCCGTGTCATGGCCACACACACGGCCATGTAGGGGTGATGTGGAGGTCGCTTAATGTAGAGTATGGAAAAGCTTAGTATACACCGTGTACTCCAAAAGTACAGGCCATGTACTTTATTTTTTTTCGTTAAATGGATCGGGGTCACGTCTTAACCCCGAAAACACCTTCTTCTCTAGTTTCTTCAACCGAGAGCGAGGGTACGACTGCAGATCTTCTCCAAGCCACTGATCTGTCATTGTTTATCCAAATAGAATGTCGTCGGTTGCAATAGAATCGCAGCGGTGAGTTCTTGGTTCTTCTTTGGCCACGTTTCCTGATTCTTCTCTTATAAGAGTTATCTAATGTTGAACATTTTAGACTTTTTTGAAGATCTAATCCATTATAAGACAATTCATGGGCCAAGGTTCAAGTATATCGGTCTACTAGTATTGAGGTATGTGGTTTGTTTCCTTACGTTGAATGTCTTTGAATTTTTGTGCAAAAGTGTCGGATACCCATGTATCGGGTATCTCGGGTTAGTGTTTTATCCTTCATTATTATCTACCATAGATTGCTTGTATTCTTGTGGCTATTAGATGAATAATTTTTGCTTGTTAGCATATTTGAGGATCACCCAATGGGTGTTTCCCTTGTTTTGGCTGTTATCGCCATTTGGCTTAGGTTTCCTGTGAGGCAGACCTTGTTGCATTGTTTGTCTGCCTTGATATAATTGATTGCATGTATTTCCTACTGTTTATATTCTTTTGATTCATTGTATCTATTATCCAAGTAGTTTTTCAAACTTACTTAGGGCTTCTGATAGTCGATTACGCACGACTTGACTGCTTAGGGCTTTGTGAACCTCGTGCGGTAGACTAAAGGGGAATTGACGAGTAAGGGCTTCCCTAGAAAGTCTGTTATAAATTATTATCATTCGCAGGACCTATGGGAATTGGACTTTTTTCTTCCTTAGGGTTTCCTTAGTTACGTATCGAGACTACAGGGGGAATTAGACGTAAGTGCTTCCTCAGAGAGTTTATAGCTATCGTTTCAAGACCGCAGGGGAATTTACGGTGAGAGCTTCCCAGAGTGTTTATCCCTTTGTATGATTACTTGACTAGAGGGGTCTACCATTGTGATCCACCCAGAGAGTCAGTGTGAATATTTTTTGGTTGGTTATGATGAGTCCACCAAGTCAAAGAACAAGCTTGGGTTTTGTACTTCTTGTGTTTAGGTAGTCTGCTAAGATACTTGTTGTGTCACTTGTTATGCCTTGGGAATATAAGGTTTTTTTCTAGATTACTTGGTTGATAATTAAATGATTGAATTAAATTAATAAATAAATTTAAATGGATATTGGTAGGATTGTTTAATTTAGTGTGCTCCTGTTTCTCTGCTGCATTTATTTCCTTTACTTTTGTTATATTGCTCACTGACAGTAGGGCACAGATCTTGTGGTGGTTGCCTACTGGGATTAGTCTCACACCCTTTTTGGGTCCTACTTTTCGGCCCAAATAGGTTATATGGTTGCAGGTGTGGATAGGTATTTTAGCTCTTCTACTTCAGGTACACGATTGCTGGTTGGAGCTGGAGAGCATAGGACCGAGCTTAGGCTTGCGATGCTGCTGGAGTTGATGTTTATTTTTAGTACTTTGATTCTCAGATGTATTTCATCATATTGTTCTGTTTGCTACTTTCCTTAGATACTTGTACCTAATGCATCATTATCATCATTATTATGTATTCATTTCTTTAGCTATTTAGTTTCAGTTGTTGTATGTTGTTTACTGTTTCCACTATTGACTGTTGTTTCCTTTCCCTTGTATACCTTACCAAATGAGGGCATAGTTTCCCCAATGACTCACCAAGGCCCTCGCTGCTAGTCGGCAGCCTCTGGAATTTGGGGAAATGGGCTTGAGTTCATGTGGTGAAATGGGTATGAGGCACCAGTTGAGTGGCTTCGGATTCAGGTCATTACACTCAAAATACATGTTTCTAGTTTGAAATGACATTTTAATAAAAAAACACAACTGACATACTGAAAACTAAGAAAACATATTTGGATTGTATTGATACTTTAGTAAAATGATTTATAAGTCATTTTTGATATGTAGGAATCAACCTCACCTCAATATGATTCACGGTGTGGCTAGTATAACTCAAAGTGTCTCTTTTTATTTAAAATTGACATTAATTTTAGTAAAAAGAACAAGTGACATACTAAAAACTCAACAAACGCATTGGATTGTTTTTATATTTAGGAAAATGATCCATGATTTATTTTGTGATGTGTAGGAGTCAAACACGCCTCAATACAACGCACAGTGTGACTGTTATGAATCCAAGTGTGTATTTTTATTTAAAATTGACATTAATTTAATTAATAAGAACAAGTGACATATTGAAAACTGAGAAAATGTATTCGAATTGTTTTGATACTTTAGAAAAATGATCCATGAGTCATTTGTGATGTGTGGGAATCAACCACACCTCAATTTGACACACGTTGTGACTGATATGACTCAAAGTGTCAATTAGCAGTTTAAAATTTTCATTTTAGTTCAAAACATGTCTCTCACTGAAAACCAAGAAAACACGCTCCAATTGTCTTGATAATTTAGGAAAGTGATTCATAAGTCATTTTTGACGTGTATAAGTATTCTTACATCAAACTGATACACGATGTGACTGGTATGACTCAAAATGTGTGTTTCCAATTTGAAATGACATTTTAATAAAAAACACAACTAGCATACTGAAAACTCAGCAAACACATTTGGATTGTTTTGATACTTTAAGAAAATAATCCATCAGTAATTTGTGAAAGGTAGGAATCAACAGCACCTCAATCTGATGCACGGTGTGACCAGTATAACTCCAAATGTGTCATTATTTAAAATTGACATTAATTTTTGTAAAAGAACAAGTGGCATATTAAAAAATGAGCAAACACATTCAGATTGTTTTGATATTTTATGACAACGATCCATAACTCATTTATGACGTGTAGGAATAAACTCCACCTTAATACGATGCATGGTGTGATTGGTATCACTCTAAATGTGTTTTTTTATTAAATATTGACATTTTATTAATGTATTCTTTCATATTAATGTTTAATTTATTTATTTATAGTATTATTAACATAATATTTGTTTTCTTATATAGGCGGAAACCTTTTCTCGAGTTGAGATGATCTGTTCAGAAACTGATACCATGGGCGGACATTTCTGAGAGGGGATCACGGGCATTAAAAGATGAAATATTAATCTTTTTAAATGTTTGTTGGATAATTGTAAATTTAATTATATAAAACATTATTTGAAATGAATATAGTAGTGTTTTTTTATATATACCATGGGCAGACATTTTGGTATTCATGATTTCAATTAAATTTATATAGTACTGTTTGAAATTAGAGGTTTATGTTGGGTGTGTTGTTATATTAACAACACATTGCAGACAACTAGGCCATTATCAGCACTGCTATTAATAGTTCTTTTGTATCATTGTTAAAAGACTTTTTTGCACATTTTTAAAGGTCATATGTGTAGTAGTGTCAGTATTCTCAGCATCGTGCGGTGGATCAAAGCAAATCCCATGATAACCTTCATCCATGAGAGGAACAAAATTTTTCACAACTCTATGAAAATATGACTGGTCAAATATGCCTCCCTCTACTAGATCAGAGATGTGAATGAGATGGTAGATATGAGTATCTTGTGAAAAGAAATTATATTGTTAAGTAATGTCAAGAAAAAAGGAATGAAATTTCAATTATGCATTGGTCAGTCGTCTCAATATCAGTCATCACACAATAATTAACATGTTTTTTGGTATATTTATTATGTTCTACATATTATATAACTTTACCTATAACTAGATATAATATATAATAAATATCTACACCTTATTTCCAAAATTTTAACTTTTCAATGTGTGTATGTGTGTCTATATATATATAATAACTTTTATTAAATTTAATTAATAAAAGTAATATAATTTAGACTTACATAAAAACCATTAATATACTGTAAATTTATGTTATTTTTAAATTTATAAAATTGAATATGTATATATGATATTTTTTTCACTCTTCTTGTAACACCTCAAGCTCCCACTATGTGTTTCCCATTGAATAATGCAGTAGCTTGCGTTGTACGCAACTTGGAGTTTTAACACACAACGACCAATTAGACTAGCCGTTATGAATAGTAATACCCACTTTTTGAAATTTTATAAATTTTATTTTTCAAAATGGACTTCATTTTTGGATTCAAAATATCAAAATTAGCTTAGCGTGAATTTTTGGTATTTTTCTGAAAACTTTTAATTTTTGATAAATAGTGAAAAACACTGTGTTATTATTTAAAACCAACTTTTTATTTAAGTAATTAGTTATTTTATTTTAATTTATTTTCGGTAAAAATAGATACATAATACCTATATATGTTCAATTTAATTCATTGGAGTCATTTTATAATAAGTTAAGATATATAAAATTTTATTGAACTTTTTATCATCTTTTACCCACCTTCTAGGTGCATTTGAAAATTTTCATAAAACTTAATTTTACCACTTCTATGAGTTGAATTTAAAAATACGAGAGAAACGATTGATATCAGTAATCAAAATGTGGTTCAATAAGATGAAAATAATTTTTTCTGAATAGTAACTTTTGACTTTTATTTACCACGGTTAAAAGTAAATAGGGTAATTAAGGGTAAAAATGATATCATAATTACCCTAACACATGTCCTAATTCTATTGGATAAGTTTAATTCGACCAAAAACAACCTTATGAATAAAATATGATCCCCTTTGGTCCACTTGGATTAGATTAGTACATTTATTATTATTTTATTTAAAGAAGAGTTAAAAGAGTTAAATTCAAAGTTTAATAACTAAACCATTTTTAATATAGGGTTACACACAATATAAATTAGACTATAAATATTCATTAGAAATATAAAAATATTTCCTACATAATGGTATTTTATTTATAATTTTTAGAAATTAAATAATTTAATTTATTTATGACACAATGATGATGCAGTAATTACCTTACTAATGAAAGATTAAAATAATTGATATTATAAATATCCAAATAAATGTAACTTGAGACTTTTTATGAATTCCAAAAATTTTGTAGGTTAATATGACATGTTATGGTTGATTAATTAATTTTTTTTCAAATTAATCATGCTGTTATGATTTTCACAAAAACCAAATACTAAATAGTGTCAAAATTGATATAATTGAGTTTTAAAAAATACTATATTATTAATTAATATAATATTCCTAAAAATATAAGGTTCAGAAAAATGAGTTAGATAAATTTATATATATATTAATAATGAACCACTTTGGGTTCACTTGGAAGTTTATAGTAAGTTTATTAACCATATAATATAAAAATACAAAGAGACATGGTAAATGTCAAACTATTTAACTAAGAGTTAAATCTAAAAGATAAGGTTAATATAGTGACCTAAACCTATCTAAAACCTATTGGTTGAGAGGTTTTCGACCCATCCCACATTATCCTCCAAATAAATCATTTTGGAGCCATTAGAAACCGAAAATGATATTATTATAAAATAATATTTCAAGCTTTTCCTAAAGTGACACTCACCTCTATTCACTATTGGAAACGAAGGATATACCAATGGATTTTTTCCAATGGTTTATGAAAACCATTGGAATAGGGATTTTGATAGGTCTTTACCCAACAGTTTCAATAAACCATTGGAATAGAGTAGTTTAGATGATTTTTACCCAGCAGTTATAAAGAACCGTTGGGATATGTGAAGTTTTAGGAATCCTTTTCCAACAGTTTTAAAAAACTGTTGGTAAAGATTACCTTTCCCAACGGTTTTTTAAAACCCTTGGGAAATTTATCTCCTAAAATTTTCGCCATACCCAATCCCCCATCCACCGGATTACATACCTAAATCACGATACGGAGAGCTCTCTCACTCAGAAAATTCTTCCACCCTTCAACCAAAAAGTTGTTTTGTTCTGCACTTCAAATCTATAAGTGGTACCTTTGGTTCAATGTTTTCCATATTTTTTTTGTTTTATGTTTTGATTTTACCTAAGCCATAGGTCTGTGCGCTATGGTATACCCAAGATTTTTAATTTGATTTGTTTTCTGATTTTGTTCTACACTTCAACTATTTAATCATGTTGAAGATCTTTTAATTTTACAACTATAATATAGTTATATGTTCTTTAGTAGATATTATCTTATAATCCTTGGGGAGTAGATACCCAATGGAATTGTTGAGACCCTTTCCTTTTATGATGATATTATGAGTGTATGATAATGGGAGTTTTGGTGTAGACCCTTATGACTGGAACTTCTATTGATACATGGTTCTTGATCTATCAACATTTCACTATGATATTTCAATAGGATTGATAAAAAAAATTAGTGTCATGTTTAATATAACTATATTCTTATTCACCAATACTAGGAGTATATAATTAGACCACCTATTAATATTTACATTTCAAAAGATGTGTTTCATCATCTATATCAAGAGTGCAGTCATTAGAACCTAGTCAAAATTAATTAGGCATGGATGAAATCATATTGATTTTGATGGATGAAAACTAATGCTCCTCCTTGGGATGTGATATATTTTGGTAATATGGTTAACATCACAATGTTTGTTGGTTTAGTGACTATTTCACCACTTAATGGGATGGTTCCCATTGTACAGTTTAGTGCATCATTTCCCAATATATCATTTTGTGGGTAAGTGCTTGTTTGATCAATTAATTGGTTTTCACCCATCGAACCATTTTATGGGATGGTTTCCATTCATTATCATTTTAGATAATGGTCAAGAGATATGTTATTTGTTCCATGGGATTGTGAAATAGAGTTTTCGAATCACTAGTAGTCCATTCTAGATAATATTTGATGGTAAAAAAATCCTAGATTGTATGACCTTGTATATCATGGTATGGGAAATATGATAGGTTATTGTTTACCCATGTTTTTATGGATTCTTATTTTTGATAAATTTTATCAGGTTGTTCCATAAGGTAGGGATTAAGTATATAGGAAACTAACCATCATTGAAGGAATAAATTTTATTCAATATGCTTCCACTTCAAGGGGGGATGTGCAGGTGGGGGTGGGCTGTGCAGGGTGGGGGTGTTGGGGGGGGCTATTCATGGAAAATATGCTTAGGTGATGTGGGTGAGTGGGGGGGGGGGATTTCCAAGTGGGGGGGGGGGGGTTGTGCTGATGGGGGTGGGGGGAGGGGGGCTGTGCAAGTGGGTGTGTGTGTTGGGATTTGATGTTCGGCGTCTAATCTGTAAGTGATACGTTTATTTTAATGTTCTGCATCTACTATTTTGGTTTTATATTTTTATTTGGGTGTGTATGAATTTTTTTTTCTAGTTTATTTAGGTGTGTGTGTTGGGATTTGACAGTGGCACACGTATAGTGATTATAGTATGGGTTTGGTCTATAGGGATAAGTAGTAAAGTGAATCAAATTTGATTCAAAATGAATTATGTGTTAATATCATCTGATTAGTCACTGAAAGTGGCTAATATTCATTTTTAAGATCTTAATATTAATGTGTTTAAATTTTCATAAAAATCAATTTTGGTCCAATTCAGAAATTGAACTTCATTTCCCATCATTGTGCAATTCATGCTTAAAGTGTCAATTTGGGCCCACTCAATAATTTGCTTGTTTAAATTAAAATATTCATCATTTTTATTTTATATTTTGGTATATAATTCATCACTTTATTTGGAACATTTTTTCTTTTAGGTTTTATGTATAAATCACAAGTGAATATGGAGATTTTTTCACCTGAAGTCAGAAACTTGCTGGAAAAGCATAATGGGCCTAAGGCCCATCAAACAAATGTGGGGCCCACAAACCAAGCCCAATGAAGATCAAATTTATACAGTAGAAAGATAAAAATATGAGGATCATTTTATTCAACTGTGTCCAGAGCTAATTCTGATTTTTTCATGATGATAAAGGGATATGAAGTTGAGATTTAAATGGTGGACCCGACATTAATGCACAGAAATCTGTCCCACCATTGCGACCATAACTTCCAAACGGATGAGGGAAATTTCCTGAAATTTTTACAGCTCATATAGGACATATGGAAGAAGATATATATCTTCTACAACCCCTCCGGATTAGGACTTCTTCAATTACAAATTCACACGTCAATATGGTGGACGAATCTGAACAGTTTTCCAGGTCAAATTCGAAACGTCAATTTCCTTTTAATTATTCACCCTCCTTTTGACTCTATTAATTTTTGGGGGGTGAATTTATTGTTTGGGTATGGACCTAAGGCTCCTAATATTCCTATATAATGAGCTAGTGGTGAAGGGAATAGGGTTGTATATTTTTCTTATCATCTTTTGTTGCTTGTTTCATTGTAAGGTTATGCTTCCAAATTTTTTTTGTAATGTTTTCCATTTACATGTAAGTTTATTTTTTGTATCTTTATGTTCTTAATCAAATTCTTTCTATTCTATATTTTCCATTTCATTTATTAAAACTTTATTATCACAAAGCACAGTGATATCTCTGTGTTGTTGTGAATTAGTTCACACATAGGTGTGAATTTCATTCACACACACAGAGGAGTGTTCGTTATTTCCGCGGTTTTAATTTCTTCAATCCAATTCTTGTTAGCCATATTACTCCCACCATTGAGAGTATACCATCAATGGAGGGATAACCCTTTAATGGGTTGATCTTAGGAGGATGAAAAGGCTGGATTGAATGTTATTTTATGAATGAATTATTGTTAATTGGATAATTAATTTAAGACATCCATTCTTCAGTTATTTCTACTCTTCATCTTTACTGTGTTTGAGCAAACTAAATTCAATTACTAAATGACCATATACCTCGGATAGATCATGAATTTTGTTCTCTAAGTGTATAGGGGATTATTAATTGTGTTTAGTAAGCACCAAACTAGAAAATGATGAAGGTAGTGTTATTTTTGAAGAATGGATTCATCGAGAATTAATAAAACCAAAATTGTCTAAAGAAGTAAAATTCATTCAATCCACCCTGTGCATAATCCTAATATCAACCCATTTTCTTTGAATTTAATTCACTTAGGTTTATTAGTGTTCTTTAAACCATCCAAAATCAAAACCAAATTTGGCTACTTCATAACCCATCCTTCACCAAATCATAGCATCTCAAGGTTACTTCTTCGGTCTCTGTGGATTCGACCCCTACAAGTACTACATCGACCGCTTTTACCAGTAGGGTAAATTTGGGAGCAACCAAATTTTGGCACCATTTCCGGGGACCAATTAAGTTCATTAGACCAAAAACATTCTTTTCTTACCCCCATTCTTCTATTCTCATCCCAATTCTCTTATCTTTTCCCTTTCTCGCTTTTTTTTCTTTTAGCGCATGTCCGCCTACACCCGTGATAACTCAAACAGATTAGTTAGGGTGGATACTCCTAGGGCTGGGGAGTCAAGCACTGAAAGAGATCTATTTACTTTAGATCCAAATCTTCCTAATACTCCAAATTCAGATGTTGAGTTCGATACAATGGAGAATCTCTCACAAAACCAAATCATAAACCGGGGAGGGAACCAAAATAACGGGCAAGACCCTAACTTGGGAATTGTTGCAGACCCGACCATGAATGACTACCTCACACCAACCTAGACCAATTCACCCTCATGCATTAGGCATGATAACATAGGATATTCCCAATATGTTTTCAAACCCCATGTTCTAAACCACCTTCCAACCTTTCATGGGATGGAGTCTGAGATGCCTTACCTTCATGTTAAAGAATTTAATGACATTGTCGAAACCATGTGCCCACCAAATCAAATTGGATCTACTAAAATGAGAATTTTTCCTTTCTCGCTTAAGGACCGAGCAAAGAATTGGTTAAACAATTTGATTCCAGAATCCATTCACTCTTGGGACCAACTTCAATGAGAATTTTATAAAAAATACTTCCCCCATCACAAAACAATTGCACTTAAAAAGAGCATACAAAACTTTTTTGAAAGAGAGGGAGAAACATTCTATGAAACATAGGAAAGGTTCAAGGACACATTAAACATGGTACCGCACCATGGTTTCTTAATCCCATAACAAGTGAGAATTTTCTATGAAGGGTTGGGTCCCGGAAACAAACAATTCATTGATATGATGTGTAATGGAACCTTCAAAAACAAAGCCCCAAATGATGCTTACGAGTATCAAGAAAATCATGCTGAACAGAAACAAACATGGGTAACATCACCATACTATGAGAAGCCACCCAAATCTGGTGGAATGTAAAATCTTGGTGAAGAAGAAAACCTTAGAGAAAAACTTGTTGCACTCACGAGGAAAGTTGAGGAGATTGATCTTAGGAAGGTCCATAAAACCCAAACTGTTGAGCTTGTTTGTACAATTTGTGACAAGAATGACCACAAGACTGATAATTTCCCAACCATTCCTTCCATCAAGGATTTTCTTTTAGGAGGACCACCAGAATAATTTAATGTAATGAACTTGAAAAATCCACAATTCACAAACACCTTCAATCCAAGGTATAATGACCATCCAGGATTTCGTTGGAAGGACAATCAACAACCAACACAACAACAATGTATCAACCCATACCCTCAACAAAACTTTCAACCTCATAATCAGTTCCAACCACAACCGGTCCAATTCCAACATCCTCATGTACAATATCAACAACCCATTCAACAACCTATCCAACAACCAAAGTATCCTCCTGGGATAAACCCACAAGCTCAAGCACCAACCCAAATTGTTCCACAAAGCCTGCTAGAACAACTATGCAAAAAAATGGACAAAATGAACTCATAATTCTCATCCATTAAAAAAGAACTTCAAACCATAAAAACTGAAAAGGCACCCATGCCCACATAGGCCATTCCACAACAAACATCAAGGGGAGAAAAAAGTTTCACTCAAACAACTCACTAACAACTAAAGGCTATGACGGTTTTAAGAAGTGGGAAATCAATTGAAAAACCTGAACAAATAAGTCAGAAACTATGTGAAGCTTAAAACTCTAATGAAAATTCAAATGAACCACAAGATCAAACTGAAGAAACTGATAACAATGTGAAAGAAACAACACTTCAACAAACAACTCCACAACCTGCACCATTTCCTCAACGCATGAGGGGGAAAACCAAGCCTGAATTGAGTGAAACATTTAGGGAAATCTTCTCACAAGTCAAGTTGAACATTCCCCTTCTCGATTCCATCCAAACCATACCTTCCTACTCAAAGTACCTTAAGTACTTGTGCACTTTTAAAAGAAAATTTTCACATAAAAACCAATTCCTTTTGGCTGCTAATGTGATTACCACCATTCAAAGGACCATTCCTCCTAAGATGAAAGATCCAGGATGCCCTTACATAAATGTTGAACTAGGAGAGAACAAAGTTGTCAAAGCCTTGTGTGATCTAGGTTCCAGTGTGAACCTCATTACTTATGCCATGTATTTTCAGTTAGGGCTCTAAGAACTCCAACCCACATCTATCACTCTTCAACTTTCTGAACATAGTGTTTGAGTTCCAAAGGGGATCTTAAAATATGTTTTGGTGAAAGTTTAAAATTTCATTTACCCAGCTGACTTCATTGTTCTGGACAATCACCCAAGCTTAGTTCCTAGGGATAAAACCCCAATCATCCTTGGTCATCCCTTCCTTGCAAAAATCAACTCTGTTATCCGAGTCTGAAATGGGAACATGACCATCACCTTTGGAAACATGAGTCTAGACTTGAACATCTACAATGAAAACTCTCAAATTGGGGATGATGAAGAGATCCATGAGTTTAATTGGATTGGTAGTGTTGATAATGAACTCAATGAACATCAAGAAATTACCGAAGGATGGTTAATTCAATAAGAGATTGATTTTCTTTATTCACATGAGGGAAATTTGTGACCTTGGATTGAATCTCTTTCAGACAGCTCTATTGATGAATTTCTAGAATCACCAATCAATGATACCATGGTTGAAATCAATAACATTGAGTCCGTAGACATTCATTGTTGGGACGGAGAGTGATGGCAAGAGGGGGGGTGAATTGCCTTTTAAAAAAGTTTAACAATTTAAGAAAAAGTTAAAGCGCAGCGGAAATAAAAGAGGCAAGACACAAAATTGATAACGGAGTTCGGCCTAAAACCCAAGCCTACGTCTCCGCTCCCAACTCAACCGTTGAGAGATTTATACAACAGCTTTCTTTTTAATGGTTGTAGCAAGAAACCCACTAGACTTTAAGGCAGCCTAGAAACCTATTACAGCTTGCTTTTTATTGGTTGTAGCAAGAAACCCACTAGCCTTCTTACAGGTGAAGGCTAGCTCACCTATGACTCAAGTCTTTTACAGGGAAGGCTTGACTAACCTCTTCACACCTTGAAGGTGGTTTGAAAACCCAAACAAAGGGAGGATGAGAGAAAGAAGGGTTTGTATGCACAAACTCAAAATAAATCTCAAAATGATAAAACAATAAAAACCGTAAAGAGGAGAAGTCTTGGGCGCCAATGGAATGATTGGTGATGATGAAGAGCGCTCCCAAGCTTCTATGGTGGTGCTCCTTGGTTGTGGAAGTGAGTTGGAGCAGGTGGGGATCCTTGAAGGAATGCGTCGGAGGTTCTCCAAATGATCGAAAAATGTTCTCGTGGGCTTCTATATTTTTCCGGGGCTTCCTAGTCCTCTATTTATAGGAGAGGAACACCCAAATGGCCGTTGGGGGTCTTCGGAGCCGTTGGAGAGGCCTTCGGAGCCGTTGGGAGTCAAAAGTACAAGTCTGGTCAAAGCCCAACGGCTAGTTTGACTGGGCACATCGGCTGGCCGGTGGTGTCTCACCAGCTGGCCGGTGGTCCACCGGCTGGCCGGTGCTCCAGACAGAGAGAAAGCTCTTTGCCCAGGTTCTACTGGCTGGCCGGTGGTCAGCCATCGGCTGGCTGGTGACAATACCGGCTGGCCGGGGAGCTCACACCGGCTGACCGGTGGCTCTGGACAGAAACCATTGCTACTGCCAGAGACCACCGGCTAGCCGGTGGTAATCCACCGGTTGGCCGGTAGACTCAGAGAGTCTACTTTCAGTCCTTCTTGTCCCAACTCCTTGGCAACCTTTTTCCTATCAACAAAAACACTTGAAAAGAAGTTAGAACAAAATAAGAGTGATTGTGATCATTAAAATCCAAGAGAGAGGGGTACAACATTCATGACACTACTCTGGAAAATTTAGTGGATGAAAATTCTGTTCACAAGGAACCAATTTTGTCAAGAAATCTGAAAAAAGAAACTAAGTTCAATAAAAAGTATCATCCTTTCTTGGAAATTCATGAACAATATGATCTTGAATTTAATTTCTTACCTTCATCACTAAAGTATGAGTTCTTAGAGTAAAATCAATCCTTTCCTGTTGTCATTTATTCCTCTCTTGAATCTGATCATGAGAGGATGCTTCTAAATGTCCTTAGGAGACACAAGAAAGCCATTGGATGGACCCAATCTGATATTCCTAGGATTATCCCACTTATCGAGACTCATAGAATTATTCTTGAATCTGAGTCAAAGCCATGTCGTCAAACTCAGAGGCGACTCAATCCTAATCTCATGGAAGTAGTGAGAAAAGAACTTTTGAAATTGTTAAAAGCTGGTATCATCTATCCTATAGCTGAGAGTGAGTGGTTTATCCCAATCCATGTGGTTCCAAAGAAGGCTGGAATCATAGTAATAACCAACAAGGATGGAGAGATGCCTCCAACAAGGGTCAGTAGTTGATGGAGAGTTTGTATTGACTATAGGAAGCTCAACTCTTGTACCAAGAAAGACCATTTCCCCTTACCCTTTATTGATCAAGTCCTCGAGCGAGTGGCGGGTCATCAATTCTATTGCTTCCTAGATGGATTCTCAGGTATAATCAAATCGAAGTCTCCTTAGAGGATCAAGTAAAAACAACCTTCACTTGTCCATTTGGTACTTTTTCCTTCAAGCGCATGCCCTTTGGGTTATGTAATGCCCCTGGTACCTTCCAGCGGTGCATGATGGGAATATTCTCGGATATGGTGGGGGATTTTTTAGAGGTCTTCATGGATGACTTCTCCATATTTGGGGATACTTTTTAGGGATGCCTTATAAATGTTGAAAATGTTTTGTCAAGGTGCGAGGATAAGAATATCATACTAAATTGGGGAAAATTCCATTTCATGGTAAGGGAAGGACTTTTTCTAGGTCATCTGGTATCTAGTAGAGGGACTGAAGTTGATAAAGCTAAGGTTGACATCATTAGTCACCTTCCCTCTCCTAAAACTGTTAAGGAATTGAGGTCCTTCTTAGGACATGCTGGTTTTTATAGAAGGTTCATTAGGAATTTCAGCTCTATTTCTCGACCACTTTGTGCTCTATTGGTAAATGATGCTCCATTTTTATGGACAGAAAGTTGTGAGGAATCATTATCTACACTAAAGTCAACTCTTATATCTCCACCTATCATGCAATATTCAAATTGGAAACTTCCTTTCGATCTCATGTGTGATGTAAGTGACTTCGTTGTAGGAGCAGTCTTAGGACAATGGTGTGATAAAACTCCATGTGTCATTGCTTATGCAAGAAAATATTTAAATGATGCAAAATTAAACTACACCACAACTGAGAAAGAGTTGCTTGCTGTTGTCTTTGCCTTAGAGAAATTTAGGTCTTATCTCTTAGGATCACCCATCATTGTCTTCACTGACCATTCAGCCCTAAAATACCTTTTCCAAAAACAAGATTCCAAGGATAGATTGATTAGGTGGGTCCTTCTTTTTAAAGAGTTCGATTTAACCATTAAGGATAAAAAAGGGTGTTGAAAATATTGTAGTTGATCACCTCTCTAGGATGGAATTAAAAGACAACTCACACCACCTCTCAGTGTCTGATTCATTTCCCGATGAGCACCTCTATTCAGTGAGTGATTTCCCTTGGTATGATGACATAGAAAACCATTTGGTGACGGGTGACATTCCAAAATTCCTGGGGACCCAAGATAAGATTAAATTCCTTTCTGATTCCAAACACTATGTGTTTGATGATCCTTACCTCTTCAAGTTCTGTCCTGATCAAATCATCAGGAGATGTATTCCCGAGTCTGAGCAAGAGTCCATTCTAAAATTTTGTCATGGAGAGGCATGTGGAGGCCACTTTTCTACAAAGAAAACCACTGCAAAGGTCCTTCAAAGTGGTTTCTACTGACTGAACCTCACTAAGGATTCCTTCCAATTCTGCAAAAAATTGTCCTCAGTGTCAAAAATTAGGATCTATTACCAAAAGGAATCAAATGCCCCTCACTCCCATTCTGGTCGTTGAAATCTTTTATTGTTGGGGAATTGATTTCATGGGACCCTTTACAAGCTCTAAGGGATACCTCTACATCCTCATAGCTATTGATTATGTCTCAAAATGGGTTGAATCCATTCCCACCAAGTCCAATGACCACCATGTTGTGATCCGATTTCTGAAAGAGCATATATTTTCTCGATTTGGAATTCCTAGGGCTATAATTAGTGATCGTGGAACCCATTTCTACAACTGCCCATTCTCTTCACTCATGTCTTAGTATGGTATTACTCATAAAGTTTCCACTGCATACCATCCTCAAACCAACGGTCAAGATGAGTTTGAAAATAGAGAAATTAAGCAAATTCTTGAAAAAACTGTCAATCCCTCAAGGAAAGATTGGTCCAAGAAACTCTTAGATTCACTTTGGGCATATCGAACTGCTTTCAAAACTATCCTAGGTATGTCACCATATAGATTGGTTTATGGAAAATCATGTCATTTACCTATTGAAATTGAGCATAAGGCCTTTTGGGAAATAAAAAAAATGAACGTTGACATTTCATTGGCTGAAACAAAAAGGAAATTAGATCTTAATGAACTCGAGGAACTTAGGATGGAGGCTTATGAAAATTCAAGGATCAATAAATCTAAAGTTCAAGCCTACCAATCTTGGAATCTCAATGTCAAACACTTTGAACTGGGAAAATTTGTGCTCTTGTATAGTTCAAAACTTCATTTACACCCAGGAAAGCTAAGGTCCAGATGGTCTGGTCCATACCTAGTGAATCATGTGTACCCTCATGGGGCAATAGAGATTCAGGATCCCACAAGTGTTCATGTATTCAAAGTCAATGGTCATAGGTTAAAAACATTCATTGAATTATTCAATAAACAAGAAACCAAGGAGGAGTTAACTGAGCCAAAATATGAACCAGAGAAAAATTGATAGATTTAGGGTGCAAGTCGGGCTAACGACGTTAAACAAAAGCGCTGCACGGGAGGCAACCCATGGTTTTCATGTTTTCAATCACTGTGAATCATCTTTTGTTTCCTTCTGCTTCATTTTGTTATTTTTTTTATATAGACTGTTGACATGTTCTTCTTTTATGAGTAAGTATGGGTATGAAAAGGGAGCGTCGTATTCATCCGTGTCATGCGGTGTGATCCCTGAGTAATACCTTACCCAGAAAATATAAATAAGACAATGTATCATCAGTTTATTTTATTTATGTTTTTGTAGGTTAAAAAAAATTAGACTCTTGACATGTTCTTCTTTTATGAGTATGGATGGGTATGAAAGGGGATCACCGTATTCATTCGTGTCACGCGGTGTGATCCCTGAGTAATACCTTACCCAGAAATTTAAAAGAAGACAATGTATCATTAGTTTGATTTAAAAAAAACATGAAAACCCATAAAAATGATGATACTTGGAATTAAATCCTTGTGTTGTTTGTTTTTTCTACTTTGTCCTTCTTTTTATGGTTCAGGAACTATTTTGGGTGATACATGTTCAATCAAGGAGGTGCCTACATCCTCCAAGTGATCAAAGGAGTAATCTGGAGCATCATGAACTTCAACTTGAAAAACTAGGTGAATTTGTTCCATGTTTATCATTCTCAATTTCATCTTTTAACTCCTATCCTACCCCCTTATAACTTTTTCTTTTCTTTAAACACTGGGGACAGTGTTATTCTAAGTTGGGGGGAGATAAAAAATGATTTTTTTTTATTTTGTGAATAAAAAAATGCATGAAAAGAAAATTTTCATTAACCATAAACATGATAACATACATTGCAAACTCTAAAATTGGATATCAAATAAATTTTTCATGCCTTGATTCTAATTTTAATGAATGTTTAAGTTCATGAGCATAGTTTTTGGAAAGTGTGGTTGTCTGATGTGATTTTTCAATGTTTACATTTTCATCCTCTTAATAAAAATTCCACAATGAACGTCTACTGGATTGTGGGTGTAAATTTGAGTTTTTGGGTCTCTTTCATTATAGCATAGGGTTATGGGGTCACTTTTAGTTTAATTTGAGTATCCAAAAAAAACAAAAAAAAATTGACCACATAGAGCAATGTTTTTTCCAAATGTGTGGCGTCTGGCACTTGGGGATCGTGACTCCATAGTTTTCTTGCCCAGATTTATGCTTTATATCTCTATTGTAGAGCATGAAATTGAAAATATGTGTGGCGTCCGGCACTTGGGGATCGTGACTCCATAGTTGTCTTGACCAGAGTTAGTATTTTCATATCTATTATGGTAAAAAAATCATCAAAAAAATGGATACTCATATTAAGGTTTAATGTGATTCCCACCTAGAGCTTCCATTTTTTCCCCTTGAACAATAAAATGGGCCCCATATCTTTTGTGATTCACAACACTTTATCATGATTAATTGAAATTGGATGAAATGTGGCGATGAATTTGAACAAAGGAATGGGCTTGGGCTTGGGATATGCTCATGGACCTAGCTTTTTTTAAATGATTTGGTGGGTTCCATAATTTTTTTGGTATGAGATATTTGGGTGAGAAATGTGTATTAAAATTTTTTTGGAAAAGGGGATTTGAATTTCATATTTGTAATATATTTTGCTCGGGACTAGAAAAACTCAAGTTGGGGGGTGTGATTAGTCACTGAAAGTGGATAATATTCATTTTTAAGATCTTAATATTAATGTGTTTAAATTTTCATAAACATAAATTTTAGTTCAATTCATAAATTGAACTTCATTTCCCATCATTGTGCAATTCATGCTTAAAGTGTCAATTTGGGCCCACTCAATAA
The DNA here is from genome assembly GCA_963277665.1 of Viscum album. Lineage (NCBI taxonomy): Eukaryota > Viridiplantae > Streptophyta > Magnoliopsida > Santalales > Viscaceae > Viscum > Viscum album. Next base: position 1,220,900,372 of record OY728130.1, read on the forward strand.
TTTGCTTTTGGAAATTACAATATTCATAATTTTAATTTGATATTTTGGTATATTATTAATCACTTTATTTGGAACATTTTTTCTTTTAGATCTGATAGATTAATCACAAGTGAAGATGGAGATTTTTTCACCTGAAGGCAGAAACTTGCTGGAAAACGCATAATGGGCCTAAGGCCCATCAAAAAAATGTGGGGCCCACAAACCAAGACCAATGAAGCTAAAATTTATACAGTAGAAAGATAAAAATATTAGGATCATTTTATTCAACTTTTTCTGGAGCTAATTCTGAATTTTTCATGATGATAAAGGGATCTGAAGTTGAGATTTAAATGGTAGACCCGACATTAATGCACAGAAATCCGTCCCACCATTTAGACCATAACATCCAAACGGGTGAGGGAAATTTCCTGAAATTTTTAAATCTCATATAGGACTGATTTAAAAAGATATTTCTCTTCTACAACCCCTCCGTATTCGGACTTCTTCAATTACAAATTCACTCTTCAATATGGTGGAAGAATCTGGATAGTTTTCCGGGTCAAATTCGAAACGTCAATTTCCTTTTGATTATTCACCCTCCTTTTGACACTATTAATTTTTTGGGGGGTGAATTAATTATTGAGTTATGGACCTAAGGCTCCTAATATTCCTATATAAGGAGCTAGTGGTTAAGGGAATAGGGTTGGATATTTTTATTATCATCTTTTGTTGCTTGTTTCATTGTAAGGTTATGCTTCCAAATTTCCTTTGTAATGTTTTCCATTTCCATGTAAGTTTATTTTTTGTATCTTTATGTTCTTAATCAACTTATTTCTCTTATATATTTTCCATTTCATTTATTAAAACTTTATTATCACAAAGCACAGTGATATCTCTGTTTTGTTGTGAATTAGTTCACACATAGGTGTGAATTTCATTCACACACACGGAGGAGTGCTCGTTATTTCCGCGGTTTTAATTTCTTCAATCCAATTCTTGTTAGCCATATCCCGCCCACCATTGAGAGTATACCATCAATGGAGGGCTAACCCTTTAATGGGTTTATCTTAGGAGGATGAAAAGGCTGGATTTAATTTAATTTTATGAACGAATTTTTGTTAATTGGATAATTAATTTAAGACATCCATTCTTTAGTTATTTTTACTCTTCATCTTTACTGTGTTTGAGCAAACTAAATTCAATTACTAAATGACCATATACCTTAGAGAGATCGTGAATTTGGTTCTCTAAGTGTATAGGAGATTATTAATTGTGTTTAGTAAGCACCAAACCATAAAATGATGAAGGTAGTGTTATTTTTGAAGAATGGATTCATCAAGAATTAATAAAACCAAAATTGTCTAAAGATGTAAAATTCATTCAATCCACCCCGAGCATAATCCTAATATCAACCCATTTTCTTTGAATTGAATTCACTTAGGTTTCTTAGTGTTCTTTAAACCATCCAAAATCAAAACCAAAGTTGGCTACTTCATAGCCCATCCTTCACCAAATCATAGCATCTCAAGGTTACTTCTTCGGTCTCTGTGGATTCAACCCCTACATGTACTACATCGACCGCTTTTACCAGTAGGGTAAATTTGGGTGCAACCATCATCCATAAATTTTTAGTTCTTAGAAGGCTTGGTATTGTTTGGAATTTTGTGTTAATATCATCCATATTCCACATGATTCACATCATGGTAAGAATGTGTGATGATGTTGTTGAGATCAGAGAGAAAACTCATACACTCCAGGTTGTTTATAGTGGCGTGTTTAGTCATGAGTGATAATTGGCTTCCTAATATGACTATACTAATATAACTTTAGGTTTAATTAAATATGGTTCTCACTGTACATTGTATATTATGTCTCTTTCTTGGCCAATACTCACTTTTATGATGGTAGGGTGCTTTTCACTAGCCATGCTGGCATGTGTAGACATCCATAACAATATTAGATAAGTCAAAAATTTAATTCAGTAATATTTTTATCATTGAAATACTTTATTATTAATATAAAATTAAAAAATAAGTGTTTTTGTTTATACTTTATGAAATTAAACCTTTTTACAAGCCATCAAAAACCTATTAGTTAAGAAGACTAAACTTTATCCACCCATGGGGTGCAGTTGACTTGGGGAACTAATTTGGTAATGAAAGGTATGTCCATAGAGGTGACAAGAATGAGTTATTGAACATGAGTGAATGATTTGGGATTCCTATAACAAATAATGGGACCTGAGGCATGTGTCTCTTATATTAGACCTAATGAAAACGAATATAAATAAATTTTAATTTAATTTTTGAGTACGTGTTCTTTGATTAATGATTTGGAATTCCTTCAAAAAATCAACCAAGGATTCGTGTTAAAAATATATCTTTTAATTCCATTTGGAAATCACCTTGGATTCATGATGATTTGGTTTATAATACCTTGAGGAAATCTACCTTGGATTCAAAGTGATTATGATTTAGGAAGCCTTGGGGAATTCCCCCATGGATTATAAACTAGAGTCCTCTCTCTTTAAATGGGGTGGGAACTCCTTTCTCCCTATAAATCCATATGAAGTTAATCAATTAGTATGTCTTTACATTGTTTTAATAGTTCACTAAATCAACTAGAAACTCCTTCCTTTATCATTTACTTAATTATATTTTCTATTAAACTTCAATATTATTGATTTTTTTATAAATAAATGATGTATAACAATTCTTTTTAAAAAATGGATAGAAGTTGGATGTATGAAACCGATCGGATCTCAAGCAATTTTCAAAACAATTTGGAGATATTTTTAGATTTTTCATTTCACAATGCTTCAGATAGTGGTCGCATACATTTCCCATGTTCCAATTGTGTTGTTAAACCTTGGTTGACCCATGAAGAAGTCATATACCACATAACCAAATATGGTTTTCAAGCAAACTACTTTGTGTGGTATCACAATGGGGAGAAAATGAAATCTCAAATTGCTGATGATTGAAATAGAAGGACTGGAATGGTGAATTTGTTAGATGACCGATTTCAGTTTATTTGGCATCATGAAAAAGAAAGGATTCCAACATAAGAAGACTTCGATATGATCACACATGATGAGTCTAATGAAAATGATGTTGTTGTATGGGTGAAAAAATTGAATGATACTGCCACGACTCCAGTATATCGACAGTGTGATAAAATGAAAAAGATGGAATTTTTAATCTGATTGTTTCATGGGAAAACTATGAATGGGATTTATAATACAGCAATCGATTACATTCTTACCTTCTTGAAGGATTTATTTTTAGATGATGCAGATATTCCCTTAAGCCACTATATGGTATGGAAGTTAGTTGAGGAACTTGGATTTTCAAGAAACAAAATTCATGCTTTCCCGAAATATTACAGTTTATTATGGAAGGAAACTGTTGAATGAAATGATTGTATAAAATGTGGAACATCCCTCTGGAAGTCAAAATCTTATGTAACACCATCTCGTGTGCCACAGAAAGTAATTTGGCACTTTCCATTGATCCCCAGACTCCAGAATCTTTTTATATCTAATGACATATCAATAAAAATGATATGGAATGATACCAAGAGAAAGAAGACTAATGATGAGTTGGTTCACCCTGCAGATGGATTTTCATGGAAGAGATTTGATGCTTGATATCCTGATTTTTTAGCTGACGTGTGTAATGTGAGGTTGGGTCTTTCATGTGGCAGTTTCAATCCGTTTGGGCATATGCTTACTTCGCACAGCACATGGCCAGTTTTTATACAAATTTATAATCTTCCCCCGTGGTTGTGTATGAAAAAACCTTTCACTTTCATGAGTATACTCATATTTGGCCCTTCTGATCTTGGCATTGATATTTACGTATACATGAAAACTTTAATAAAATAGTTGAAACTTCTTTGGGATGTGGGTGTGAACACATAAGATGCATGTTCAAAAGACATATTTTGGATGCGTGCTGAACTTATGTGGATGATCAATGATTTTCCGGCTTATGCAATGATGTCTGGATGGAGAATGAAGGGAAAACTGTCATGTCCTATTTGTATGAAGAATACACAATCCAGAAGACTGAAACAACATTGTAGTTTCTGTTTTACGGGACATCGACGATTATTTCCAATGGACCATCTATATATAATTAATCGTCGAAGATTTGATAATACCACAGAGACCGATGATCCACCTCAGCGTATGTATGGAACTAATGTGCTTAATGAATTGAAAGATTTCGGTTTTTCATTCGGGAAGGGTCAAATGAAATCTGGAAAGAGAAAGAATGTGTCCACTGAAACCTGTTACAATTGGAGGAAGATGAGTATCTTTTTTTATTTTCCATATTGGTAAACCAATTTGTTCCGTCATTGTTTAGGAATAATGCACATTGAAAAGAATATATGTAAAATGTTGCTTTAGATACTTCTAAATGTTAAGAGAAAGACAAAAGATGATTTACAGTCTTAGCGTGACTTGGTGGATTGGGGAATCAGACCAGAATTTCATCCTGTGGGTATCAGTGAAAATAAATGTAAAGTTTCATGTGCTTTATATGTGATGAAACCTATGAAAAAAACAATTTCAGGAAGTATTAGAGACTATTATAGTTCCTTATGGCGATTCAAGAAACATATCTAAATGGGTCAACAGAAGATAGTTGAAGCTAAAATATTTAAAGACTCGTGATTATCATGTTCTTCTGCATGAGTTGATTCCAATAGAAATTCGTCATCTTTTTTCCAATAATGTAAGGGTGACTGTTATTCGGTTTTGCTATTTGTTTAGAGATCTTTGTGCTAAGAAGTTTTCCAAGTCGTTCTTGCAAAAAATGTTGACATATGCCCCATTAATTTTGTGTGAGTTGGAGAAAATATTTCCTCCGTCATTTTTCACATGCATGCTGCATCTGACTGTCCATATTCCCACTGAAATACTTCTTGGAGGACCTCTTGTAGAGACCCGATTTTTTCCATTTAATACTTTGTAATTTTTCTACATATATTTCCAGAGCTAGGAGCTGAGATGGCGTGCGGTTCTGAGGCCCGTTGTGCTTCGGAATAAATTTTATAAAAATATTAAGTATTTTTATACTATTCACTTGGCGGGGTTGTGTTTCCTCCTAAACAGTAGCTCGGATCAGAAATATGAGGGCATGGTTACGTCTGGAGCGTGTCGTTTACCCTAGGTGGGGTGTAAAAGTTTCAGGCATGGGCCTACTATTATAGATGTCACCCAGGCGCAAAATTTTCATTTTAAAATAACGACTTAGTGATTTTTATCACTGGTGTTATTTTCAAATAACTTGTGAAAGAAATATCATAATGGAAATCCAATACTTCTGTTGAGTTTGAAATGGGGTGTTTTGCCTTGGAGCGATATAAAATGAGAGGGCGCAGTGAATTCGAATTCTGCGCTGAGTGGGATCCCTATAAATATAATTTAAGTGTTTAGGGTTAAGTAAAAACTCTAATTCACTCTCTCTCTCTCTAGAACCCAAGCTCTATCTCTCTCTCTATCTATCTCTCTAGTCGTTCTTCACCATTATTCACCAGATTGAGGAGAAAACTCCGAAGGATTGAAGTGGGATCGCAGTGGGTGCGTCGCCAGCATCGAATGGCCGGATTGAGGTAGGATTTCGGTTGTTTTTCGGCCCCTTCGTCAATTTCTGGAGTTTTTGTCAATTTCATCATTTTAATTCTATAATTTTAGAATTGGGACGATGGCCAAACAAACACGACCATCATCTGAGCCCCATTCTCTATCCCTTTTTTGAGCGTTCTTTGTTAAAAAATTCGAACGTGCCAAAACTGTGATGGATCGATGAGCGAGGGGTGGCGCTGTGAAGTTCCGGCTTCACGGATTCCAAAACCAGTTTTGGATAATTTTTCCGACCACCGGAGTGGTCGGGGGGACCGGTTGAAGTTCCGGCTCCGGTGATGGACGATAGCCAGAGGTCAAGCTAGAGGCTCAGCGGAGTGTGGCGGCCGCGTTTTGGAGTGCGGCGGAGGCTTGGGACCCGGTGGAGGAGGGTCGGCGTGCGACGACCGGTGGATGAGCGGAGGCCGGGGGTGTTCGGGCATCCAGCGGAGGAGCCGAGCAGGGTGGCCGCAGCCTGGGCGACTATGGCATGGTGTAGGCCGGAGGTGGCGTGGAAGTGCGCTGTAGGAGGCGAGGGCGCCGGCGGCCTCGACCGACCGCGGTCGGGGCGGAGCACCCGAGGTGCTGACCTCAGGGGTGCAATGAAGACAAGGACCCGCATTCGGCGAGTCCTACTGGAACGACACGGATGAAGATCGGCCTTTGGCTGGTCTGCATTGAAGAACCGAACCCGAGGCGGGTCCGATGTTTCTTGGCGGGCCGCAGCCAGTGGGCCATGGTGATTCGGGATTGACCGCGGCTGGGCCATGGGCCGGCGGTCTGGACTGGCCCATTTTGGGCCCCTTTTGTTCAAGGGGCATATCTCTTGAACGGCGCATCTGTTTGACGCGCCATCAGCGGCTACGGGTTCGTGTCAGCAAGACGGAATTTTTGAATTGGGTTTCGTGGTTTTTGGGTTCTTCACCCAAATACGAGTGACCCAAAACACTTTAATTTAATAATATTAAATTATTGTTAAAGCTTGCGACGGACGTGCTTCGTGAGCCGGACGTCCGTTTGACGCGCCGTCAGCGGCGCTATGGCCCTGGAGTTGAGAAGGTTTTTACAAATCTGGTTCATAACCTTTGAGATTTGGTTTCATAGCTTGGTGGCATGAAACGTTTAATGCGAATAATTAATTAATTACTTAATTAATTAATTATTCTTGCATCGGACCTAACTCATGTTTGGGATATCTGATTGACGCGCTGTCAGTGGCAGTGTGACCGTAGTCCTCATAAGGACTTTTTGAGATGGTTTCTGAAGCGTTCGGGTTAGAGACAAGGTGCGGGACCCACAGGGCCCAGTTCACACGTTTTATGGTGAAACGCCACTTTTTCACCCGAAATCCGTTTAGGGTGTTTGATCACTAGTTTATGAGTTTTCTTCTGAGGGGATTGCGACGACGCAATCTGCCCGCTTAAATCCGGGACCGAGGCGTGGGCCCCACGAGGCGGCTTTCGAACGTGTGCTATGTTTTTACGACTTATGCATCATAAGTCCATCCTGGGAAAATTAATAGCCTACGCCTCGTAGTTATCTGCAAGAAACACAATGTTATGATCTGCGTGACGTGTTTTGGGGTTGAGGTGTGGGCCCCATAGGGCCTCGTTTGCATAACGCGGGGAGTTGCAGCTTCTGTATTCGGAGTCCGTTTTAGGCGCTGCCAGCGATGTTGTGACCCTGGCATCGAGGCCAAGTTTACCAGCATGGTTTCAGGTGTTGAATTTGGAGTTGAGGCATGGGCCCCATGCGCTGTCTTTTAAGCCATGTGCAACGTACTATGACTTTTTCATCAGACGTCCATTTGGGGCGTATGAATAGTCGTTTTGCGTGTTTTTCCTAGAGCATAGTGATGGCGCAGTTCCCCCAACCACTTTTGGGACTGAGGTATGGGCCCCACGAAACATCATTTGAGCATAAAGCGGTGTTGAATAACTTTTCCACCGGGATCCCGTTTCTTGCGAGTAAATAGTCTATCTTGCGTGTTTTTCTGTGGGGATTACAACAGTGTAATCTGTTTGGGCTTGTGGAGCCTCTTTTGAGATCTCATTAAATGTGGAAACATGAAAGGGCATTAGTCGGAGGTTCCTTTGACGTACTTCGACCCTATGCATGGTAGCGGTGTTAGTGACACTCAGTGATGGCACGGGAAGTGTGGAGTTATCAGACCGGTTCAGGGTTTACCCTCCAGAGAGACTGGGCAGTGGGCTACCCGTTAACCTTGGGGTTTACCCTCCAGCAAGGCTGGGCAGTGGGTTGCTGGTTGACCTTAGGGTTTAACCTCCAATGAGGTTGGGCAGTGGGTTACCCGTTAACCTTAGGGTTTACACTCCAGCGAGGCTGGGAAGTGGGTTACCCGTTGACCTTATGGTTTACCCTCCACGAGGCTGGGCAGTGGGTTACCCGTTGACTTTAGGTATGACCCTCCAGTGAAGCTGGGCATTGGGTTACCCGTTGACCACTTAGGGTTCACCCTCCAGCGAGGCTGGGTAGTGGGTTACCCTTAGAATTTACCCTCCAACGGGGCTAGGTAGTCGGTTACCTGTTAACCTTAGAGTTTACCCTCCAATGGGGCTGGGTAGTTGGTTACCTGTTGACCTTAGAGTTTACCCTCCAGTGGGGATGGGCAGTGGGTTACCTGACGACCTCTTAGGATTTACCCTCTAGCTGGGATGGGCAGTGGGTTACCCGATGACTTCTTTCAGACTCAGCCCTTCCTATGAGGATAGTCAGTGACTTTTCTCCGGGGTTATCGGAGTAGGACCCTTGGTTATACGGTTCAGAGATGAGATAGCTTTGGCATTCCAGACTTTTGGGCATCAATATTGGATATCCTTAGAATTTTTGGCGAATTTTCTTGGGATGATCTTGGAGACATAGATCCCCTTACACACTCGTTCGGGTTTCTTGTTGAGCATATATATACACCCTACTCTTATTCCCACTCCTTGGGTTCAGTTTCTCTCCTTATAGGAGGGGCGAAGACGCGCGGGGTATTCCACATGATTTCTATGTCTAACTCCTCTTGGTTGTACAAGCCTGCTTCCTTTCTCTTGTCGGGTTGATCTACACTCTCTCTTTTATACTCTTACACTATTCTTGTTCTGTCTACTGCTCACCATTTTAATATCTCCCTTTTTTCTCCCTCGATATTTCGGGGCATCCAACTGAGTATCTTTATACTCACCCCTACTTGGACTTTTCCAGCACTTGGTGTTCCCTTACAGACGATGGACATGTCGATCGAGACTACGGAGGAGCGTAGAGGACACAGGAGCTTGGGCTGCGTTCAGTGGTCGTGGCAGGATTTCCAGGTGTGAGACTCACCTGCTGTTTACTTTCGTTTACCTGTTACCGGGTTGTGGCATCTTTTTAGTTGGGCGCGTGTTTTTCCTTTTACAGTTCAGTTTACTTGTCAGTACTTTTCAGCACTATACTTATTCTATTTAGAAGTTAATGCATGACTGTGGTTGGTTTATAGTTCTTTGTCCTTTGGTTTTATTTTTACTCTGCACTTCGGCATCGAGTGGGCTATGTGTGTGTGTACAGTTTCTTAGGCGAAGGCCTCCCCGATATTGTCACGCCTTCAATGCTTGTCGCTAGCCCCTGGCCTATAGAGGCGGGCTTGTGGTTGTTGCGACTCGATACCAATAGGTTTGGGTCGTGACAAAGTGGTATCAGAAGTGGTTCGTTCCTTGGGGCGTTGTTCGGACGTCTCTAAAAAAGAATAGGTTGGGATTTAGGGCAATAGTGTCGACGTGTATTGAGAGCGGCTCTCAGGCCAGGGAATCCAGTGATGGTGTGACGGCCAACGTATCCATTCACCAGGACCCTGATAACCCTCTTGTCGAATAGGCACACTAAGACACTTGTTGTCGGGAATTTGGTTCGTGCATCATATAGGATTGAGTCTTTGACTATCCTTCTTGAGTCAGCTCCCCATTTTTTTTTGATATATATATGTTCATTTGACCGCGGTACTACTTAATCAGATTTAGGATGTCTCCACGATGATATCCAGCCAGGATACTAGCTCCAGTTCGTGAAGATGATTCCAGGATCGACGAGGCCTCAGTTCAAGATCCATCATATGATTACCCTTTCTCCAGGAGGACAGGCAGTAGAACCTCCACCTGTGGAGTAGGAGATAGTACTAACAGTGAAGTCCAATGACGAGCGCAGGCTGGGCATACTACGTGAGTTCCAGCATCAGAGACCGCTGAGGTTCCATGGTGAGCCATACCCTCAGACAGTGAAGGGTTGGCTAGAGTCAGTGGTCCGCCTCTTGAGGCTTTTCCGGACACTGACAGGTTAGATGTTGGCTTGATATCCAGTTTTTTCACCAAGCAGTTTGGCGTTAGTAGAGCCAGGGTTACTCAGATGCACGATGAGTCGGTACTCTCATGGTATGACTTCTAGTAGCTGTTTCTTGAGGAGTAATACCCCTCCTACTTTCACTTTATACAGTTTTAGGAGCTGTTGGAGCTTCAATGGGGAGTGATGGCAGTGGCTGAGTACGTGTCTAGGTTCGTAGACCTTACGTGGTACTCTTTGGACGTGTTCTATAACAATAACTTCCGAGCACAGAAGTTTGAGCAAGGTCTCTATAGAGGATATTCGTGCCAGTGTAGTGCTCTTGTGAATCCTCACCCATCTCAGGGTGCTACAGCAGGCACTGGTGACAGAGAAATTTCTGTCAGGGGGACATTGATTTCTAGGGCCTCAACGCCGGAGGTCTCCCCTTGATGAGACTCAGGCACATGTTCGGGGATAGCATAGAGCATTGAGACAGCCCAGGGATGACTAGTTCTATGATTGTGATGTACGAGTTCACGTGGAGTGAGACTACTAGACCAAATGTTCTGATTTTTCCAGATAGTTGGTAGATGCACCACCATGACAGAGGCAGTGTCATGATCAGAGAACTCCCAGGTGATGACAGGGTGGTCCCCAGGGAGGCGGTGTTGGTAGAAAAGTAGGAAGAACTGTGGTTTGCAGAATACATTTCGAGGTCCTTCCACCACTACTAGGCGGCCCATGTCAGACTCAGGGAGCTGACGGACGGGGCCGCAGGCGGCTGTGTGCTATGGATTTCTACAATCCTACAACGCATGAGATTATAATAGGTACGCTCTGTGTCTTTTTCTACTTTTATTAGTAGAACTTGTTAGACACTACGTGAGGTACTCTTTTCATCTAACTCCTTGTTCAAGGGGTTACCGAGGGTGATGCAGGGCATCGGTGTAACCCTGTGTTAGTGTTGTTCGACATGGCTTTGAATGCATGGTAAAGATTGGTCATTCCCCCACTGAGATGCATTTTTGTGATGCGATCAAAACCATCAGGTAGATTCAGTACCACCCAAAGCAGATAGTATTGTGTTATGCTGGATGAGTCCCTTTGACATGTGCATTCAGGGCGGGGTTGTGTGGTGGAGTGTCAGATCAGGTTCTAGATTTTCCAGTGGGGATTTTCTGCTTGACCTCCCTTTTATTGAGGTGCCACTAGTGGGTTTGGTAGAGTGCCTATTTTAGGGATTACTATCCTTCCAAGAGGGGAAAAGACATGTAGGGTATGCCACGTGATTTCTGTTTCTAGCCTCTGGCGGTTGGATAAGTTTTCTCGCCTTCCCTATTCATTGGTACCTTGCGTGCTCAACTTCAATCTTGATATTTTTATAAAGTATAGGTCTAGGTGATGGAAACCCCATAAAAATAACTATCTGCTTCACTATGTGGTACTGGAAGTGGTGGTGCTTGCGCTGATAATGTAGAGATGCTATCTTCTGGGAGAGCGCTTTGTGGTTTGCTCAGACCACTAGTGTCTCATTTGCATCCTCACCCAGAGAGACTTCAACCTAAGTTGATGGTGTTGGTTGAAATTTCTGCAGGACTATGATGTTGAGGTAGTCTATGTTCCGGAAAAATGGTAGTGTTGTAGTAGGTTCCCTAGCAGAATGTCCCAGACTCGTCAAGTACGGTAAGTTTCGTAGTAGTTAACTTCCCTACAGTTGACCCTGTTAGATCAGGAGGGTGCAACGTTTCTTCAGTTGATGGTGTTGACTCATCCACTTTTTAAGCGTGTAAGAGATTATCGGTTGTGATGCACTGACTGTGAAACTTTTGTGACCCGATATCCTTTGGTATTTCACCAGATGGGTATTATGAAGGAGGGAATCACAAGAACATGTTCCAGGAACAAATCATGATTTCGGTCGCGATGTGGAAAGTAGAGGTTCAGCCAGGGAAGTCCCATGAGTTTCTTTGGGTCATTCGGGAATCGTGTAAGGGATTGAGAGGTTGCCTATTGTCTTCCCTACCCTCCCAAATAGTAGGAGTGGGCGCACAGCATCTTCCACGTGTCAAAGCTGATGGGGTGCGTGCGTGTTCCTATGAATTTCATCAAAAGTAGTAGACCTTATGAGTAAGAATCATCTCTTGGTTCGCTTTTTGTGCTAGCATGGTGTTGTGCAAGTTTTATTGGGAGTGGGAGATCTTGGTGTGAGATTTGTATCTCGAGTTGTTTCTCCTATTTTTGATTTTCGGGGACAAAATGCTTGAAGGATGGAATGATGTAGAGACCCAATTTTTCCCTGTAAGACTTTGAAATTTTTCTAAATATATTTCCAGAGCTAAGAGCTGAGACGGTGTGTGGTTCCGAGGCCCAATGTGACCAGAATAAATTTTATAAAAATATTAAGCATTTTTATACTATACACTTGGTGGGGTTGTGTTTCCTCCTAAACGGTAGCTCGGATTGAAAATCTGAGGGCACAGTTGCGTCCGGAGTGTGCCATGTACCCTAGGTGGGGTGTAAACGTTGCGGGCATGGGCCTGCTGTGAGAGATGTCACCCAGTGGAAAAATTGTCATTTTAAAATAATGACTTAGTGATTTTTATCACTGGAGTTCTTTTAAAATAAATTTCGAACGAAATCTCAGAATGGAAACCCGAGACTTCCATTGAGTTTGAAATGGGACGTTTTTCCTAAGCGCGATATAAAATGATAGGGATCGGTGAATTCGGATTCTGCGCTGAGTGGGATCCCTATAAATAGAATTTAAGTGTTTAGGGTTAAGGAAAAACTCTAATTCACTCTCTCTCTCTCTCTAGAACCCAAGATCTCTCTCTCTCTCTCTCTTTATCTCTCTATCTGTTCTTCGTTGTTCTTTGCCGGATTGAGGAGAGAACTCCTGCGGATCAAAGTGGGATCGCAGAGGGCGTGTCGCCAGCATTGAACTGTCGGATCGATGTAGGCTTTTGATTGTTTTTCCGCCCCTTCGTCAATTTCTAGAGTTTTTGTCAATTTCGTCATTTTAATTCTATAATTTTAGAATTGGGACAATGGTCTAATGAACACGACCATCGCCTGAACCCCGTTCTCTATCCCGTTCTTGAACGTTCTTCGTCCAAAATTTCGGACGTTCCAAAACTGTGACGGATCGACAAGCGAGGGGAGGCGCTTTGAAGATCCGTCCCCAAGGATTCTGAAACCGGTTTCGGATAATTTTTTCGACCACCAGAGTGGCCGGGGGGACCGACTGAAGTTCTGGATCCGGTGAGGGATGGTGACTGGAGGTTGAGCCGGAGGCGTGGCGGAGCACGGCGGCCGTGTTTTGGAGCACGACGGAGGCTTGGGACCCAGTAGAGGAAGGCCGATGTGCGACGGCTGGCGGACGAGCGGAGGCCGGGGGTGTTCGGGCGTCCGGTAGAGGAGCCGAGTAGGGCGGTTGTGGCGCGGTGCAGGCCGGAGGTGGCGCGGTGGGGCGTTGTAGGAGGCGAGGGTGCCGGTGGCCTCGGTCGATCACGGTCGGGGCGGATCATCTCAGGCGCTGACCTCGGGGGTGCAGTGCGGACAAGGACCAGCGTTCGACGGGTCCTACTGGAGCGACGCGGATAAAGACCGGCCTTTGGCCGGTCTACTTTGAAGAACCGGACCTGAGACGGGTCCGGTGTTGCTGGGCGGGCCGCGGCGAGTCGGGCCGGACCCGCGGCTGGGCCACAGGCTAGTGGTCTGGACCGACCCATTTTGGGCCGCCTTTTGTTCAAGGGGGCATATCTCCTGAACAGTACGTCCGTTTGATGCGCCGTCAGCAGCTACAGGTTTGTGTTAATGAGACAAATTTTTTGAATTGGGTTTCGTGGTTTTTAGGTTCTGTGCCCGAAGACAGGTGACCCGAAACACTTTAATTTAATAACATTAAATTATTTCTAAAGATTGCGACGGACGTGCTTCACGAGTCGGACGTCCGTTTGACCCGCCATCAGAGGCATTGTGGCCCTAGAGTTGAGACGGATCTTCCAAATTTGGTTTGGAACCTTTGCAGTTTGGTTTCGTTGTTCAGTGGCACAAAACGCTTAATGCGAATAATTAATTAATTGCTTAATTAATTAATTATTCATGCGTCGGACCTAACTCCTGTTTGGGATGTCCGATTGACGCGCCGTCAGCAGTAGCATGACCCCAGTCCTCATGCGGACTTTTTGAGATGCTTTCCAAGGAATTTGGGTTGGAGACAAGGTGTCGGCCCCATAGGGCCTTGATCGCATGTTTTACGGTGAAACACCACTTTTTCACCCGACATCTGTTTGAGGTGTTTGAGCACTCGTTTCTGAGTGTTCTTCTGAGGGGATTGCGACGACGCAATCCACCTGCCTAAATTTGGGCCCAAGGCATGGGCCCCACGAGGCTTCTTTCAGACGTATGTTGTGTTTTTACGACTTATGCTTCATAATTCCATTCTGGGAAAATGAATAGCCTACCTCTCGTGGTTATCTACAAGTAACACAATGGTACGATCTGCATGACGTGTTTCGGGGTCGAGGTGTGGGCCCCACAGGGCCCCATTTGCATAATGTGAGGAGTTGTAGCTTCTGCATCTGGAGTCCTTTTTAGGCACCGTCAGCAGCTTTGTGACCCTGTCATCGAGGTGAAGTTGACCGGGGTGGTTTCAGGTGTTGAAGTCGGAGTTTAGGCATGGGCCCCATGGGCCGTCTTTTAAGCTATGTGCAGCGTACTGTGACTTTTTCATCAAACGCCTGTTTGGGGCGTATGAATAGTAGTTTTGGAATGTTTTTCTGAGAGCATCGCGATGGAGCAGTTCCCCCAACCTCTTTCAGGACCGAGGTGTGGGCCCAACGAAACTTCATTTGAGCATAAAGCGGTGTTGAATAACATTTCCACCGAGAGCCCGTTTCCAGTGAGTAAATAGTCTATCTCACATTTTTTCCGTGAGGTTTACAATGGTGTAATTTTTTTGGGCGTGTGGAGCCTCTTTCTAGATCTCATTAAATGTGGAAACATGAAAGGGAATTGGTTGGAGGTTCCTTTGATGCACTCCAAACCTACGCATGGTAGTGGTGTTTGTGACACCCAGTGATGGCACGGGCAGTGCAGAGTTATTGGACTAGTTCTGGGTTTACCCTCTAGCGAGGCTGGGCAGTGGGTTACCCGTTAACCTTAGGGTTTACCCTCCCGGGAGGCTAGGCAGTGGGTTACCCATTGACCTTAGGGTTTACCCTCCAGCGAGGTTGGGCAGTGGGTTACCCATTAACCTTAGGGTTTACCCTCCAGCGAGGCTGGGCAGTGGGTTACCTATTGACCTTAGGGTTTACCCTCCACCGAGGCTGGGCAGTGGGTTACCTGTTGACTTTAGGTTTTACCCTCCAGCGAGGCTGGGCAGTGGGTTACCCGTTGACCTCTTAGGGTTCACCCTCCAGCAAGGATGGGCAGTGGGTTACCCGTTCACCTTAGAGTTTACCCTCCAGCGGGGCTGGGGAGTGGGTTACCCATTAACCTTAGATTTTACCCTCCAGTGGGACTGGGCAGTGGGTTACCCGCTAACCTTAGAGTTTACCCTCCAGCGGGGCTGGGCAGTGGGTTAACCGATGACCTATTAGGATTTAACCTACAGCTAGGTTGGTCAGTGGGTTACACAAAGACTTATTTTAGACTCAACACTTCCTATGAGGCTATTCAGTGACTTTTCTCCGTGGTTATCAGAGCGGGACCCTTGGTTGTACGGTTCAGCGATGAGACAGCTTTGGCATGCGGGACTTTTGGGCATCAATGGTGGATATCCTTAGAACTGTTGGTGACTTTTCTTGGGCTGATCTTGGAGACAGAGATCCCCTTACACACTCGTTCGGGTTTCTTGTTGAGCATATATATACACCCTACTCTTGTTCCCACTCCTTGGGTTAAGTTTCTCTTCTTCTAGGAGGGTCGAAGACACGTGGGGTATGCCCCATGATTTCCATTTCTAGATCCTCTTGGTTGGACGATCCTGTTTCCTTTCTCTTGTCAGGTTGAGCCGCACTCTCTCTTTTTTACTCTTACATTGTTCTTGTTCTGTCTACTGCTCACTATTTTAGTATCTCCCTTGTTTCTCCCTCGATATTTTGGGGCATCTTACTGAGTATCTTTATACTCACCCCTGTTTGGGCTTTTCCCGCACTTGGTGTGCCCTTGTAGATGATGTATAGGTCGATCAAGACTATGGAGGAGCATAGAGGACATAGGAGCTTGGACTGGGTTTAGTGGTTGTGGGAGGATTTCTAGGTGTGAGACTCACCTTCTATTTACTTTCATTTACCTGTTGTCGGGTTGTGGCACCTTTCTAGTTGGACGCGTGTTTTTCCCTTTACAGTTCAATTTACTTGTCAGTACTTTTCAACACTATACTTGTTCTATTTAGAAGTTGATGCATGACTTTGGTTGGGTTATATTTGTTTGTCCTTTGGTTTTCTTTTTACTCTGCACTTCTGCATCGAGTGGGATGTGTGTGTGTGTACAGGTGCTTAGGCAAAGGCCTCCCTGAGATTTTCAGACCTTCGGCACTTGTTGCCAGCCCCTGGCCTATGTAGGTGGGCTTGGGGTAGTTGTGGTTCGAGACCAATAGGGTCAGGTCCTGAAAAAAGTGGTATCATAGGTGGTTCATTCCTTGGGGAATTGTTTAGACGTCCCTAAAAAGGAATTGGTTGGTATTTAGGGCAATAGTGTCGACGTGTCTCGAGAGTGTCTCTCAGGCCAGGGAATCCGGTGATGGTGCGGTGGTCAATGTATCCATTCACCAGGACCCTGATAACCCTCTTGTAGACTCGGCATACTGAGACACTTGTTGCAGGGAATTTTGTTCGTGCATCATATATGATTGAGTCTTTTACTGTCCTTCTTGAGTCAGCTCCCCATCGTTGTTGATATATATATGCTCATTTGACCGCGGTACTCTTTTATCGGATTCAGGATGTCTTTGTGATGATATCCAGCTAGGATAATATCTTCGGTTCGTGATGATGATTTCGTGAGCGATTAGGACTCAGTTCTAGATTCATCATATGATTACCCTTTCTCTAGGAGGACAGACAGTAGCACCTCCACCTGTGGAGTAGAAGATAGTACCAGCAGCGAAGGCCGATGATGAGCGGAGGTTGGGTGCTCTACGTGAGTTCCAGCATTAGAGACCACTAAGGTCCCATAATGAGCCATACCCTCAAACAGTAAAGGGTTGGATATAGTCAGTGGCCTGCCTCTTCAGGCTTGTTCGGACACTGAAAGGTTATATGTTGGCTTGACAGCCAGTTTTTTCACCAAGCAATTTGGCGTTAGTAGAGCCAGGGTTACTCAGATGCACGATGAGTCGGTACTCTCGTGTGATGACTTCAAGTAGCTGTTTCGTGAGGAGTACTTCCCCTCCTACTTGCGATTTATACGATTTTAGGAGCTTCTAGTGCTTCAGTGGGGAGTGATGGTAGTGGCTAAGTACATGACTAGGTTCGTAGACCTTATGTGGTACTCTTTGGACGTGGTCCATGACGACAACTTCCGAGCACAAAAGTATGAGTGAGGTCTCTGTAGATGAGATATGTGCTAGCATATTGATCTTGTGAATCCTCACCCATCTTAGGGTGTTGGAGGAGGAACTGGTGACAGAGAAATTTCTTTCATGGGGACATTGATTGGAAGGGCCTTGACGCCAGAGGTCTCCCCTTGATGATACTCAGGAACGTGGTTGGGGACAGCATAGAGCACTGAGACAGACCAGGGAGGACTAGTGCTAAGATTGTGATGTGCGAGGTCACGTGGCGTGAGACTACTCGACCAAATGTGCTGAGTTTTCTAGATAGTTTTTAGATGCACCGGCATGATAGAGGCAGTTTCGTGATCAGAGAACTCCCAGGTGAGGACAGGGTGGTCCCTGGAGAGTCGGTGTTGGAAGAAAATCAGAAAAAACTATGGTTGGCGGAAGACGTTTCGAGGTCCTTCCACCACCACTACGTGGCCCATGTCAGGCTCAGGGAGCTGACGGATGGGGCCGTGGGCGGCTGTGTGCTATGGATGTCTACAATCCTGCAATGCATGAGATGATAAGAGGTATGATCTGTGTCTTTTTCTATTTTCTCAGTATAACTTTTTAGACATTGTGTGAGGTATTCTTTTCATCTAACTCCTTGTTCAAGGGGTTACCGAGGGTGATGCAGGGCATTGGTGTAACCCTGTGTTGGTGTTGTTCGACGTGGCTTTGAATGCACGGTAAAGAGGGGTTCTTCCCCCACTGAGATGCGTTTTTGTGATGCAATCAAAACCGTGAGGGAGAGTCAGTACCACCCAAATAGGATAGTATTGAGTTGTGGTGTATGAGTCCCTCTGACATGTGCATTCAGGGTGGGGTTGTGCGGTGGAGTGTCAGAGCAGGTTCTGGATTTTCTAGTGGGGATTTTCTGCTTGACCTCCCTTTTATTGAGGTTCCACTAGTGGGTTTGGAAGAGTGCCTAATTTGGGGATTAATCTCCTTCCAATAGGGGAAAAAACACATGGGGTATGCCACGTGCTTTCCGTGTCTATCCTCTAGCGGTTGGATGATTTTGCTCGGCTGCCCTATTCATTGGTACCTTACGTGATCAACATCAATCTTGATATCGTTATCAAGTGCAGGTCGAGGTGATAGAAACCCCATAAACAAAACTACACACTTCACTATGTGGTCTTGGTAGTGGAGGTCCTTGCGCTGAGAATGTGGAGACGCTATCTTCTGGGAGAGAACTTTGTGGTTTGTTCAGACCACCAGTGTCTCAGGTGATTCCTCACCTAGAGAGACTTGAACCTGAGGTGACGGTGCTGGTTGAAATTTTTGTAGGACTATGTTGTCAAGGTAGTCTATGTTTCAGAAAAATGGTAGTGTTGTAGAAGGTTCCTTAGCATAAAGTCCCAGACTCTTCAAGTGCGGGAAGTTTCATAGTAGTTAGCTTCCCTGTAGTTGACCCTGTTGGATCAGGAGGGTGCAACTTTTCTTCAGTAGATGGTGTTGACTCATCCACTTTTTAAGCGTGTAAGAGAGTCTCGGTTGTGATGCACTGACTGTGAAAATTATGTGGCTGGATATCCTTGGGTGTTTCACTAGATGGGTATTCTGAAGGATGGAATCACGAGACAATGTTCCAAGAACAAATCGTGATTTCGGTCATGGCGTGGAAAGTAGAGGTTCATCCAGGGAAGTCCCCCGAGTTTATTTGGTCCATTCTAGAATCGTGTAATGGATTTAGAGGTTACCTAACATCTTTTACTACCCTCCCAAATAGTTGGAGTGGGCGCATGGAGTCTTCCACGTGTCGTAGCTAATAGGGTGCATGTGTGTTCCTATGCATTTCATCGAAAGTAGTAGACCTTATGAGTATGAACTATCCCTTGGTTCGCGTGTTCTTCTAGCATGGTGTTGTGAAAGTTTTCTTGGGAGTGGGAGAGCTAGGTGTGAGCTCTGTATTCCGAGTTGTTTCACCTAGTTTTTCTTTTCAAGGATTAAAATATTAAAGGACGGAATGATGTATAGACCCAGTTTTTTCCCTCTAAGACTTTGTAATTTTTCTACATATATTTACAGAGCTAGGAGCTAAGACGGCATGCGGTTCTGAGGCTCGGTGTGTTCGGAATAAATTTTATAAAAATATTTTTGTATTTTTATACTATGCACTTGGCAAGGTTGTGTTTCCTCCTAAAAGGTAGCTCAGATCAAAAATCTGAGGACACGGTTGCGTCCGGAGTGTGTCGTTTACCCTAGGCGGGGTGTAAAAGTTGTGGGAGCGGGCCTGCTGTGAGAGATGTCACCCAGGGGAAAAATTGTCATTTTAAAATAATGACTTAGTGATCTTTATCACTGGTGTTATTTTCAAATAAATTTCGAACGAAATCTCGAAATGGAAATCTGAGACTTCCGTTGAGTTCAAAATGGGGCGTTTTGCTTAGGCGTGATATAAAATGAGAGGGCGCGGTGAATTCGGATTCTGCGCTGAGTGGGATCCCTATAAATAGAATTTAAGTGTTTTGGGTTAAGGAAAAACTCTAATTCACTCTCTCTCTCTAACACCCAAGATCTCTCTATCTCTCTATTTATATCTCTATCCATTCTTCGCCGTTCTTCTCCAGATTGAGGAGCAAACTCTGGTGGATCGAAGTGGGATCGCAGCGGGCATGTCGCCAGCATCGAACGGCCGGATCGAGGTAGGCTTTCAGTTGTTTTTTCGCCCCTTCGTCAATTTATGGTATTTTTGTCAATTTCGTCGTTTTAATTCTATAATTTTAGAATTGGGACGATGACTGAACGAACATGACCATCGTCCGAGCCCCATTCTCTATCCCGTTCTTGAGCGTTCTTCGCCCAAAATTTCGGATGCGCCAAAACCGTGACGGATCGACGGGTGAGGGGTGGTGCCGCGTTTTGGAGTGCGGGGGAGGCTTGGGACCTGGTGGAGGAGGGTCGGCGTGCAACGGTCGGCGGACGATCGAAGGTCGGCAGTGTTCGGGCGTCCGGCGGAGGAGCCCAGCTGGACGATCGCAACTCGGGCGGCTACGGCACGGTGCAGGCCAGAGGTGGTGCGGCGGTGCGCTGCAGGAGGCGAGGGCGCTGGCGGCCTCGGCCAGTCATGATCGGGGCGGAGCACCCGAGGCGCTAACCTCGGGGGTGCAGCGCGGACAAGGACCCGCGTTCGGTGGGTCCTGCTGGCGCGACGCGGACGAAGACCGCCCTTTGGCCGGTTTAATTTGAAGAACCAGACTTGAGGCGGGTCCGATGTTTCTGGGCGGGCCACGGTGAGTCAGGCTGGACCCACAGCTGGGTCGCGGGCCGGCGGTCTGGACCGGCCCATTTTGGGCCCCCTTTTGTTCAAGGGGGCATATCTCCTGAACGGCGCGTCCGTTTGACGCACCATCAGCGGATACGGGTTCGTGTCAGCGAGATGGTCTTTTTGAATTGGGTTTTGTGGTTTTTAGTTTCTGCGCCTGAAGACGGGTGACCCAAAACACTTTAATTTAATAATATTAAATTATTGTTAAAGCTTGCGACAGACGTGATTCCCGAGCCGGACATCCGTTTGACATGCCGTTAGAGGCGTTGTGGCCCTGGAGTCAAGAAGGTTCTTCCAAAGTTGGTTCGGAACCTTTGCGGTTTGGTTTCGTTGCTTGGTGGCACAAAACGCTTAATGTGAATAGTTAATTAATTACTTAATTAATTAATTATTCTTGCATCAGACCTAACTCCTGTTTGGGATGTCCGATTGATGCGCCGTCAGCGGCAGAGTGACCCCAGTCCTCATGCGGACTTTTTAAGATGCTTTCTGAAGCACTCGAATTGGAGACATGGTGCGGGCCCCATAGGGCCTAGTTGACACGTTTTGCGGTGAAACGCCACTTTTTCACCCAACATCTGTTTGGGGTGTTTGATCACTCATTTTTTAGTGTTCTTCCAAGGGGATTGCGATGGTGCAATCCGCCCACCTAAATCCGGGCCCGAGGCGTGGGCCCCATGAGGCGTCTTTCATACGTATGCTAAATTTTTACGACTTATGCTTCATAAGTCTGTTTTGGGAAAATGAATAGCCTACACCTCATGGTTATCTACAAGGAACACAGTGGTATGATCTGCGTGACGTGTTTCGGGGTCGAGGTGTGGGCCCCACATGGCCCTGTTTACATAACGTGGGCAGTTGCAGCTTCTGCATCCAGAGTTCATTTTAGGCGCCGTCAGCGGCATTGTGACCCTAGCATCGAGGTGAAGTTAATCGGGGTGGTTTCAAGCATTGAATCCGGAGTTGAGGAGTCGGCCCCACGGCCTGTCTTTTTAGTGATGTGCAGCGTACTGCGACTTTTTCATCAGACGTCCGTTTGGGGCATATGAATAGTCATTTTAGCATGTTTTTTCGGGAGCATCATGATGGATCAGTTTACCCAAACTATTTTAGGACCGAGGTGTGGGCCCCACGAAATGTCGTTTGAGCATTAAGAGGTGTTGAATAACTTTTCCACCGGGAGCCCGTTTCTAGTGAGTAAACAGCCTATCTCGTGTTTTTTTTCGCGAGGATTACAACGGTTTAATCTATTTGGGCATGTGGAGCCTTTTTTGAGATCTAATTAAATGTGGAAACATGAAAGGACATTGGTCAGATGTTTTTTTGACACACTCCGAACCTACATATGGTAGCGGTGTTAGTGACACCCAGTGATGGCGCGGGCAGTGCGGAGTTATCGGACGAGTTCCGGGTTTACCCTCCATTGAGGCTGGGTAGTGGG
Source organism: Viscum album (assembly GCA_963277665.1). Classification (NCBI taxonomy): domain Eukaryota; kingdom Viridiplantae; phylum Streptophyta; class Magnoliopsida; order Santalales; family Viscaceae; genus Viscum; species Viscum album. The sequence goes on from OY728130.1 coordinate 1,220,922,543, forward strand.
TTACCCGTTAACCTTAGGGTTTACCCTCCAACGAGGCTGGGTAGTGGGTTACCCATTGACCTTAGGGTTTACCCTCTAATGAGGTTGGGCAGTGGGTTACCCGTTGACTTTAGGGTTTACCCTCCAGTGAGGCTGGGCAGTGGGTTACCCATTGACCTCTTAGGGTTCTCCCTCAAGCGAGGCTGGGAAGTGGGTTACCCGTTAACCTTAGATTTTACCCTCTCGTGGGGTTGTGCAGTGGGTTACCCGTTAACCTTAGAGTTTACCCTCCCTTGAGATTTCGGGGCATCCTACCGAGTATCTTTATACTCACCCCTTCTTGGGCTTTTCCCACACTTGGTGTGCCCTTGAAGATGACGGATAGGTCGATCGAGACTATGGAGGATTGTAGAGGAAAAAATATCTTGGTATGCGTTCAGTGGTTGTGGGATGATTTTCGGGTGCGATAATCACCTGCTGTTTACTTTCATTTACCTGTTGTCGGGTTGTGTCACCTTTCTAGTTGGGCGCGTGTTTTTCCCTTTACAGTTCAGTTTACTTGTTAGTACTTTTCAGCACTATACTTGTTCTATTTAGAAGTTGATTCATGACGGTGGTTGGGTTATAGTTTTTTGTCATTTGGTTTTCTTTTTACTCTGCACTTCTGCATCGAGTGGGTTGTGTGTGTGTGTACAGGTGCTTAGTCGAAGGCCTCCCTGAGATTGTCTCACCTTCTGCGCTTGTCGCCAGCCCCTGGCCTATAGAGGTGGGCTTGGGGTAGTTTCAGATCGAGACCAGTAGGGTTGGGTTGTGGAACTAGTTTATTTTCATTGGATGTATCCAACTAAAAAAATATGTACACATTAAAGTCTTATGTCCGAAATAATAATCATCCCGAAGGATCTATCATGAACGGTTACTTGGCTCAAGAATGTATGGATTTCTGCTCAATGCATTTTTCTGATCTTACTACAAGAACGAACAGACCAATGAGAAATGAAGAATAACAGTATGAGAAAATTGAACCTTGTTTTCCATCACTTCCTCAAACAGGAGGGATTCCTATATCATATACGTTGAAGACATTAAGCCTTGAAGAGCGGAAGATGGCACATCGCACAGTTTTGTTCAGATGTGGTTTGTTAGATGACTACATTAGGTAACTAAATTGAATATGTATGTACTACATATATATCTGCTAAAATATTCATATTCTTTATCTACAGGGAACATAAAAAAATGATAAATAGAAAGCATCATTCTTTATCTTTGAGAAGGAGGGAGACTTTGCATAGAAAAGAGTTTTCTTCTTGGTTAAAATTGAAGGTAAAAATATTACTATTTAAAATAATTAAATCAATATTTAATTAAGTTTAATATTCATTTATATTGCAGGTATTGAGTTTTCCTGTTGACTCTGTCTCTGAGGAAATAATAGATTTGGATTTTGGTCCAAATACAGTGGTTTGTGATTGTAAATCAATTGTTATCAATGGGTAAAAATTTATTATCACTAAATGAGAAAATAACATCAGAACACAACATGATGGTGTTATGGTTACTTCCACAATAGATTGTTATGCCAGTGCATCAGATAATAGACCACGATTTGAAAATGTGGGTTATTATGGAGTCGTTGAAAAAATAATAAGGTTGGATTATTACTCTCATGGACGAGTCACGATGATGAAATTCCATTAGTTTGATTCGATGACAAGACAAGGCACATTTATTGATGATTTTGGATTTCGAGTAATTAATATGAATTTCACTCTTGCTACCGAAGAACCATATGTATTGGAATCAATGGCTAAACAAGTTTTTTATGTCAAATACCAACTTTGACCTGAATTTGGTGTCATAGTTGAAGTAATTCCAATAAATATTTTTGATGATTGTGATGATGGAATTTAAACCATCCCTACTACTATTGGAACCAATCCATTTATTTCTTTTGATGACTCCAATAGCTCAATTTTCAGAGTTGACTGTGAACCTAAAGTTGTGGTGGGAAATATATAAAATCTTCCATTCATGTTATCAATTATTTTGGTTTACCTCGATTTGGGTTGTTAAGAAGGTTGGTTCTATTCAAATTTATTTAATATTGAAGCCTACATCTTCTACCTGAGCTAAATAAATTAAAATTTTCCTTAATTTTGACAACTGCATTTCCACTTATGAATCTGGTAGAATCAATATACCATGATTTTAATAGAGTGATGAAACTTAGTAAATAATCATCATACTAAAAATTAAATTTCTTTATTACATTTTGTACTATTTATTGAATTCATTGTATATTTGTTCAAGCTCACCTAAAAAAATGGTTAGTTAAATTATCCATGAATCCCCTTATTCCCTCTCATTTATTTTGTTTTTTGGGTTACACATTAGTTATCCTTTTCTATTTACTTCCATATTTTTTTCAAATGTAGGAAATGAAAACAATTGAAGAGAGGCAATGGAAACGGATTGTGGAGAACAATCATCGCATGACCGAGCTAGGAATTATATCACTAGTTCCTGCAGTGAGTATTTTATTTCAAATATATTTATTTAAATTATATATAATTCCATGTGATTAATTTTTTTAAAACATTTTTTCAGGATCCATCTATTAGGTGATAGTTATTTGAGGAGCAGCCAAGTAGTGGTCCCAGTACTAGGGGTGTTCGTACGAGGGGGGTGGTACGGGATCTAGACGATATGGTCGGCGTACCCGATTATACCCTTACCCTCCCACTAACATACCATCCATCCCACATTCTGATCCCAGTGTGTCGTTAGGGACACATGGGATATTTAGGTCTCCCATGTTTTCACCACCATTTACATCTGACCCTCCTCACCCATCTGTATCATATCCGATGATGATTCCCACTCCCCATCCAGTATTTGGCCATCCATCCCTATCATCTTCTTTTACTACTACTTCGATCTCTCCGGGCTTTTATTTCATCTTCTTCGAGTACTGCTCCACCAGAGTCTATCCCTGCGGAGCATACATTGGGACCCAATCCATCTGTACAGGGCGTTATTCAATTTCTGTGGATCCAGTGGAACCCATTGATCAGACTACCACAGGTATACTTATACAACCCTAACAAATTTTTACACCATTATTTATTTTCATTATAACATGTATTGATAAAATATTTGTTTTTCTTTCATAATAGATACATCTACTGATAGGAGGCAGGGGCGGGGGAGTACACGCATGCATTCGGTGTGGAACCGCCACATGCAGTTGATGGTGGAATACAATGAAGATAGTTAGATGATTGAAAAATTAGGGCAGTAATGTTGGAGTTTTTTGGCGACGCTTTCCAAATACTCTGAAATCATTCCTTTCAGCCCGCTCTCATGGAGACAGCTGCCAAATGAAGTCAAGGATAAAGCCTGGGAAGATATATGGGTAAAAAATCAGTTGTATTTAATGAAATATATTAATTTTTGTATTTATATGAATTAATATTTTGGTTTCAACTGCAGTTTAATTTCCCCGATAGTGAGGGTTCACGGCCAGCACGTCTAAAGGATTTAAGACAACTTTAGAGAGATTATAAGCATGAGTTGTACATTGGATGGCGTGATAGAGTGGGCACAGAGTTGGAGGCGATCCCTATCATGGATTATTTTTCATTAGAACAGTATCGACAGAAGATTACTCATTGGGCGACTATCCAATTTACAGTATTAATCAAATTATAAGTATTTAAATGAAAAATTTTATATTTTTTGTTAATACTATTTATTGAATTTTATTAAGGATGCATCTGGAAGAAATAAAAAAAACATTGATGCTAATAAATACATCCACACATTGGGATGTAATATGATGCCAAATCATGAGAGATAGCTGGTATGACAGTTTATAATCTTTCTTTACAACTTGCACTTTATATTACATCCTCTATAATTTATTCGATTGCTAAAGTTGTTATATAATTTTAGTTATTCACTTACTGTTTTTTTGGTATCCTATTTTTAAATATGTTTTCCTACATTCAATGTCATTGTAGAGGCATAAATTGAATATAGAAGGACATGTGCCTCGACCAAAACTGTTTTGCTCGAGTAGAAAGAGGAAAGATGGAAGTGCGGTTAATGAACTGACTTAGCAGCATATTGTAAGTTTTACTTTGTAGATTTAAAATTTCAATCTCTATTTTTTAACTTAATAATCTATTTATATTTGTAACAGGCTGCTTTAGAGGCCCTTGATGCCTAGGAACCTGACAATTTTGCACCAAACGATCACTTACATCAGGTGTTGGGAGATGAGCACCCTGGTAGAGTACGCTGCCGGCCTGGGAAGAGTATAGTTCTGATGAGGTATTGGCCCTCCACAAGTAGGAGTTTTAGTGACACCAAGTTGCATCAGGTTAAGGTACAGGTAGAAAATTATGAAAAAAGGGCCACAGAGATGGCAGCACAGTCTGCTATGGAAAACACTACATTTATGAAACTGATGGAAGCTTTACGTCCAAAACTTCCACCAGAGTCCATCACTGCTTGTGAAGAATATATGTCATTGATGTGTTCTTTATATAGTGCACTAGGTGGAAGTTCTAGTGGTGGTCGAGAATATGGGGAGGAGGAGGCTGAGGTGGAGGAGGAGGAGGCTGAGGAGGAGGCCGAGGTAGAGGAGGAGGGTGAGGAGGAGGCCGAGGCGGAGGCGAAGGGTGATGAGGAGGTCGAGGCTGAGTACGAGGGTGAGGAGGGCGGGGACGATGATGGGTAAGATCATGAGGAAGAGGTTGAGGGTGAAGATGATGGTGATGATAGTGATGGTGATGAGGGACAGATTGATCTGTTACATTTTTGAATGATACTACAGACCTTTGATGTTTATTGATTTGTTGTGCCTCAATATATGTGTGATTAGGTTGGTCACACTATCTTTATTTTTTTATCTATAAATAATAAAACCTGATTTGATGATTTTCTGTGACATCCCCCTATTTTAATGAAATTATAATTTTTTAGTAGAATTTATAAAATTGGTGGTCTGATTAGAAGTTGATATAATGAAATTATTTTTTTAACCATGAAAGAATTTGTTTAGAAAATATGTGAATACCATCCCATGAACCCAGGACACCCCCCCCCCCCGGATAGCCCCACGGACAGCCCCCTGGATATCCCCACGGACATCCTCCCAGACAGTCCCCCCACCCTCCTCCCTGGACCCCAGACAGCCCCCTGGACAGCTCCCTAAACAGCCCCCCGGACAGCCCCCCCACCCTTCTCCATGGACCCCAAACAGCCCCCCGGACATCCTCCCCACCCGGACAGCCCCCCACCCTCCTCTCTAGACCTCGGACAGCCACCCGGACATCCCCCCCCCGCCCCACCATCCTCCCTAGACCCCGAACAACCCCCCAGACAACCCCCCAGACAGCCCCCCCACCCTCCTCCCAGGACCCCGGACAGCCCCCAGACAGCCTCCCCACCATCCTCCCTAGACCCCAGACAGCCCCTCGGAAATCCCCCTAGATAGCCCCACTAACCGTTCTTTCTGGACCCCTAATCCCAATCTAATCTCTCTTTAAGATTCACCCTAAATCCCAATGAAAAAGAGGGTTTTAGAGCTTCGGAAGAAGATGAGAGAAGAGTGCAAACCCTAATCAAAAAGAGGAAGCAAGGAGAGGATTAGACTCACCCGAATCTTCAATATACACTTTATGGCACTAAAAACGCCCAAGTGACGTGTATGAGTCAACCCCATCTCAAACCGAGGCACGGTGTGGCCGGTACCACTCAAAGTGTCTCGCTTTTATTTGAAATGGACAACATTTTAAATGAAAACACCAACTGACATACGGAAAACTGACCAAACGGATTCGGATTGTGTTGATACTTTAGCACAACAATCCATGAGTCATTTTTGATGGGTACAAGTCAACCCCACCTCAATCCGAGGTGCAGTGTGGTCGGCACAACTCAAAGTGTCTCTCTTTTGTTTCAAAAGGACATCATTTTAAGTGAATACAACAACTGACATATGGAAAACTGACCAAAGGCATTTTGATTCTATTGAAACTTTAGGAAAAATATCCATGGGTCATATGTGATGTGTACGAGTCAACCCTGCCTCAATCTGAGGGTCGGCGTGGCCAGCACCATTCAAACTGTCTCACTTTTATTTGAAATGGACAGGATTTTAAGTGAAAACAACAACTGGCATACGGAAAACTAACCAAATGCATTCAGATTGTGTTTCTACTTTAGGAAAATGATCCATGGGTCATTTTTGACGTGTATGAGTCAACCCCTCCTCAATCTGAGGTACAGTGTGGTCGACACCACTCAAAGTGTCTCTCTTTTGTTTAAAATGGACATCATTTTAAGTGAAAACAACAAATAACATATGGAAAACTGACCAAATTCATTTTTATTCTATTGAAAGTTTAGTGCAATGATACATGGGTCATATATGACATGTACGAGTCAACCCCACCTCAATCTGAAGTGCGGTGTGGTCGAAACCACTCAATGTGTCTCTCTTTTTTTTAAAATGAACATCATTTTAAGTGAAAACAACAAATGACATATGGAAAACTGAATAATGCTTTTAGATTCTATTGAAAATTTAGGAAAAATATCCATGGGTCATATGTGACATGTACGATTCAACCCCTAATCAATCTGAGGCATGGTGTGGCCGGAACCACTCAAAGTATCACTCTTTTGTTTAAAATGGACATCATTTTAAGTGAAAACAACAACTGACATACAGAAAACAGACCAAATGCATCTAGATTCTATTTAAACTTTAGTAAAATGATCCATGGGTCATATGGGATGTGTACGAGTTAACCCCGCCTCAATCCGAGGTGCGGTGTGGCCGGTATCACTCTAACTGTCTCTCTCTTGTTTAAAATGGACATCATTTAAAGTAAAAACAACTGGCATACGGAAAACCGACCAAACGTATTCGGATTGTGTTGATACTTTAGAAAAATGATACATGGGTCATATTTGAAATTTATGAGTCAACCCTGCCTCAATCCAAGGCGCGGTGTGGTCGTCACCACTAAAAGTGTCTCACCTTTATTTGAAATGGAAAACATTTTAAGTGAAAACAACAACAGGCATACGGAAAACTGACCAAACACATTCATATTGTGTTGATACTTCAACACAAAGATACATGGGTCATTTTTTGACGTTTACGAGTCAACCTCGTCTCAATATAAGGCACGGTGTGGCCGATACCACTCATAGTGTCTCACTTTTATTTGAAATGGACACCATTTTAAGTGAAAACAGAAACTCGCATATGGAAAACTGACCAAACACATTCAGATTCTACTGATACTTTAGGAAAAATATCCATGGGTCATTTTTTACATGTATGAGTCAACCCCACCTTAATATGAGGCATGGTCTGGCCGTTACCACTCAAAGTGTCTTTCTTTTGTTTAAAATGGATACTCTTTTAAGTAAAAACAACTGGCATATGGAAAACTGACCAAATGCATTTAGATTGTGTTGATACTTTAAAACAAATATCCATGGGTCATTTGTAACGTGTATGAGTCAACCCCTCCTTGATCCTAGGCACGGTGTTGCCAGCACCACTCAAAGTGTCTCTCTTTTGTTTCAAAAGGAAATCATTTTAAGCGAATACAACAACTGACATACGTAAAACCAACCAAATGCATTCGTATTATATTGAAAATTTATAAAAACGATCCATGGGTCATATGTGACATGTACGAGTCAACCCTTCCTCAACCCAAGGGCCAGTGTGGCCAAAACCACTCAAACTTTCTCACATTTATTTGAAATGGACAGGATTTTAAGTGAAATCAACAACTGGCATACGAAAAGCCGACCAAATGCATTCAGATTGTGTTGATACTTTAGTAAAACGATCCATGGGTCATTTTTGACGTGTATGAGTTAACCCCACCTCAATCCGAGGTGCGGTGTGGCTGAAACCACTCAAAGTGTCTCTCTTTTGTTTAAAATGGACATCATTTTAAGTGAAAACAACAACTGACATACGGAAAACCAACCAAACACATTTTGATTCTATTTAAACTTTATTAAAATGATACATGGGTCATATGTGATGTTTATGAGTCAAACCCACTTCAATCCGAAGCATGGTGTGGACGGAACCACTCAAAGTGTCTCTCTTTTGTTTAAAATGAACATCATTTTAAGTGAAAACAACAATTGACAAACAAAAAACCGACCAAATGAATTCGGATTCTATTGAAAATTTTGGACAACGATCCATGGGTCATATGTGACATGTAAAAGTTAACCTCTCCTCAATCCAAGGCATGTTGTGGCCGACACCACTCAAAGTGTCTCTCTTTTGTTTAAAATGGACATCATTTTAAGTGAAAACAACAACTGACATACAGAAAACCAACCAAACGCATTCGGATTCTATTGAAAATTTAGTAAAATTATCCATGGGTCATATGTGATGTTTAAGAGGAAAAACCACCTCAATACGAGGTGTGGTGTGGCTGATATCACTCTAAATGTCTCTCTTTTTTTTTAAATGGATATCATTTTAAGTAAAAACAACTGGCATATGGAAAACTAACCAAACGTATTCGGATTGTGTTGATACTTTAGAAAAACGATCCATGGGTCATATGTGACATTTACTAGTCAACCCCACCTCAATTAGAGGCACGGTGTGTCCGAAACCACTCAATGTGTCTCACCTTTATTTGAAATGGAAAACATTTTAAGTGAAAACAACAACTGGCATACGAAAAACCAAACAAACACATTCAGATTCTATTGATACTTTTTGAAAACGACCCATGAGTCATATGTGATGTGTATGAGTCAACTCCACCTCAATTTGTGGCATGGTGTGGCCGATATCACTTCAAGTGTATGTCTTTTGTTTAAAATGGACATCATTTTAAGTAAAAACAACTGGTATTTACGAAAATCGACCAAACGTATTCAGATTTTGTTGATACTTTATTTTGGGGTTATTAGCTTTTAATTTTGTAATTCAATCATGTATTTTTCATAGAAAATGCAATTTTTTATGTATTCTTAATTTTTTATAACCCACCCCCTAGACACCCCCACCCCTGTGGACGGCCCCCCACCCCTGGACACCCCCACCCCCTGAGACACCCCCAACCCCTTGTATGTCATATTATATATGTGTTATATATAATTCAGAATTATATATGCAACATAATTCATTTTTTATGTGTTATTGATTCATAATTTAGAATTCATTACATAATTCATTCTGCATGTATTCAATTGAGAATTCAATTATGAATTCTGTATTGCATATGGTAATTGGGTTCATATACATGATTATAATTGTGGTACATTCCTTGGTTATAAGAGTGTCCTATTTTTATGTGCTTTTTTTTGCTATAGCAGGTGTTTTTGTTACTGTTAAGAGTGTATGTAGGTGTATGTAGTTGAGTGTGCAGTGGAGTAGATTTTTGGTGGATGGTCTTCCAAATTCTGGAAATACACTATACCAACGGTTTGCAAAAACCGTTGGTATAGTGATGTACATATTTTTACCAATGATTTTATTAAATAATTGGTAAAACATGAAAATGATATTATTGACAACGGTTTTACAAACCGTTGGGAATACTCGGATTACACTGCCTTTCCCAACGGTTTTACAAACCGTTGGGAACGAATACTCATATTACACTACTTTTCCCAACAGTTATACTAAAACTGTTGGTAATGGGATATCCCAACACCTTACTTACCAAAAAATTTTCAAACCATTGTTATATTGTATACCAATGGTTTGGCATTCTTTACCAACGGTTTGAAACTCTTGGTAAAGCCTTAGTTTCCAGTAGTGCTTGTAAAAGGGTAATTCCCATTCTCTTAATTTCACACCTCCAAATCCATTTGGCTTGGCCAAAACCTATCCAAATATCCTCTGAACTTCCCTCAAATCAACCTAGAGTCCTTACTTTTATTATAAATCCAACCTAAGTAACCCTTTTGATCAACTCAAAAGGAAACACCTGAAGAAGAGGTAATAATTTCACCACCCTCTTTCAAGTTCTTTTCTTTTTCCACTTCTTCTTTCTTTATTGATTCTATTCAAGTACCTTCTACATACTATGATGTTATTATAAATATGGTACAACCATATTCGTTATTCTACCCATCCTATAAATGACAAAGTCACCATATGTGAGTACGTACGGCTTACCGTCTCCACGTCATGGTGTAGTTTGTTATTCAAACACTTAATTATTTTAGATGGGTATAATAATGAGTATAACTAATTTAAATAATAAATATAACATGTTAATGATTCTTTATATATGATATACCATCCAATTACATATGATTTCACCATCAATATAATGATATTGTCACTCATGTGTACGTACGGATTACCGTCTCCACGAACCCGATGAGATTCATTCCCCATCGTAATCATTCAAGAATAATTTTCATTTTATGATTAAAAATAATGTTTATGAACATTATATAATTCTTTATATGAATCAAATAAATCCTAACCATGAAAAACATGGCTTACATAACCAAGCATATAAAGGAAAACGAATCAGCTAACACCCGAAATGATGATACTACTGAAATATTATTAACAAAGCAATATTAAAGGATCATATATGATATCATATTTATGTATATGGTTCTTGTATAATTTAATAAAAATGTTTTAACTATTATATAGGAGTTTAACATTCCATCGACTAAAGAAAAGTACAAGGTAAGGGTTAATTCTACAATCTCTTTACATATCTGAGGTTGTTAATATGTAAGTATATACTAGGACCTTTTTATCATCCACATCCGTGTTTTCTTAAAAATTTATTTCAAAATTTTTTTACTATTTACTAGACTATGGGTTAAAGTCATTTCTACCCTTATTTTACCTTATATATTTCGAAATAAATCTTTCCGTCGTTTTCCAAACAAGGTACTTTATAACATTTTCGACAAAATTAAGGTAAGAATGTCTTTTTTTAACTTATATGGCGGGTGCAGCTATTTTTCGCCATTATAACATCGTCGAGGCTCCCCTTAAAAACTTATAAAAATATTTTCAAAATAAATTTTTTCTTTTATAATTATGTGACTTTTAAATTATTTAAAAAAAAGATATTTCTCTCAAATAGTTTTGATTTCATCTATGTCAACATCCTTTGATGGATTTTAAGATTGTTTGAAGTTGATTTATTATGATGAAAATATTCTATATTGTATTAAAGGTTTTGTGATATGTTTGATTGTGGATGTGTTATTTTTTCATCATTCATGGTTTATGGATAAAGTATTGACATTTCGTATGCTAGTTTTAATATGAATGTTTATGTTATGTTTAAACCTTTTCATATGAGGAATGCATTGGACTTAGTAAGTGACGGGTGGAGCCCGCTATAGCTCCTCAATGCATCGGTAGGTATCATGAGACAAACTAGTTTTTTGGAACAAAGCCTTGACAAAATATTATTTGTAGACTTGGCACAAGACCTTGACTATGTGGTTATGAAGTCTGGCATTATGCATTTAATTATTATGAAATTGGCTATTGATATTACATGTGATTATTCAACTAGTAGAATATCCATGTGAATAATTAAATGGAATTATTTTATTTATATTGTCCATATTATGTATAAGTTTATGTTTAAAAGGCTTATGTTTTAGTCTTATACATTGGCTTAAATTATTATTCTTATTTATAAAAGTTTCTGTTATATTGTTATCCTTACTGAGAATCTGAGCTCACCCCTTTCTATGTTTTATTTTTCCTAGGTTGCGAAGAAGTATGTTATGGCTGATCTGAAGGGATATTCTAAGGTATGGTCTTAGAGATATGAATGTGGTTAATGGATTCAATGTTGTTGTCGTTTTCTCATTTTAAAATGTAATGTAAAACTTATGAATGTATCTAGTACTTCCAAGGTTACTAAATTGGTCGGTCTTCTGGGATTTGATCCCTTGTGATCATGCCAATGTTATGTAATAATGCACCAACTCTGGGTAACTAGGGTCAGGTAATTACAGTTGGTATCATAAGAAGTTTAGTACATACCTTGAAAGCAATATTTAGAAAAACTCTGATTAGAGAACATTACCCTAAGATAGACTTTGAGGGTTAGTATAGAAGAACTTCCAAGAATTTTGGTAATATAGAGATTTTTTGAGTTTTCCAAGCAATACATCCCTGTCTGGATACGGGTGGGTAGAGGCAACTCTGGCAGAGATGTACCTAGGGGTAAAACCCAAAAACACCGCTTTGAGCTAGACTCGAACGAGAACTGGTGCACAACAATGGGCCTTGCTGCACTCTTGGTTACAATAATCCTAGGGGATATTCTTAGGATAATTCACATTTTCTTTAAAAACTATTATGAAGGATTTATGAGTAAATACCTTCTCAAAGAAAACATTTTTATGACTATAGATTATATCCATAACCTGATCAATTTATGTTAAGTGTTTTACAAGTTTGGAATTATGTATTGCAATTCATAAACCAATCTATTGTATGCCATTATTTAAAAATGGTGTCTAGTGGAAGGAATGAAAACCATATCAATGCATGTAATCCATGTAGGGATTTCCCTCCTACTCAAGATAATTATAGTGGTGATGGTGATTCAACTGGTGCTGATCAGCTTATTACCATACTAGGACAACTCACTCAGGTTATAAATAATAACCTTACCCGTATGGAGCACCCGGATCCACAATACGGAGGGTCAATGTTAGACCACTTCATAATGAAACAACCACCAACATTCAATGGGAGTACAAATCCAATAGTAGTTGAGCAATGGATAAATTCCTTAGAGAAAATATTTCATGCTTTGGGGAGTAGCGAAAGGGAAAAAGTTGTCATTGGAGTTTATCGCCTCACGGGAGATGCAGATCAATGGTGGTCATTAATCTAAAACATAAAGGAAGATAAAGAAGTATCGAACATGGAATGAATGGAGTTTAAAGAGATTTTCTTAGAAAAATACTTTCCTCGTGACCATCGAACAGATATGGAAAGAAAATTTCTGAGTCTAAAGCAAAAGGAGGATGAGAATGTAGCAAAGTATGAGGCTAACTTTACAAGGTTATCAAGGCATGCAGCTGATTATATACATAACCCAAGGAGTAATATTGATCGATTATTTGATGGGTTAAAACCATTTCTCCATCAAGTATTTGTCTCACAATCCTTCTCATCGTACAAAGATATTATCTCACGCACTATCAAGACAAAAAAGGAATTTTCTAAGTCTTATGACTTTAAAGAAAAGAAAGAGACACTACTAAAAATTCCACCAATAGCGACCCCCATTGGCGGTCGCTATTGGCCTGTAGAGACCACCCAGCGGCCGCCAACAGTGTTCGCTTTAGGCTCGACGATGTCGGCCTACAGGGACCGCAAATGGCATTCGCTGAAGGTGTCTGAGACCTCAGCCTACAACGACCGCAGTGGTTGCTGAAGCTATCCGGAATTCTGGCTTATAGAGACCCCCATTGGCGGTCGCTGAAGTCGGACGAAAATCCGGCCTACAGCGGCCGCCACTGGCGGTCGCTCTATTGAAAAAAAAAATTAAAAATTCATGATAAAAAATAAAAAAAACAACATATAAATCATAAAAAATGAAAAAAAAAATCCAAACACAATAAACATCAAGATCATCATAAACAATAAATGATAGACGTGCTTCAACGATCCACATCCATTAGCTTTAAAAACCTAAAATAAGATACAAAGAAAAATAAACAAAAAAAACGTAAATTTGACATTTTTATTCGGTTATTATATACATATAATAAAATGAAATTTGACATCTCATGGGCACTCTAATAATTTAAAACCACCAATTTAAGAAATGTTATCATTTTGAATTTGTTTTTCTTATTTTGGAGTGTTTGCTTTAGTTTAAGGAAAGTGTTTTTTATTTGTCTTAAAATGAATGTTTTCCACGCGCACCACACATCTGATGGATGTTCCGTCTCCTCCTACATCTCACGAATAATATTTCTATCGTTCTCATGCGGTTTGAGGTCATTCGGAGCACGTTTGCTCTGAATTCGACCATGACACACCGTTTTAGTGTTTTATGACTCCAGAAATGCGTTTCCGGTCACCGCGGCCAAAAGGAACCTCTGATTTACATGTCTTCTATCCGACCATTTCACAATTCACTCCTTAGTTGTTGTCGTCTGATTTCGTGGCATTGCAAGGTCATTCGGGTGGTTTTGACCACCTAGCGCGCCCTTTTAGAGCGCGCCGAACTGCTGAAAACGACACATTCGGTCATACTGCACGCACCGCACGTCCGATGGATGTGTTGTCTCCTCTTGCATCTCACGCATAATATTACTATCGTTCTCGTACGGTTTCAGGTCATTCGGAGTACGTTTGCTCTGAATTCGACTGTGACACGCCGTTTTGGTGTTTTATGACTTTGGAAACGCGTTTCCGGTCACCGCAGTCAAAAGGAACCTCCAATTGACATACCGTCTATCCGATCATTTCACAATTAACTCTGCGGTTGTTTTCATTTAATTTCGTGGCATTTCGAGGTCGTTCAGGTGGTTTTGACCACCTAACGCACCCTTTTAGAGCGCGCCAAACTGCTGAAAACGACACATTCGGTCATACCGCGCGCACTGTATGTCAGATGGACGTGAATTCTCCTCCTGCATATCACAAATATTATTCCTATCGTTCTCATGCGGTTTGAGGTCATTCGGAGCACGTTTTCTTTGAATTTGACCGTGACACACCGTTTTGGTGTTTTATGACTCCGGAAACGTGTTTCCGGTCACCTTAGTCAAAAAGCACCTCTGATTGACATGTCTTCTATCCGACCATTTCAAAATTCACTCCATGGTTGTTGTCGTCTGATTCCGTGGCATTCTGAGGTCGTTCAGGTGGTTTTGACAACCCAGCGCGCCCTTTTAGAGCGCGTCGAACTGCTGAAAACGACACATTCAGTCGTACCGTGCGCACCGCACGTCCGATGGACGTGTCGTCTCATCCTTCATCTCAAGAATAATATTACTATCTTTCTTGTGCGGTTTCAGGTCATTCGAAGCACGTTTTCTCTGAATTCGACCGTGACATGCCGTTTTGGTATTTTATGACTCCGGAAACACGTTTCTGGTCACCGCGATCAAACGGCACCTCCGATTGAAGTTTCGTATCTCCGACCATTTCAAAATTCACTCTGCGGTCGTTTTTTTCTGATTTAGTAGCATTCTGAGGTCGTTCGTGTGGTTTTGACCACCCAGCGCGCCCTTTTAGAGCGCGCTGAACTGCTGAAAACGACACATTCGGTCGTACCGCATGCACCGCATGTCTGATGAATGTTTTGTCTCCTCCTACATCTCATGAATAATATTCCTATTGTTCTCGTGTGTTTTGAGGTCATTCGGAGCACGTTTGATCTGAATTCGACCGTGACATGCCGTTTTGGTGTTTTATAACTCTGGAAACGCATTTCTAGTCACCACGGTCAAACAGCACCTTCTATTGACATGAAGTCTATCCAACCCTTTCACAATTCACTCCACGGTTGTTTTCGTCTGATTTCGTGGAATTCCGAGGTCGTTCGGGTGGTTTTGACCACCCAGCACGCCCTTTTAGAGCTCGCCGAACTGCTGAAAACGACACATTCTATCGTACCGCGCACACCACACGTCCGATGGATGTGTCGTCTCCTCTTGCATCTCACGCATAATACTCCTATCGTTCTCATGCGGTTTCCGGTCATTCCGAGCACGTTTGATCTGAATTCGATCATGACACGCTGTTTTGGTGTTTTATGACTCCGAAAACGCGTTTCTGGTCACCGCAGTCAAACAGCACCTCCGATTGACATTTCGTCTGTCCAACCATTTCACAATTCACTCCTCGGTTGTTTTTGTCTGATTTTGTTGCATTCCAAGGTCGTTCGGGTGGTATTGACCACCCAGGGCGCCCTTTTAAAGCGCACAGAACTGCTGAAAATGACACATTCGGTCTTACTGCATGCACCGCATGTTAGATGGACGTACCGTCTACTCCTTCATCTCACAAATAATATTCCTATCGTTCTTGTGCGGTTTGAGGTCATTCGGAGCACATTTGCTCCGAATTCGACCGTGACACACCGTTTTGGTGTTTTATGACTCCGGAAACGCATTTCTGGTCACTGCGGTCAAACGGCACCTCCAATTGTTGTTCCGTCTATCCGACCATTTCACAATTCACTCTGCGGTTTTTGTCGTCTGATTTCGTGGAATTCCTAGGTTGTTCGGGTGGTTTTGACCACCCAGCGCGCCCTTTTAGAGTGCGCTGAACTGCTGAAAACGACACATTCCATCGTACTGCACGCACCACATGTCCGATGGACGTTCCGTCTCCTCCTGCATCTCAAGAATAATATTCCTATCTTTCTCGTGCGGTTTCAGGTCATTCGGAGCACGTTTTCTCTGAATTCGACCGTGAGACGCCGTTTTGGTGTTTTATGACTCCGGAAACGCGTTTCCGGTCACCGCGGTCAAACGGAACCTCCGATTGACGTGTCGTCTGTCCGACCATTTCAAAATTAACTCCGCGGTTGTTGTCGTCTGATTTCGTGGAATTCTGAGGCCGTTCGTGTGGTTTTGACAACCCAGCGCGCCCTTTTAGAGCGCGTCGAACTGCTGAAAACGACACATTCGGTCGTACCGCGTGCACCGCATGTCCGATGGATGTTCTGTATCCTCCTTCATCTCACAAATAATATTCCTATCGTTATCGTGTAGTTTGCGGTTATTCGGTGCACGTTTGATCTGAATTCGACAGTGACACGCCGTTTTGGTGTTTTATGACTCTGGAAACACATTTCTGGTCACCGCAGTCAAACGGAACCTCCAATTGATGTGTCGTCTATCCGAACATTTCACAATTCACTCTACGATTGATGTAGTCTGATTTCGTGGCATTTCGAGGTCGTTCGGGTGGTTTTGACCACCCAGCGCGCCCTTTTAGAGCGCGCTGAACTGCTGAAAATGACACATTCGGTCGTACCGTGCGCACCGTACATCCTATGGATGTGCTGTCTCCTCCTGCATCTCACGAATAATATTCCTATCGTTCTCGTGCAGTTTTAGGTCATTTAGAGCATGTTTTCTCTGAATTCCACCGTGAGACGCCGTTTTGGTGTTTTATGACTCCGGAAACGTGTTTCTGGTCACCGCGGTCAAAAGGAACCTCCGATTGAAGTGTCGTCTCTCCGTCCATTTTACAATTCACTCCTCGGTTGTTTTCGTCTGATTTTGTGGCATTCCGAGGTCGTTCGGATGGTTTTGACCACCCCGCGCGCCCTTTTAAAGCGCGCTGAACTGCTGAAAACGATAAATTCGGTCGTAGCGTGCACACCGCACGTCCGATGGACGTTCCGTATCCTTCTGCATCTCACGCATAATATTCCTATCATTCTCGTGTGGTTTCAGGTCATTCGGAGCACGTTTTCTCTGAATTCGACCGTGACACGCCGTTTTGGTGTTTTATGACTCCGGAAACGCGTTTCCATTCACCGCGGTCAAACGGAACCTCTGATTGATGTTCCCTCTATCCGACCATTTCCCAATTCACTCTGCGGTTGTTTTCGTCTGATTTCGTGGCATTCTGAGGTCGTTTGGGTGGTTTTGACCAACCAGTGCACCCTTTTAGAGCGCATCGAACTGCTGAAAATGACACATTCGGTCGTACCGCACGTACCGCATGTCCGATGGATGTGCCATCTCCTCCTGCATCTCACGCATAATATTCCTATCGTTCTTGTGCAGTTTCAGGTCATTCGGAGCACGTTTTCTCCGAATTCGACCGTGAAACGCCGTTTTGGTGTTTTTTGACTCCTGAAATGTGTTTCTGGTCACCGCGGTCAAACAACACCTCTGATTGACATGTCGTCTATCCGACCATTTCACAATTCACTCTGCGGTTGTTGTCGTCTGATTTCGTGGCATTCCGAGGTCGTTCTGGTGGTTTTGACCACCCAGCGCGCCCTTTTAGAGCACATCGAACTGCTGAAAACGACACATTCGGTCGTACCACGCGCATTGCATGTCCGATGGATGTCTCGTATCCTCTTGAATCTCACGCATAATTTTCCTATCATTCTCGTGCAGTTTCAGGTCATTCGGAGCATGTTTGCTCTGAATTTTACCGTGACACGCCGTTTTGGTGTTTTATGACTCCGGAAACGCGTTTCCGGTCACTGTGGTCAAACGGAACCTCCGATTGACGTGTCGTCTATCCGAACATTTCAAAATCCACTCTGCGGTTGTTTTCGTCTGATTTTGTGGCATTATGAGGTCGTTCTGGTGGTTTTGACCACCCAGTGCGCCCTTTTAGAGCGCGCGGGGTGGGGGGCTGTCCGGGGGGGTGCGGGGGGGCTGTACGGGGTGGGTGGGGTTGTCCGGGGTGGGGGGCTGTCCGGGGGTGGGGGGTTCTCTCCGGGGTGGGTGGGGTTGTCCGGGGGGGGTGCGAGTGGGCTGTACGGGGGTGCGGGGTGGGCTGTACGGGGGTGCGGGGGGGCTGTCCGGGGTGGGGAGGTTGTCCGGGGGTGGGGGTGCTGTCCGGGGTGGGTGGGGTTGTCCGGGGGGGTGCGGGGGGGATGTACGGGGGTTCGGGGGGGGGGGCTGTACGGGGATGCGGGGGGCTTTCCGGGGTGGGGGGGGTTGTGCGGGGGTGGGGGTGCTGTCTAGGGTGGGGGGTGTCCAGGGGGTGCGGGGTGGGGGGTGGGGGGGTTATACGGGGGTGCGGGGGGGGCTGTACAGGGGTGCGGGGGGGGGGGGGGGGGCTGTCCGAGGGTGGTGGGGGCTGCTGTATGTGGGTGGGGGTGCTGTCCAGGGTGGGGGTGCTGTCCGGGGTGGCGGGGGGGCTGTTTGGGGGGGTGCGAGGTGGGGGGGCTGTACGGGGGTGCGGGGGGGCTGTCCGGGGTGGGGGGGCTGTACGGGGGTGGGGGGTTGTCCGAGGTGGGTGGGGCTGTCCCGGGGGGTGCGGGGGGGTGGGGTTGTACGGGGGTGCTGGGGGCTGTCTGGGGTGGGGGGGTTGTACGGAGGTGGGGGGGGCTGTCCGGGGTGGGGGTTGTCCGGGGTGGGTGGGGTTGTCCTGGGGGGTGCGGGGGGGGATGTACGGGGGTGCGGGGGGGGATGTCAGGGGGGGTTGTATGGGGGTGGGGGTGTTGTCCGGGGTGGGGGGATGTACGGGGGTGTGGGGGTTGTCCGGGGTGGGGGGGGGTTGTACGAGGGTGGGAGGGGCTGTCCGAGGTGGGGGTGTAGGGTATGATCTAAATAGGATCAATCGGATTCCACCCTAGTTTTTGATAACAATACTTTAAATGTTAAATAGTCCCAGTATACTCAATTTAAAATAAAACATAGAAGGATATATCATTTTAAAGGAAAAGGCCCAATACTAAACCTTACACCTTGGCAACAAAGGCTCCAATGTACTTCATTTATAAAATAATTTCAAAGGTATTATCACATTTCATAATACAAACATTGCGTCAGACCAACATGATACCCCCAAATCACAAAAAATCTCACTAGAAACCCAACTTATACATCAATAACAACCCCACCAATAAAAACAAAAACACACCTCGTGAATATGATGCGTCACGCGTGGTCATCACTTCTACCTCCATCTGATGGGCTAGGGGCCTACAACAAATAACCATTATGAATATTTTCATAACAAAAATAATTTAAATTAAATAAATAAATACAGTATAAACCTGTGTCGTATGATCCCCTACACCATCACCTGGACGCACATATTCTCGCAGTGCTCTAACCACAACGGTCAATTGCGCATTTGCCTCCTCGGAAGCGCGCAGCCATGCCTCGAAATCTGACAACTGCTGTGTCATCTGAGCAACAGCAGGACCGACAACCGTAGCGCGTGACACTATAGAACGAGGAATCCATGTTCCATAGGTCAAACTATATTCATGTCCGTCCCAACCAATAATGTGATGAAATATCTCATCCCTTCGCATGGGAAGCTGTCGCTCATCCTCTGGCAGATGTTCTAACTCGGCTTTAAATTGAGCCTATGAAATATTTAAATATATATACATATATATGTTATTATATATATTTATGTAACTATTGGTAAGTACAAGTACTTACTATCAATGTTGCAGCCTCTGGATCATTGCGATCACGAGTCCTCATCCACACCGACATTTTATCAGTCGATGCACCTTGCTCCCACAACAGTATATGAATATAATATAAACACAAAACCATATTAATTAATAAATTAATAAATGAATAATAAATACCTCATGTCAGAGCTGAGACACGTGACAAGTCCCGAGCCTGTGAGGTGGTCCCTACAACGCTCGATTCTCAGAATGGCATGCTGACACCTCCTACATTCAATTCATTCAAATTTCAAACAAATCACACATTATTGAAAATATATATACACCAAAATAAATATACAAACCGCAACACCCTCAGTAGACCAATATGCAACCAAGTCATGCCACTGAGCCGGGAGGACACCTCTCGGGACTTTTTCCAGAATGTCTAGGGTACCCACATTTGGTACCCAGTGGTCCCTTTTCACTTTGCCTTTATAGTCTTTCCACATCTTACAGCATTTTCTCATACACACGGGCCAAAACTCTTTGGGGAATACTTTCAAATTTTTCTATAAATAAAACAATCACACATATTAGTATTGTTTATACATAGAGAATAAAGTAAAATGGTCTTCTTACCTGGACCTCCCTCTAAAGATGATCTAATGTGTCCTGAGGGATAGAAGCCCAGTCACGCGTGGTCAATTGAAATCGATGTGGGTCACGTATGATATGACCCAGCTGACGAATAAATACAGGGGCATTCGGTCCCACAGGATGAAATACCTCATCAAATGAAACATCAATCGTCGTGTCATAATTCCATGATAAAATGCCATGACTGGGGCCTCTCTTGCGAGAGGAAGAATCAATCGAGTCTGATCATGTTGAGATTTTATATATAATTTGACAGATGTTATAAATATATATATATATATATATATGTTTATCAATTACATAAAAAATAAAGACAATTACATTCAAACATACCTTAAACCTGAGTCATAGATGCCTCGGATGGATGATGTGGATCTGCTGCCTCTTCCCCTGACATTCCTGCAGTCATAGAAAACATTAGTAAGGGGACTATCCAAAGTGTCTAAAAGATAAATTGGATTGTTCTTAAAAAAATCAAACTTGTACAATTGTTAATCAAACAAAAAATGGATTGAATAATTAGTTGTGAATGAATTTTAAAAAATCATAAAGTTAACAAAACAGATATACAAATTATGTACAAAACCAGTCAATGCATAGCCAAATTTCAGATAGAATTAATAAAAATTCAAGCAGCACATGAACCAGATGAATAATACCTCAAAGGGAAGATACACCGACAATAACATCAATAAACCAAGAGTAAAATCGCCCTAAATATTTATAACTGAATAAACTTCCAAAAGTGAGGATTAAAACTTAAAAGGATTTATATAATTGTTAGATAATTTATGATATCCTAGGACATTCAATACTGAATAGCAGGAAAAAATTATACCTTTCATTAAGCATGAAAATCGACCATTTCTCCTTCAACAGCCGCTCTGACCCAATAAATATCTTCTTCACATTGAACTACGGTATGTTGACCAAGCTGTTGGTAAACAAATGGAACAGTCTCGGGTTCATCTTCTTCAAATAAAAACACTCCTTGCCGAGACATTTTGACAACAACTTGCCAACTTGGATCCGAAGGCAAAGTAACGAAGAAAACTTGTTCCCCTTGTGATGTCAAAATGAAAGGTTCATTCTCAACTCGTTCATTATTTCTATATAACATATAGTTAAAATTCACCAATGAAAACTGATATTGATCAACTTTACATCCACGCATTGGATCAACCCAATTACACTTTAACAATATGTAATTAAAACCATGTGTGTATACAACTTCAATGATGTCTATCAATTGACCATAGTAATAACCAGAATCGACAAGTGGACAATCGATGCCACTGTTTTGTGTTTCTTGTTTGTCATCAACATCTTTAATGTGAAATCGAAAACCATTATCATCAATAGCTTTATAACGACGAGCCGTTATAGATGGACCCTCATCCAGTTGGATAAATACTTCAGTTAGAATGGGGTCCCCTAACTCCCTCAGCTTATGAACCAACATAATTTATAAAATTCAATACTGATATATGTAGAAACAAATTAGTATAATACTTCACTCATAATGAAAATCAATTTATACATACATAATCCTTGAACCAATCATGAAATGACGCATAATGAGATTGTTGAATTTGCAACTCAGTCGCACGATACATCTCTTCTTTTATCTCATTAATGTGTTTCCTACAAATGATAACGCGATGTTTAAATGATCAACTTATGCAAACAAAACATGTAAAAGTTATACAAGCACATTGATAAGATACTTAATGCATTAATGGTACAACTGATGGAGTATTGAACAAGATATATCGATGTGCTTGTATCCACTCGATATTGTCCATATCAAATGTGGTTCCTTCTCCAACTGGACTATCATGAATCCGTGAGGGCTTATCTAATTTTGTTTCAACATCTGTAAGATATTCTGCACAAAAATTAGTACATTCATCCATCAAATAACCATTGGCTATTGATGCCTTCGGACGAGCTCTATTTCGTACAAATCTTTTCAATGTACTCAAATACCATTCAATAGGATACATCCACCTAAATTGCACTGAACCAGCAGCCATTACTTCATAAGTTAGGTGCACTTTCAAGTGGACCATAACATCGAAAAATGAGGGGGGGAGTTTCTCAAAGTGACAAAGCGTAAGTACAATTAGGTCCTGCAAACTTTTTAAATCACTCATTCATTGATTTATTAAACAAAGTTGTCTAAAAAAATTACTCATCTCAATCAACGGCTGAACAACATTGGGGGATAAACAATCACAAATTGCGATTGGAATCAACTACTGAATTAGTATGTGATTGTCATGACTTTTCAACCCTTGAAATGTCTTGCTCGTCAGATTCACACACTTTGAAATATTATAAGAGTAACCATCAGGCACCTTGACCATCTTCAAAATGGAAAGAAATGTCTCTTTCTCCTTTGTAGTCATTATATACTGTGCAGCAGGAATATATGCCTTGTTTCCCTCAGCTAATTGTAAATGAAACTGTTTCCTTAAACCCATTTCTTCCAAATCACGGTGTGCATTAACATGGTCCTTTGATTTTCCACTGACACCTAAAATGGTCCTCAATCTGTTATCACAAACATTTTTTTCAATGTTCATGACATCCAAATTATGCCTCAGCATGTTAGTTTTCCAATACGGAATACTATAAAAAATACTTTTCTTTTTCCAATTGTGACTGCGCTGCCTACCCGCAGCACGAATATTACGTACTGGAGGAGCCACCAAATCCTGAATTTCATATATCGTGCAGATGTTTTCTTCCTCAATCTGCGATAACATTTCGACTCCTGACATGATCTTTGGTGCTGGGATGAACTCTCTAGAACCATAAAATGTCACTCTGTCCTTTCTGAACCTGTGCTGAGGGGGGAGAAAACTCCTATGACCCATATATACCCATTTTTTTGAATGTCTAAGTCATACAAATTTTTTACTTTTATTGCAACAAGGGAAAGAAAAATCCCCTTTCGTACTCCAGCCTGATAAATTTTCATAAGCTGGGAAGTCATTGATTTTCCACAATAAAGCAGCATGCAGTTTGAACATTTCATTCATTTCGCAGTCATAATTCATCACACCATCACCCCAAAATTCATTCAACTCATCAATCAATGGCTGAAGGTAAACATCAATCTTATCCCCCATACATTTAGGTCCATCAATAAGAGTGGAAAGTAATATAAATTGTTGCTTCATACAAAGCCATGAAGGAAGATTATATGAAACCAACACCATGGGCCATGTGCTATGAGTTGCACCAACCATAGACTTGAATGAATTGAAACCATCTACTGCCAATCCCAATCGGACATTACAAACATCTTTAGCAAAGTCGGGATGTCTCTTGCCAAAATCCTTCCATGCATGAGAGTCTGCCGGGTGGGTTAACATATCACTTTCATGAACTCTTTATGCATTCCATCTCATTAAATTATAAACTTTAGATGACATAAAAAATCTTTTCAACCTCAGTTTAAGGGGAAAGTAACACATTTGCTTTACGGCAATCGGTTTCCCCTGTATCACAATCTGACTTTGATGAGTCTTATTTCCCATTTTCTATTTCCACCTGGAAGCACCACAAACCGTACAAATAACCAAATGGGTAGTTTCCTTTCTAAACAACATACAGTTGTTTGTACATGCATCTATGGTCTCATATGTAAAACCTAAGTTCTCTGTCAACTTACGAGCATAGTAATATGACTCGGGAATCTTAGCGTCGACAGGAAGAACTTTTTTCAATAACACCAAAAGCATGTCGAATGATGTGTCTGACCAATTATTCAAATTCTTCAAATGCAACAACTCCACGATAAATGACAGTTTATTGTAAGAAGTACATCTAGGATATAATTCTGTTTTTGCATCATCAAGTGCTTCATAAAACCTCCTCGAATCACAATCTACACCAGAGCGAAGATTTATTTCATTGGTCTCAAGATTCTGGATCTCAATGACTTCAGGATCAAACCCACGTACCATTTAAGTAAGCATTTCATGCATTGGATCATTCATCCTTGAATCAACATCCATTTGAGCTGCATCCGTATTTTGACAACGAACATATTCTTCTCCATGTCGAGTCCAACTCTTATAATTTTTCAGAAATCCATTAAAGAATAGGTGCTCCCTCGTAGTATCTCGTGTGAATTGATATCTGTTAGCACATTTTCTACATGGACAACTAATATAGTCACTTTCAAATCCTCTGATGAAGTCAATAAACTGCATAATGACAGTGAAATATTCTCTAGACGTTCGATTTGGAAGATCAATCCAACTCTTATCCATAATAATATATGTATAACGAAAATTTACACAATACTTATTACCTTTTCATTTTTCAAATCAACTATATTTAAAATAAATACTAATCATTTGTTTATGCACCATTGATAAAATAATAATGTAAGTGAAATCCCATGTCATACTTGATTGTGCTATAAACCTGGAAGGGAGGGGAGCTGAAGGCGGTGCTGTGAGGGAGAGGAGAGGCAGCGAAGGGGAGCTGGAGCCAAAGGTGGTGCGGCGAGGGAGGGGATGGGCGGCAGCTGCGGCGGGGAGACAGAGGAGAGGAGGTGGTGAGGCGACGGGGGATGGGCAGCGAGGGGGGGGGCTGTTCGGGGTGGGGGGGGGGGGGGGTTTCCGGGGTGCAGGGAGGGGTGTCCGGAGTGTGGGGGGGCTGTCCGGGGTGTGAGGGGGGTTGTTCAGGGTGGGGGGTTGTCCAGGGTGCGCGGGGGGGGGGGGGGGTTGTCTGAGGTGCGGGGGGGGCTGTCCGGGGTGTGGGGGGCCCTATCCGGGGTGCGGGGGGGTGGGATATCCCGGGTGCGGGGGTCGTCCGGGGTGGGGGGGGGCGAGGGCGGAGGCCGGAGGTCAGAGGGGTAGGAGACAAAGGGGGTAGAGGCCGGAGGGCGGAGGGCGGAGGCCAGAGGGCGGAGGGCGGAGGCCAGAGGCCGGAGGGACACCGGAGGGGAGCGGAGGATGGATGGAGGGAAGAGGGCGGCCAGAGCGGGAGGGCAGAGGGAGGAGGGCGCGTGGAGGGTGGAGGCCGACGAGGGCGGGTGACAGCGGCGAGCGGTGGAGGGAGGCGGGGCACGCGGGGAGGCAGGGCGGCGGGGGAGGGCGCGTGGGGGGGCGATGGGGGGGGGGGGCTAGGTTGAGGGCGACGGTGGGGGGCGCCGAAGCCGTAAGGTTTTTTTTTACAAAGGGTAGCGACCGCCATTGGCGGTCGCTATTGGGTACCTATAGCGACCGCCATTGGCGGTCGCCCGTGTCAGGGGGCTTCAATGCCCAATATTCTAGTAGTGAGAAAAAGAGATCTGTTGAACACTCTGGAAAAGGAAAGAAGGGAAAGAAGGGAAAAATTGAATGTCCATCCTACGGTAAATGTGGGAAGAAACACTCTGGTGCTTTTCTGAAGGGAATGAGATTCTGTTACAAGTGTGGTAAAAAAGGTCACCAAGCTCGTGATTGTAAGGGGGAGAAAGAGGTCGTCAATGTTGAATGATACAATTTTAGATAAAGGGGGCATTATGCCAATGAATGTCCTAAGCGCCAAGGGAACTTACCTTAGAAAAGGCCAAGGGAGCAAGGCCAAGCTTATGCGGTCACTACTACTGAGGTTGAAGCTCTGAAAGACATGGTGGCAGGTAATTTAATGGTTTCCTCAATTTTAGCCATTGATTTATTTGATTCTGGATCATCGCATTGTTTCATATCTTCCCAGTTTTCTAAAAAAATTAGATATTTTTAATTTGACTTAACAAGGGAGTTTTCAGTTAAAACACCTCAGGGAAGTATCATCACAACAAATTTTTGTGAATCAGTTCCCATCAGGGCATATAAATGTTCTTTATCTATTGATCTCATCTTCATACCCATGATTGAATTTGATATAATCCTCGAAATGGATTGGATTTCGTACCATGATGTGAAAATTTATTGTAAGAAGAAGGAGGTTACATTTTTTGGTGATGATAAGGAGTGACTAATCTTTAGAGTAGAAATGTCACCACCTAATTCTTATCTAGATACACCCCTGGTAGATATACTAAATTCAATTATTGGGGAGGAATAGAATGAAATAACTATGGGTGAGGAAAAGAATGTTCGAATAGAGGACGCACCTATTGTGCAAGAATATGTTGATGTGTTTCTAGAGGATTTACCTGGGAATCCTCCAAAATGAGAAATTAAGTATTCCATTGATTTAATTCTTGGCTCAAGGCCCATATCGAAGACCCCTTATAGAATGATCACTGTGGAATTAGTGGAACTAAAGAAACAACTAGAGGAATTGAGTAATAAGGAATTTATTCGCCCAAGTGTTTCTTCATGGGGAGCCCCTGTCCTTTTTGTTAAGAAGAAAGAAGGATCTATGAGGTTGTGCATTGACAACAGAGAGATCAATGTTATAATAATAAAGAACAAGTACCCCCCACCTCACATTGATGATTTATTCAACCAACTTCATGGAGCTCAATATTTTTCAAAGATTGACCTTTGATCTGGATATCATCAGTTATGTGTGAAGAAGGAAGACATTCCAAAAACAGCATTTTGAACCAGGTACGGACATTACAAGTTTACAGTAATGCCTTTTGGATTGACTAATGCACCCTTTGTCTTCATGGATATAATGAATAGAGTTTTCAAGGAATATCTTGATGAATTTTTAGTGGTATTTATTGATGATATCTTAGTATACTCAAAAATCTAGGAAGATCATGAAAATCACTTGCGCACTATTCTGAAAACCCTTAGAAGAAATGAATTATATCGAAAGTTTAGCAAGTGTGAATTCTGGATTCAAGAGATTTCTTTTATTGGGAATGTTGACTCTAAGGATGGAATCTTTGTTGATCCTTCAAAGACCAAGGCAATCCAAGAATGACCAGCACTGATGAGTATAACTGAGGTACACAGTTTTATTGGTTTTTAAAACAAATACTATATTATTAATTGATATAATATTCCTAAAAATATAAGGTTCAAAAAAAGGACATAGATAAGGTTATATATATTAATGATGAACCACTTGAGGTTCTCTTGGAAGTTTATAGTATGTTTATTAACCATATAATATAAAAATACAAAGAGACATGGTAAATGTCAAACTATTTAACTGAGAGTTAAATCTAAAAGATAAGGTTAATATAGTGACCTAAACCTATCTAAAACCTATTGGTTGAGAGGTTTTTGACCCATCCCCACCTTAGCCTTAAAATAAATCATTTTGGAGCCATTAGAAACTGAAATTATTTTATTATAAAATAATATTTCAATCTTTTTCTAAAGTGACCCTCACCTCTCTTATAAAAGGGTACTTCTCCTTCTCTTAATTTCACACCTCCAAATCCATTTGTCTCGGTCAACCCCTACCCAAATATTCTCTCAACTTCCCTCATATCAACCAAAGAGTCCTTACTTTGATCAAAAAGCCAAACTAAGGAACCCTTTTGATCAACTCAAAAGGAAACACCCGAAGAAGAGGTAATAATTTCACCACCCTCTTTCAAGTTCTTTTCTTCTTCCACTTCCACTTTCTTTGTTGATTCCATACCAAAATAATAACTCTAATACCTTCTACATACTGTGATGTTATTATAAATATGGTAAAACCATATTCTTTATTCTACCCATCCTATAAATGATAAAGTCTCCATACGTGCGTACGTATGGCTTACCGTCTCCACGTCATGGTGTATTTTGTTATTCAAACATTTCATTAATTTGGATGGGTATAATAATGAGTTTAACTGATTTAAATAATAAATATAACATGTTAATGATTCTGTATATATGATATACCATCCAATTACATACGATTTCACCATCAATATAATGATATTGTCGCTCGTGCATATGTACGGATTACTGTCGCCATGAACGGGATGAGATTCATTCCTCATCGTAATCATTCAAGAATAATTTTCATTTTATGACTAAAAATAATGTTTATGAACATAATATCATTTTGTATATGAATCAAATACATCCTGTCCATAACAAATACGGCTTACATAACCAAGAATATAAAGGATAACGAATCAGTTAACACCTAAAACGATGATACTACTGAAATATTATCACAACGGGAAAAGTGGATGTTTGCGACGGGTCAATTACGATGGGAATATATACCGTCACAAAAGGTCCACCGAACTACGTATTTGCGAAGAGAGTCATTTCCCGTCGCAAATAGTAGGTTAATTGCGACGGGAATAGGCGGCTCGTCGCAATAGGTTTGGCGCGGTTTGCACGCCAAAACGAGGGAAGGGTATTTGCGATGGGGACGCCTCTCCGTCGCAAAAGCCCGGACGCGGTAAATACCTTTTGTGACGGGCAAAGCCGCCCGTCGCAAATGGTATTTACCGCCGCCAGGATTTTGGGACGGGTCCCGTCGCAAATACCCTTTTAACCGCTGACTGTAATTAATGCGGTTGAAGGTATTTGCGACGGGCCCGTGGCAAAAGTCCGGCGGTGGTAAATACCATTTGCGACGGGCAAAGCAGCCCGTCGCAAATGGTATGTCGGCAGGTGTGTATTTGCGACGGGTCTAGTCGCAAATACCCTTTTAACCGCCGACTGTAATTAATGAGGGTGAGGGTATTTGCGACGGGCCCCATCGCAAATCCCACCATTTGCCACGGGATACCCGTCGCAACTAATCTAACCTATATATACCCTCATCCGTTTTTTTTAAATCACTTAGAGATCTTCCTCTCCCTTTCTCTTGATTCTCCAGTTTTAAGGAAAAAGTTTCTGTTAGTTAAATTTTTTTATACGAGAGCATTTGGAAGGCGTCAATACCTTCAGAATATCAAAGTTTAAGGTATTTATATTTTATATTTTTTTATTTTTTTTATTTTTTTTATTAATTTTAATTGTTGTTTATTAGATGTAATTAAATTAGATTTAAATTGATTTATATTTATATTTATTTTTAGTAAGAAATTGATATTGTTAGTGATAATTATAAATAATTAGTGTTAATTTGCAATAATTAGATATTATTATAGATAATTAGTGGAATTTAGTCATAATTACATATAATTAGGGATAATTAGTAATAATTAGATATAATTAGTAATAATTAGATATAATTAGTAATAATTAGATATAATTAGTAATAATTAGATATAACTAGTAATAATTAGATTTAACTAGTAATAATTAGATATAATTAGTAATAATTAGATATAATTAGTAATAATTAGATATAATTAGTAATAATTAGATATAATTAGTAAAAATTAGATATAATTATTAATAATTAGATATAATTAGTAATAATTAGATATAATTAGTAAAAAATAGATGTAATTATTAATAATTAGATGTAATTATTAATAATTAGAGGTAATTATTAATAATTAGATATAATTAGTAATAATTAGGTATAATTAGTAAAAATTAGATCTAATTAGTAATAATTAGATCTAATTAGTAATAATTAGATGTAATTAGTAATAATTAGGGGTAATTAGTAATAATTAGGGGTAATTGGTAATAATTAGGGGTAATTAGTAATAATTAGGATTAATTAGTAATAATTAGGGGTAATTAGTAATAATTAGGGGCAATTAGTAATTATTAGGGGCAATTAGTAATAATTGGGGGCAATTAGTAATAATTAGGGGCAATTAGTAATAATTGGGGGCAATTAGTAATAATTGGGGGCAATTAGTAATAATTAGGGGTAATTAGTAATAATCAGGGGTAATTAGTAATAATCAGGGGTAATTAGTAATAATCAGGGGTAATTAGTAATAATCAGGGGTAATTAGTAATAATCAGGGGTAATTACTAATAATTACCAATAATTGGGAATAATTACCAATAATTCGGAATAATTACCAATAATTAGGAATAATTACCAATAATTAGGAATAATTGCCAATAATTAGGTATAATTACCAATAATTATGTATAATTACCAATAATTAGTAATAATTACCAATAATTCGTAATAATTACTAATAATTAGTAATAATTACCAATAATTAGGAATAATTACCAATAATTAGAAATAATTACCAATAATTATGAATAATTACCAATAATTACCAATAATTACCAATAATTACAAATAATTAGGAATAATTACAAATATTTAAGAATAATTACCAATAATTAGGAATAATTAGGAATAATTAGAAATAATTTGGAATAATTAGGAATAATTAGGAATAAATACCAATAATTACCAATAATTAGTAATAATTAGCCATATTTAGTAATAATTAGCAATAATTGGAAATAATTATATTTAATGGTTACTAATCAAAAAATTATATTATCAAAATTTATGAAAAAACAATATTAATATTATTAAAATAAAAAAAATATAAAATATTAAAATTATCAATATTCGCAGCAGGCTTTGCTTTATTCTTAACATGTTCAAATCTCAAAGGGTTGTCAATTGTCTGGTCATGCGTAATAAAAAGTTTGTGTCAGCCATGTCAAATGTAAACTCTATATTTGTCCTTACTTGGTTGATCACCTTGCAAGTAGCATTGCAATAGGACAACCAAAGTCATGCCCTTCTCATCTATAAGAATTATCTCATATGACCCTTTATATAGACCATTCTTCCTTGAAAATTTAAGGGAAAGATACTGATGTCCCATCAAATTTTTAAGGAAGAATGATCTATGTAAAGGGAGCGAGATGATTCTTAGAGATGAGAACGACATTACTTTGGTCATCCTATTGCAACACTACTTGTGAGGTGATCAACCATGCAAGGACAATTATAGAGTTTACATTTGACATGGTTGACACAAACTTTTTATTGCGCATGACCTGACAATTGGCGACCCTTTGAGATTTAAACATGTTAAGAATAGAGCAAAGCCTGTTGCAAATATTGATAATTTTAATATTTTATAATTTTTTTATTAGTTTAATAATATTAATATTGTTTTTCATAAATATTGATAATATAATTTTTTTATTAGTAATAATTAGTGAACGAAATCTGCTTGGATAATGAAGGGAAAATTTGTAATCATCTCCACAATGATGATTACCAAATTTAATTTCATTATTCAAGAGTTTTTCATTTTGCTAAGTATTTCTAAGTATTGCTAACTTAGTAATAAATTGTAATAATTAGTAATAATTAGTAATAAATTGTAATAATTAGTAATAAATTGTAATAATTAGTAATAAATTGTAAAAATTAGTAATAATTAGTAATAATTAGGAATAATTAGGAATAATTAGTAATAATTATAAATATATAGGAATAAATAGGAATATATAATAATAATTAGTAATAATTAGTAATAATTAGTTTGGAACAGTTAGGAACAGTTAAGAAGAAATTTTAATAAATTTTAATAAATTTTAAGAACTTGACCCAATTTCGAGTGGATTGACAGCACTCCTTTTGCTCGATGAATTTTCTCCTTTCAACTCTCACCGAATCAAAACATTATGAAAAATGTGCTGCTACGTAGACATATTCAATCTTGTATGCACGAGATTGGATATGCATTTGTAGGATCATATTTTTTATAATGTTTTCAGGCGGTGACAGTTAGAAGAAGATGATTTATCGACGAAAGGGGTCTCTTTTGTCCGATGCCTAATTTACTTGCATCTTTCTCAAACTGAAATCAGAATCAAGAATCTGGTCAGAGGTACACATATTCATTCTCGTGCATACGAGAATGAATATGCATACCTCAGACCAGATTCTTCATTGTGATTTCAGTGTGAGAAAGATGCAAGTAAATGAGCCGTCGGACAAAAGAGTAGCTGTCAATCCACTAGAAATTGTGTCTCCCTTAATTAATGGTAATTATTAAGAAGTAGTCGTAATTATTTATCTTATTTTTTCAGATAGTGTTTTTATAATTTCAAATTATTAAAAAACAGTGATGATTTTATATTTTATGTAGAAAAATATGGAACAAGGAATTCGACATCAGTCATTATTAGATGATCACGCTTAGATAAATCAGTGCAGAAATCCAAATGGTTCTGGTTTAAATACTTTATATATTGAGGGTGTTGAAACTTTCTTAGCATTTGAATCATCAAAACCAGAATATGTTTTAGAAGGCACAATTAAGTGTCCTTGTAAAAAATGTGCTCTGAGAACGTTTGACACAGTTGACAGCGTTGGGGGACATCTCTTGCGGTTTGGTTTTCAACCAGATTATGTTTTTTGGTATCAACATGGTGAACGCAGTTCCAGAGAAGATCCTAATAACTTGATTCTAGATCCACCATGGTTTCAAAATTTAGTAAATGATGTTGCAGGTTCATCTGTGAAACAAACTGAAACTCACGATGATATTGATTTAACTCCTGAGTTGGAACCATCTGAATTTTATGAGTTGTTGAGGTCTGTTGAGGATGCATTATATCCTGGTTGCAAGATAAGAAAATTAGAAGCATTTGAAAAATTTATGGCTATTAAATCAGATAATGAAATGTCAAAAACTGTTTTGATCATATATTTTCTTTGGTTAAAACACTGTTACCTAAAGGAAATGTGTTGCCTGCAAATTACTATAAGAGCAAGTGGCTGGTTCGTAATCTGGGCCATAGTTATCGGAATATTTATGCATGTCCAAATGATTGCATCTTATATTCTGGAGAAAATGAGTTATTGGATAGTTGTCCCACATATGGACAATCGAGGTATAAAGAAGCTCAACTAGGGAAGTCTAGATCGATTCCAGTAAAACAGTTGAGATATTTACCCCTTACACCCAGGTTGCAATGTTTATTTATGTCTCAGAATACAGCGTCAATGATGTCATGACACAAAACCAAGATTTCAACTGATAGAAGCTCGAATCATCCATCTGATGGTGATTCATGGAAACATTTTGACCGTCTGCATCCATCTTTTGCTATAGAATCCCGAAACGTGGGATTGAGTCTTTCTACTGACAGTTTCTGTCTGTTTGGTTCTTATGGTAGTCAGTATTCATGTTGGCATGTCTTTATAACTCTGTACAATTTGCCTCCATGGATGTTGATGAAGGAGCCTTATATCTTTTTGACTCTATTAATCCCAGGACATCCGAAAAAAAAATATTGATGTTTATTTGAGACCATTTATTGATGAGTTAAATGCATTTTTGAGTGATGGTGTTACTTCATATGATTTTGCTGCGAAACAAAATTTCATATTAAAATTTGCATTGATGTGGATGATTAGTGACTTTCTGGCATATGGCATGTTATCTGGTTGGAGTACACATGGTCCGAAATCATGTCCTTGTTGTATGAAAGACAACAAATCCTTTATGATCATCAATGGAAAAAAAACCTTGCTATTTTGATTGTCACTGTAGATTTCTTCCAACCGATCATCCTTTTTGGAGAAACAAATCTCATTTCAGAAAAGGTAAAATTGAAAGGGATGAACCTCCAAAGATGATCTCAGGTACCGAGTTAAAATCAGTTATATTTTCATTACCTCCCATCACATTTGGACCAATAGTAAACCAATAGAAAATTCATGGATTTGGGAAAGAACATAATTGGATAAAACAGATCATTTTTTGGGATCTTCCGTATTGGTCTAATTTGTTGGTCTGCTACATGTTGGATGTTATGCATATTGAGAAGAAATACTTTGATAATTTATTTCATACAGTTTTGGATACACCATATAAGACCAAAGATACCGTAAAGGAATAATTAGATCTTGCCCAAATTTGCAGGCGACCAGAACTTGAACTATTTGAAAATGTCATATCAAAGAGGTTAATGAAGCCAAAAGCAGCTTATACACTATCCAAAGAGAGTCGCTTATTATTTTGTCAGTGGATTTCATATTTGAGACTTCTAGATGGATATGCTTCCAATTTGGGCAGATGTGTTAAGAATGGTTATATTACTGGATTAAAAGGTTATGATTGTCATGTTATAATGGAAAGACTAATGCCGATTGGATTCAGAGGTTTGTTGAATTCTACGATTTGGGATTTGATAACAGACATATCATATTTTTTTGAGAAATTTGTACAGCGACAACAGACTATGATGCGCTAAGAAAACTGGAAGAAGATGTTGTTGTAATTATATGTAAACTGGAAAAAATCTTCCCGTTGGCTTTCTTTGACTCAATGGAACATCTGATATTACATTTTCCACATGAAGCTAAATGTGGAGGTCCAGTACAGTTTCGATGGATGTACCCATTCGAGAGATGCATGCAGAAATTGAAGAAAAAAGTACATAAAAAAACATCAGTTGAAGGCTCAATTACTGAAGCTTATTTGCAAGAGGAAATTGCTTTTTTATGCTCTCATTATTTTGAATCTCAATATCCCTCAAAACACAATCGCATGGGACTAAATGAGGGTAATGTTAATGACGAAATGGAAAATCAATTAGCAGTTTTTAATCAGCCAAATCTTAGTTTCGGTGGAGTTCATGAACGATGGATTTCAGATGATGAACATCACAGAGCTCATACATATGTTCTGCTCAACTGTGAAGAAATGACATAATTTATCTTGTGAGTGCTTCTATCACTTATTCTATAATTTATGTTACAGTATTTAAACTTATTTTATTTTTAGGTTATATGATAATCATATCAAGAAACAACTTCCACAAATTACAGCAGCTTCTCTTGAAGAACGCAGACAAAAAAAATTTCTCAATGGTTTCAAAAACTAGTAACATAAATTATTGATGGTTTAATATCAATTCCATTTATTATTTATTATATTGATAATTGTTTTACAAATTTTCAGGTGTCTCAATATGCTGATAAAATTGATAAGCGACTGTGTATATTGAGTAACCCACCATCCAAAATGGTTAAATCTTATAATGCATATGTGATGAATGGTTTTCGATTTCATACACATGCTTACGGGGAATAAAAAAACAATGAACAGTGGAGTTTTCTTGAGAGGATCACATCACAGAGAAACTGAAGTTGACTTTTATGGCATTTTGGATGAAATTATTGAGCTGTGTTATCTAGGACAGAATTACATAACAATGTTTAAATGTCGGTGGCTGGATACTGAGAGAAGTTTGTGTGTTCATCCAACTCATGGAATCATCAATATTAAATATAAAAGTCTTCTTGCAGTAAATGAACCATTTTTACTGGCTCAACAGACACATCAAATTTATTATGCAAAGTACTGTACTACTTCAAGAGACTTGAGCGATTGGTGGAGCATAATAAAAATGAAATCTTAGGAAAACCAGTTTACTCAAACTGAATGTGGTTCCGTTGAAGTGGAAGGAATTGAAATTTTTCAAGAGACTGCTCAAAATCCATCTGATTCACAAAGAGACGTGAATATTGATGATAACACCCCACAATTAAGGATCGATGGTGATGAAGTTGTTAATGATGTTACAAATGAATTTGAAATGACAAGAGATGATGAAACTGAAACTCATATGAATATTGATGATGCTGAGGAGGAAGATGAAGACATTGACATTGATAGCTATGGAGAAGAGGATGAAGATGAACATTGACACAGTTAGATGTTGGTTATAATCATAACTAATATATATCTATATTAAATAGTTATTTTCAACTATCTGCTAACAACAATAATTTTGTGTTTCAGATGGACTTTGATATATTCTGTGAGTTATAGGAGGCTGACCTACCGTTGGATGAGGGAGATTTTGGATCAACTGACCCTCAGCCTACTGGCGGTTCAGGGGGTACGCGGAGGGGGCACGATCTTGTATGACTGATGATTCCTGACACTATCCCCGAGCGACGTCCACATCTTGGTTTTGATCCACACACACGGAGGTATGGTAACCTGTATATTTTAGTTAGCTTTCATTAATTTATTTATATATATACTAATTGTTTGATTATTTATTCCTTTTTCACAGTTTTGCGCATGTAACTATTGGACAGGGGAGCGCTATCTTGCGCAATTATTTTTCTCAGCCATTGATCACATGGGAACATATTCCCGTTGATGTGCGACGCGACATGTTCCATCATTGGCTGGTACGTAACTAAATAATATTTATTTTTAAATTTATTTTATTAATAACTTGATATTATAAATTATTTGTAGGGTTTATGGTATCCTATCGATGATAGCATGCGCGACGCTGTCCACACGACAAGACAGATTTCTATGCGCGACCGTTTCCGTCAGTTTTTGCACAATTTGAGAAGGACAGTCATTAAGAAAGTAGGAGTGACAGAATTTGATGATTCATGTAGAGCTCACCGACCAGAGTACATTTCATCTCACGTTTGGGATGGATTATGTTTACACTGGTTGGGTGGTGGATTTCAGAGGAGATCTTCAGTAGGACGGCAGAACCGGGGGAGACAGGAGGTGACGCATCGAGCTGGTAATCGTATATTCAGTTCGCATAGAGAGCATCTGGTAAGTATATTTTTTTAAATATTTTAAATAACTTTAAATATAAACAGTTTATTTTATATT
The DNA here is from genome assembly GCA_963277665.1 of Viscum album. Taxonomy (NCBI): domain Eukaryota; kingdom Viridiplantae; phylum Streptophyta; class Magnoliopsida; order Santalales; family Viscaceae; genus Viscum; species Viscum album. The sequence continues at coordinate 1,220,959,710 of OY728130.1, forward strand.
TCTGTAGGCGATCAAGCATCCCGATATTATAGAGTTCAACATTTATCGGAGGATGTACAGTGATTCAGCCACTAGAGAGATTAAAGATGATCGCCAGCGTCAGATTGTGGTTAGTATTATTTTTTCAGTTTAAAAATTAATTGTATATAATATTTTCACAATTTTAATTTTAAATTGAAATTGAAGGAGTCATATGAGGTTGCAACCTCTCAGACACAGGCTGAGGGTTAGGACGAGACGACAGAGCAGACCGGTGCTCACCATTTTTCGATGAGGCGGCATGGATGCAGGCGACTTAGTATGACTTTGAGAAGAGCCGAGTAGTTGGTATCGGCTCTTATTTGACTCCTGGTACTTATTATGGTACTGTTGTGATGTCGGCGTCCAGCTCGAGAGGAGCTTGTGGAGAGACATCATCTTCTAGCTCACAGTATCAGGAGCAGTTGCGAAATCAGGCTGAGCTTATAGAGACTTTGCAGAAGTAGCATGAAGAGATGAGTCGGCGGCAGCAGCAGCAGGAGCAGCATCACGAGGAGGAGCTGTGTCGATTGGAGCAGCGGCGACAGCAGGAGTATCACGAGCAGATTGAGTACATGCGCCGTCTGACTCGTAGTTTAGGGATAGAGTTTCCTCCACCTCCTCCAGACGACCCCCCCCCAGTGATTTGTTTTTTATGTTAAAAACATTTGAATTAAAGTTTTGTAATAATATGAACTATTTACAGTTTCTGTCTTTTATTTTGGTGGAAATATTGCATAATTTAATTTTTTTAATATTTTATTACTTATATTTAGTATTATATTTTTTAATATTTGTTTATTTTACTAATAATAATAATATTTTATGATTTTTTTATATTTTTTTGAAAATATTGAAACTTTTAATAATTTTTTATTATTTTATTATTTTAATAATATTAATATTAATTTGTTACTAATCATAATTTTATTAAATGTATTTTTTTAGTATTATATTTTTTAATGTTTGTTTATTTTACTAATAATAATAATATTTTTTATTTTTTTTATTATTTTAATAATAATAATATAATTTTTTCATTAATCATAATTTTATTATTATTTTAATTATTTTTAGTATTTGTGATGGGGCCCTGTCGCAAATAAATGAAATATATTTTTTTAAGATTAGTATTTGCAACGGGATAACGGGACCGTCGCAATAAGTATTTGCGACGAGCCCGTCGCAAAAGGTTTATGGGTATATAATGTATATAATCGGAAGACTATTTGCGACAGGGAACTTACCCATCGCAAAAAGGTTTTCGGGTATATAATGTATATAATCGGGAGGTTTTTTGCGACGGGTAAAATTCTCGTTGCAAAAACTATCTGTTGCGACGCCGTTTTCTACAACGAGCTATTTGCGACGGGATCCCGTCGCAAAAAACCGGAATTCTGGTAGTGTATTAACAAAGCAATATTAAAGGATCATATATGATATCATATTTATGTATATGGTTATTGTATAATTTAATAACAATGTTTTAACTATTATATATGAGGTTAACATACCATCGACTAAGGAAAAGTACAAGGTAAGGGTTAATTATACAATCTCTTTATTTATCTGAGGTTATTAATACGTAAGTATCTACTAAGACCTCTTTATCATCCACATCCGTGTTTTCTTAAAAATGTATTTCAAAATATTTTTACTATTTACTAGACTATGGGTTAAAGTCATTTATACCCTTATTTGACCTTATATGTTTTGAAATGAATCTTTCTGTCATTTTCCAAACAAGGTACTTTATGACCTTTTTGAAAAAATTAAGGTAAGAATGTCTTTTTTTAACTTATACGGCGGGTACGGTTATTTTCCGTCGTTATAACATCGCCGAAGCTCCCCTTACAAGATTATAAGAATATTTTCAAAATAAATGTTTTCTTTTATAATTATGTGAATTTTAAATGATTTAAAAAAAAGATATACTTCTCTCAAAGAGTTTTAATTTCATCTATGTGAACATCCTTTGATGGATTTTAAGCTTGTTTGAAGTTGATTTATTATGATACAAATCTTCCATATTGTATTAAAGGTTTTGTGATATGTTTGACTATGGATGTGTTATTTTTTCATCATTCATGGTTTATGGATAAAGTATTGACATTTTGTATGCAAGTTTTAATATAAATGTTTATGTTATGTTTAAACCTTTTCATATGAGGAATGCATTGGACTTAGTAAGTGACGGGTGGAGCCCACTATAGTTCCTCGATGAATGGGTAGGTCTCATGAGACAAACTAGTGTCTTGGCACAAGGCCTTGACAAAATCTTATTTGTGGTCTTGGCACATGACCTTGACTATGTGGTTATGAAGTCTGGCATTATGCATTTCATTATTATGAAATTGGCTATTGATATTGCATGTGATTATTCAAATAGTAGAATATCCATGTGAATAAGTAAATGGAATTATTTGAAAGTTTCCGTTATATTATTGATCATGGATTGTGCTCTAAGGAACGGGCCTCTGAGTGGCGTCGCTTTTCTTCTCGCAACGGCTAGGGTTTTCCTTCATTTTGATTTCCTCCCTCCTTTGGCGTAGCTCGGTCTCGGCGTTGGCTTCCCTCGGATCGTCTCATCGACGGAGTGGCTTGGTGGCGCGTGGCTCGGTGTGACTTTGTCCCTGGCTTCAACCTCGGCAACGACGCGGCTCGGTGTGGCATCGACTTCCAGGCTTGGATCGGCGTGGCCCGACATGGCGTTGGCCTCTTGTTCTCGGTGACAAGGCGCGGCTTGGCGACGACTCCGGCTTCGCTTCCGGTGCGGCTCGTCAATCGATCTGAAGCAGCTTGGAGTGGGGAGGTTCTGGATTTTAGCGTTCATGTGAGTTTTTTTAAGGTTTTGGGTTCGATCTGATGTTTTTGATGTTGGAGGCTCCATTTATGTTCTTGCGGCATCACTGTTGGCGGAGTTTCCCTATCCCTCGTTGGCACCTCCCGCTTCCCGTGGTTCGCCTGTTTTGGAAACCGGTGGGGGTTCTTTCGCGTTTTGGTTCTGTCCGGCTCCAGCCCAGAGCGGCGTTGTTGGCTCAATCCTGCTCGGATCCCCTCAACGGCGACGGTCCCTCGACGTGCTTTTAGGTCATCTAGTCCTGGGCGACGTTGACCTGGTTTCATGCTCCTTAGTTTGTCTTCCTTTCCAGATTGTTGCAGCTGTGGAGTTTAAGTGTGCCTTTGGGTGCGACGAGGTTGCTTCAGTTACAGCAACGGTTCATTTTCTTTGGAATGCAGTGTGTGATTTAGGTTCTCTGATGGGTTGTTTTGTTCGTTTTTGTTGAATTATGTCGTTGATGACTTAAAGAGATTGAGTTTTGTGGCCCTGCGGTTTGTGATTTAAGGGGCTATTCTAGTTCAACTTCAAGGGGATGCTTTAGAAGAGGTTCAGAGCAGTGAGTTTTCATATGATCATTGCTTTCGGATTTGGATGTTTGAGAGGGTATGACAATTGCCATCGGTACCAGGCCCGTGCATCCTTGCACGGGACAGCTTGCCGAGCAGTAATGAGAAGATGGAAACTGGTACTATGATTTTTTCATGCCGGGGAGGAGTGTTTCTTTGTTGTTTTGATCTGGAATGGGCCTTTGGATTTTGTACCGTGGAGGTTTGATGGTTTTTTAAGTCTTGAAGTCTTGTTGGGTTCCCCTCACTCCTTAAAAGAGGATTATGTTTCAAAAAAAAATTAATTTTCAGTCAGTCGTTATATTGTTATCTTTATTGAGCATCTGAGCTCATCCCTTTCTATGTTTTATTTTTCCCAGGGTGCGAAGAAGTGTGTTATGACTAACCTACATGGATAGTCTAAGGGATAGTCTGAGGGATATGAATGTGGTCAATGGAGACAATGTTGTTGTTGTTTTTCATTTTATAATGTAATGTAAAACTTATGAATGTATCTAGTACTTCCAAGACTACTAAACTGATCGGTATTTCGGGATTTGATCCCTTGTGATCATGCTAATGTTATGTAATAATGCACCAACTCTGGGTAACTGGGGTCGGGACATTACATTTCTACTTTCCAAAATATAAGTAATTATATTTTATACTTTATTACTTGAAAGAATAATTATTTATACTTAATATAATTGAAATGTATTAATTAAAATTATTATTTATAGTAAGTAAAGGTAATATACTTTACACTTTACATAATAACCATTAACATACAGTAAGCTAATGTTATTTTCAATTTTATAAAATTACATATGTAGATATAAATTTTTTATCATATTTCTACATTCCAAAATTTGAGTAATTATATTTCATACTTTATTACTTGAAATAATAATTATTTATATTTAATATAATTTAAAATTATTACTTATAGTAAAAAAAATTATACCATCGTCCTTGCCACTGCAGTGTCGGTGCCACGCCACCCATGACACCCACCGATCACAACTGGACTCCCCCAAACCACTCCGAGTGGTCCTCAATTGTTCTCATGGCATTCCCCCGCCACCCCTCGATGTCCGTCGGTGTACCCGTTTCCCTCTGGCCGTTGTGTATCTTCCATGGTCGGCGACGAAGCTTTGTGGTCCCTCCTTGTCACTCATGTGTCCCATTGTGTCGAAAACATCAAATAACACCTGAACGCGGGTGTTTTCATGGAGGACTTTTAGGGTCCGCCTTAGGCGGCTGTTGTTGGTCTTTACCAATAGCGCAACTGTGGCTGCTTTTGGTTGTCGCTAATTAACTATGTGTATAGAATATTGTGATTTAAATTTACGTCACTTTGAATATAACATCTTTTATATACATATAAATCTATTGAAATCTAATTACTCGCCATTTAAATTACCAATATATATATATTTTTAAAACAATATCATTTCGGTAAATAGAAATTACATTTTATACATAACATTTCAATTATATAAACATCATATTTAAATTCTCTAAGCATTCGATATAAATTATATAACACAACAAAGAATAACTCATTTGTAAATTAAATCATATAAAAGACAATAATTTATATATCCACACATTCATGCATCCATACATATTAAATAAATAAATCATACAAACAAAATAAATAATAATGAGACAATTAAAATTTTAAATATAAAGTTTGTCTTTTTAAAAGGTGTAAATATATGGTGAAAAGGAATTTTTGCAGGGGTTCACAATAAAAACCAGAGGAGAATAATATACGGTCATTATGCATACATATTAAAATTAATATTTATAGGTCCCTGGGGTTGATAGTAGTCAGAGCCAGGGGGAGTGGGTGAGCGGGGTGACGACGGACTTCACCTGGAGATACGCGTAGATGCCGTCCATCCCCATCTCCCGCCCGAACCCACTCATCTTGTACCCCCCGAACGGGCAGTCCCCGTCGAACGCCAGGTAGCAGTTCACCCAAACGCTCCCCGCCCGAACCGACCGCGCCACCCGGTTCACCCGGTCCAGGTCCCGCGTCACCACCCCCGCCGCCAGCCCGTACCTCCCACCGTTCGCCCTCTCCAACGCCTCCTCCACGCTCCTGCTCACGTTTTGCTTGTTAATTAATGGCGGACACACGGACGGAGTGACCGGAAGTGAAGAACAGCTCACCGGAACTTCATCACCGCCATCACCGGCCCGAATATCTCGTCCTTCCCTATCACCATCTCGTCCTGCGCGGCCCGCCGCCGAGACATAACCAGAACGTCAGACATAAACGTGTTTTCGCCATTAATCTTCTTAAAAAACTTATGATGACTCGCCTTTACGTCAGTGAAAATGGTGGGTTCGATGTAGTACCCTTTCTCCCGGGCCGGCTTCCCTCCGGAGAGGAGGGTGGCTCCTTCCCTTTTTCCGTGCTCGATGTAGGCCAGGATCTTCTCGAACTGCTTCCTGTCAACCTGCACTCATGTTTAATGGCAGCGGTCGAGGACTTTAAAGTAAAAAAAAACTAATCTTCACCTGGGGTCCTTGCCGGACGTTGGGATCGAACGGATCTCCGACCACCCACGTCTTCGTCTTCTCCACCAATTTCCCCACGAACTCGTCGTAAATCCCTTCCGCAACAAACACGCGGGACGCCGCCGCGCATATTTCTCCCTTGTTATAGAAGACGCCGCCGAGGGCGAGCTCCGCCGCCTCATCAACGTCGGCGTCATCGAAAATCAAGAGAGGGGACTTGCCCCCCAGTTCAAGACACACCGGTTTCAGATTGCTCGCCGCCGCCGCCTGCATGACCCGCCGTCCCACCTCCGTGGACCCCGTGAAACTTACCTAAAACCATCGCTTCAGATCCCATCAACGGATATACATACAGAACCGTTCAAATGAATCACCTTGTCAATGCCCATGTGGGAGGAAATGGCGGCCCCCGCCGTCGCGCCGTACCCGGTCACCACGTTCAGGACCCCCGCTGGGACGCCGGCCTGGCCAGGCCAACGTTCAGAAATTCCGAGGTGGATGGAAGAGGATAAGGGAGGGGGTTACCTGTTTGGAGAGATGGGCGTAGAAGAGGGCGGAGAGAGGGGTCTGCTCCGCGGGCTTCACGACGACGGTGCAGCCGGCGGCGAGGGCCGGGGCGGCCTTCATGAAGAACATGGTGCTCGGAAAGTTCCACGGGATTATCTGCCCGACGACGCCGATCGGCTCCCTCAGCGTGTACGCCTGATACTGCCCGGACATCTTCAGCGTCTCCCCGTGGACCTTGTCGGCGGCGCCGGCGTAGTACCGCAGGGTGTCCGCCACCCCAGGGATGTGCGCCGTCTTTCCGAGCTCGAACAGGTTCCCCGCGTCGACGGCGTCCAGGGCCGCCAGTTCCTCCACGTTCTGCTCGATCAGGGTCGCGAATTTCAGAAGTACCCTCCCCCTCGCCTGAATTTCCAGTACATGAGAAGGAGCGGGAAGGGTAGAGGTGATGAAAACAGGGCACGTACAGAGCCGGAGAGGCGCGGCCACGGGCCATGGTCGAAGGCCTCGCGAGCCGCCCTCACAGCCAAATCCACGTCCTCTTGGTCTCCTTCAGCGATCCGTGCGATCATCTCCTCCGTTCTCGGATCAATCGTCTCAAAGGTTTTGCCTTTTTATATTTCGTTTGGTGTCGACGACATGCGTCAGAAGCCAGAATTTCAAGGGTAAAACGACAGGTTAAAAAGAAATCTCTGCATGCAGTGAGAAGGAAATTAAAATATGAAAAAAGACATAAACTTTAGTAATAAAAGAACCCGAGATGGAATCGACGAATTCGCCGTTGATGAAGAGCTTGGTGAACTTGATTTCTTCCACTTGAGTCGCACCGAATCCCGTGGTTCCATTGCAGAGAACCGCCATTTCCCCCACCTTCCCACCTTCACACACTACGCTCGACCACAAAGATTCCAGATCGACTCCTCGAAAGTGGACACCAAATCATCCACATCGGTCGGTCCTCTTCCTCACCTAATTATTATTTTTTATTTTTTATTGGGTTAAAAAAAATACGGAATTGAGATTTGGATTTGAATTATTTTGTAAAATTGGTCTCTAAACCGCCCACTACACCCAAAAACTACAAATCGGGCAACTTTCCTATTCTCTCATTCTGTTTTAACGATTTTACAGTGAAACTTTGTGAAATTGAAATTTCTTTAAAATTTCATTTTTAAAATTTTAGTTTTCTAGTTGGTTTATTTATATTGTTTATCTAGTTGTTTTAAAAAATTAAAGATTATATGTGAAAGAGCGCTGTCGTGGGCAACTTTCCTATTCTCTCATTCTGTTTTAACGATTTTACAGTGAAACTTTGTGAAATTGAAATTTCTTTAAAATTTCATTTTTAAAATTTTAGTTTTCTAGTTGGTTTATTTATATTGTTTATCTAGTTGGTTTATTTATATTGTTTATCTAGTTGGTTTATTTATATTGTTTATCTAGTTGTTTATCTCCTTGGATTGCTCATCAGTTGGTATGGAATGCGGCTTCTCTGAAGTTGAGGTGAATCCCGGTGGAATGGTAGGTGCAGATGTATCGTTCATTTGCTTCCCGCTTCTCAATGTGATGACACTAACATTCCCCTTTGGATTTGGAGTGGGTTGGGAAGGTAGATTTCCAGAATTCTTACTCACAAGTTCATGGAGGGCAGTGGCAATCTGACTCATTTGAGTCTTCAACTCTCTCAGCTCCGAACCTTGACTCTTCAGCTCATTCTGTTGATTAAGAACAATTTGTTTCAAAAGATCATCAGTGTTAGAGTCTACCTTGTGTTGGATATTCCCTTGTTGCTGACTTGTTGATGTTTGAGCTTCGAATCTCCTTTGGGGTTGTTGGAAACCCTGTTGGTAAGGTGGAGGCTGCTGGAAGTTTGGTTGAAAAGGGGGCCTTTGTTATTGTCCAGAGCCATACCTCATGTCCGCTAGATCTTTCCACCCTTGGTTGTATGTTGGATCAAACTTCTTTTAGGGATATGGTTGTTGTTGTTGCTGCTGAAATGGTCTCCCAGGGAACACTGCTGCACAATCTTCTGTTTCTTGGAGTTGTGGGCAACAGTCAGTTGGGTGGCTTGTCTCAGTGCAAATACCACAAGGCCTTGAAAGAGGGGGTTGGGATGTCTTTTGAGCAAATGCAATCTGCCTCACCATAGTTGTCAATTCTTCTAACTTAGTATCAATCAAATGACTTTCAAGAGAAGAAGGACTTACCTGATGTACTCCTCGAACATGTGATGTACCTCTATCACCGAATTGTTGAGAGTTTTGGGCCATTTTGTCGATCAATGCTCGTGCAGCTACTGGTGTCTTGTCCACCACTGCTCCTCCAGCTGCAGCATCTACCATGCTCCTCTCCATGGGTGTGAGTCCTTCGTAGAAGTATTGGATGAGGAGTTGCTCACTGATTTGGTGATGTGGGCAGCTTGCACACAACTTCTTGAATCGCTCCCAGTACTCATACATTGACTCCCATTGGGCTTGCTTGATCCCCGATATCTCCTTTCGAATGGATGTTGTCCTTGATGCTGGAAAAAATCTTTGCAAGAAAAGACGTTTCAAATCATTCCAACATGTTACATCTTCAGGTTGCAAATAATACATCCAATCTTTTGCAGCTCCATCAAGTGAGAATGGGAATGCTCTTAATTTAATTTGATCTTCAGAAATATTTCTTGGTTTTAAAGTTGAGCAAACCACATTAAATTCCTTAAGGTGTTTGTTGGGATCCTCACCAGATAAGCCATGAAACTTTGGAAGAAGGTGAATTAATCCCGATTTCAATTCAAAGTCCGATTCAAGATTTGGGTATGCAATACAATTTGGTTGATAGTTAATATCAGGTGCAGCCAATTCTCGAATGGTTCTATTAAGTTCATTTCCATTGTTTTCAGCCATTGGTTCCTCTTTTATGTTTGAATTTGAATAGCTTCCAATTTCAATGTTTCCAGAAGAGAGGAATTCACCAACTGGTTGAATATTGAAACTTTCCGTAGATTGAGAATGTCTGATTCGTGCCCTAAGGCTACGTTCAATCTCAGGGTCAAGATCTAAGAGATCTTCGGGATTAGTTCGTGTCATAGATCAAATAAAAATGAAAAGAAAGAAGGTGGACCATTGTAAAATAAAAATGAGAAGTTTGAGTTGATGGTCCAAAAAGAAGTAGAAGAAAATAAAAGAAGAAGAAGAAAAATCAGATTGGGTAAAGAAGAAAGAAAGAAGAGAGGAAGAGAATAAAATTTAAAATAAAATAAATACCTCTAATTGGTTGAAATAATTACTTGCCTCCCCGGCAACGACGCCAATTTGAAAGAGCGCTGTCGTGGGCGCCCTCAAATGATTAGTGTAATTTGGGGTACTTAGGTGCAGCAGAGTGGCTGACCAAGGTCGTCTCTCAAAGGAGGAAGTGAATTAAAACAATTATTAGAGGTATTATAGAAGTAAAATAAAAGATAATAAAAACACTACTTGAAAGGATGGGGGTTGTTGTTTATAGTTTATGAATCTAGAAGAAGTTTGCTGGAAGAAGATTGCATTTTTTTTTGTTTTTAATTTTGAAATGAAGTTTCGATTAGAATGACACAACAAAAAGATGTTTGTTTAGACAATATTTAAAAGACGTAATCAATCTAACTCTACATCTTCAATCATTTATTAATCATTATCATTTAAATTAATATTCACTTAATTATGATCCCTTAATTTGTTAAATCCCGAACCCTACAAGAATTAACTTTACCACAAAGATGATGTGAATTTAAACCTAGGCTAACTTTGGAACGTGCAATCGCAGCACCCTGCTTTGATTGATGTTCTAAGATTAGCTTATGATCAGTGGTAAATTAAGGCACATATCCATTCTGGAAATGAGGATGAATTGTGTTTAGGGATTATATTTGAACTCTACAAATTTATCCCGTGTGGTCTTGTATTACCGATTAAGATCGCGCTCTCACAATTTACACAAAATCCCGACCTCGCGTGTTTTTGTGTTAATTGTTCAATTGCTTGCTTAGTTTCTTACAATTTAAAAACACAATTCATGGATCATATTAAGTGAATTACAGTAGCTCATTGATTCAAAATAATTAAATGAAGAGGGTAGAAGATAGATCGATTACTAAAAGACTACTCTTCCATGGGTGGCGTAATCATCGTAGAAGCGTTTTGCATGTGCAAAGGTTTAAAATGGGTATAACCCAATAACGCTTCTACTCAAGAATTCCAGCCCAATTAGGAAGATTAAGAGAAGAAGAAATTTAAACAAAACAGAAGAAAAGAGAAGAAATATAAGAAGAGCAATGAAGTTTATTACATAAACAAAATCATTACAACATGAAGAAGAGAAGGAGGCTTCGATGAGGGGATCCTTGCTTCAAGAGCTACCCCTCTTACAATGGTTGGAGAATTTGGGTGAAACAAATTCTCCTCTGCCTCCAATCTCCCAATGCACGTCTCAACCCCTCCAAATGAGAAAAACTCCAATTTATAGAGGGGAGGGGAGGAGAGGTTACAAGTGGTTTCAAGTGTGAATGTGGAAATTCGGCCAAATATTTTATGCCAACTTGCACCGCCAATTTGACCACCAAAACGCGTGAATTGGCCGGCCTTCCAGAAGGATGATTTGTGCCACATCATGTCCCCGAGCTTTCATCAAAATTTGGGCTCAATCCAAGCCCGTATGTAGAATATATGGCCCAAATACAGAACCTTCTCCATTCTGGCGAGCCCAGCCCAACTTTGACTTCATGGCCCAATTTCAACAACCAAATGAACTCTTTAGCTTTAGTGTCCTGAATAAAAGTTGTAGATAATTAAGTTAGGAACACTGTTACAAAATTTCAAATTCAAATAATAAACATAAAAATATTTATCTTCGAAATACTACAGTGCACTATTAAGGGTAAAACTGGAATTTTCACCAAATTTTCAAATGAATGATCAAATCCCAAATATTTTATAAATAAACATGTTTAACACAATGTGAGGAAATTATATCATTTATTATCAATAAAATATTCAATAAAATAGTGTTTTATCAATATGATTTAAATAATATGTTGTTTGAATGATTTAAATGTTGTTTAATGATTATGTTAGGGTCTCCATAGTTGTGGTAGTCCCTAAAAAGGGTCAGGAACCACTGATTTATGTACGATGGTTGAGATTGTTGTGATTCATATAGATAAACCATTTTTTTTATTATGAAAACCATGAGATAAAATTGATAAACAAAACCAGATGAACACTCTTATTAATCAAAAACAAGAAAAGAAAGAACACAAGATATAACATCACTACAAAAAAAATGAGTTTAGCAACAATTTTTTTTTTCGTTATACAGGGTAGTTTAAACCACCATTTGTGGCGGTTAGCAAAACAATCGTGTCTTTCATGATCGACTATCATTTAGCGGTGTTTTTTATGTGTCATTTTTGGAGCATTTAACGACGGTTCCAAATTAATTCAGTGACGGTTTTTTTTAAACAAGCCAAAAATAAAATTGAGGAAATGAACGTAGCCATCGCTACAATATATAGCAGTAGTTAAATTTAGCGACGGTTAATGATAACCGCCACTAAATGAAATTTTAAAAAATATATTTTGCGATGGTTAACATAAACCACCACTAAATATTTTATTTTTTAAAATATTTAATAAAGAAATATAAATAGAAAACCTAAGACGTGCAATAAACTAAAAAGTAAATGTACAATAAACTCATTATACATACATTATCATACATCCATAGTCATGTATTTACAACCTTAATCACCATAACCTCACTCAACCCATACATCAGTCAACTCATACATCAGTCAACTCATACCTCAATCATCAATATATACATACAAAATATGTCCACCAACAACAAACAATGACCAATATACATCCATCCCACGACCTAGGTTGCATCCATTTACCTCCATATCATCCCATCAACTGGAACCAACCGTATCTTCTCATCATCTGGAACAAAAAAGAAGACAAAAATTAGAATTGAACATAATAAATTGAAATTATAGTAGAATCATTGATAATATGTAAGCATACCACAAAAACTAAGAACCCTCACAACTAACTTATGAAGAATGTCTTGGATCAGAACAGTCAACCACCTGTCTATTGCCGACATCCGTCGCTTACAATAAAAATCAAAACATTTAAGAAAAAAATACAAAAGAGAATATACACCAAATATATTAAAAAAGTTGCACATAACATTTGTTATTTTGTTAATCAAACATAAGACATTTTAACATAAAACAAATAATCTATCATGAAAAAATTTGAAAAAATAAACTTACCCATTGAAGATATGATTCAACACTTGGAATTGAAAATGGATGAGTATATAACAATCTAATCAATTTTTAAATCGACGTGTGAAGTTCTTGAAATTTACTTAATAAAAAAATTTAAAGACTTTGATATGGAAGCATGTCTTATATTTTAAAAATAATTCAATGGTGCATTTTCCAGGATTTCACATCAATCTAAGGCCATTTTCTATGGTTTTGATCATTACATGCACATCTTTGTGTTTTAAAAAGCTAACAACACATTTATGGGTATCATGGGAAAACCGTAACTTAGAATGATGTGACGTTGGTTCCTACATTTCAAAAATAAATCTATGATCTTTTTTCTATGATTTCATAGCCATCTGACATCGTTTGCGTAATTTTGACCCCCGAACACACTTTGGTATCTTTAAAAACTACTTATTGAGTTATTCCGAGCACACCGCACATTTGATGGATGTGTTGCCTTTTCATACACGTAACAAATAATTCAATAGTGGTTGTCCCACAATTTTACATCAATATGAGGTTGTTTGATATGAGTTTGATTGTTATACACACATTTTAGTGTTTTGAAACACTGAAAACGCGTTTACGGGAGTCCCAGGAAAACTGTAACTCAGAATGACGTGTTGTCGATTCCTACATTTCAAAAATCAATCTTTGGTCATTGTACTATGAATTCATGACCATCCAAAATCATTTTCATCATTTTAACCCCTTGACACGCATTCTTAAAGACTATGGTATCTTTAAAAACTATTTTTTGAGTCATTCTGAGCACTCTAAATATCAGATGGATGTGTTTTCTATGCATACATGTCACATATAATTCAACAGCGGTTTTACCATGGTTTTACATCAATATGAGATTATTTTCTATAGTTTTTCTGTTACACACATGTTTTAGTGTTTTAAAACACTAAAAACGTGTTTACGGGCATCCCAGACAAATTGTAACTTGGAATGATGTGTCATCGGTTACTATATTTAAAAAATAAATCTATGGTCATTCTCCTATGATATCACAACCATCCTATGTTGTTTGCGTGGTTTTGACCACCTGACACGCGTTTTTAAAGACTTTAGTATCTTTAAAAATTGCTTATAGAGTCATTCGGAGCACACCACACATCAGATGGACATTTTTTTTATGCATGCATATCAAAAATAATTCAAAGGTGGTTTTCCCATGATTTCATATCAATCTAAGGTCATTTTCTATGGTTTTGACCGTTACATGCACGTTTTAGTGTTTTAAAACACTGAAAAATGCGTTTATGGGCATCCTGAGAAAAACATAACTTGGAATGACATGCTGTTGGTTCCTACATTTCAAAATTAAATCTACAGTCATTTTCCTATGATTTCACATCCATCTGGCATTGTTTTCCTAGTTTTGACCCCCAAACACATATTTTTAAAGACTTTGGTATCTTTAAAAACTGCTTATTGAGTCATTCTGATCACACTGAACGTCGAATGGATATTTTTTTCATGTACATGAAAAAATGGTGTGTTTTCCATGATTTCACATTAATATGAGAAATTTTTCTATGGTTTTAACCATTACATGCTACGTTTTAGTGTTTTAAAACACTGAAAATGCATTTACGAGCATCCTGGGAAAACTGTAGCTCAGAATGACGTGTCGTCTATTCCTACATTTCAAAAATAAATCTATGATTGTTTTCCTCTAATTTTATAGTTATCAGACATACAAAGTGGTTAGTATGACTCAAAGTGCGTGTTTTCAATATAAAAGTTTCATTTTTACTTTAAAACTCATGTTACATCGCCAAAACTGAGAAAACGAGTTCAATTTTTTTTTCGAAATTTAGGATAGTGATCCACAATTCATTTTTTATGTGTAGGAATTGATGACATGTCAACCTGACACACGATGTGGTCATTATGACTCAAAGTGCATGTTTTTAATATAAAAGTGTCATTTTAGTTTAAAACGTCTATCACCTTGTCAAAGCTAAGAAAACAAGTTTGGATTGTTTTAAAACTTTATAAAAATGATCCATAATTCATTTTTGATGTATAGGAATCTACCTCATGTCAATTGGACACACAAAGTGGGTGGTATGACTCAAAGTGCGTGTTTTGAATATAAGTGTTATTTTACTTTAGAATGACCATCACATAGCCAAAACTGAGAAAACGATCTCACATTATTTTAAAATTATTGAATAATGATCCATAATTCATTTTTGATATGTAGCTTTCGACCACACATCAATCTGACAAACAATGTGGTCAGTATGACTCGAAGTGCATGATTGTGATATAAAAGTGTCATTTTAGTTTTATTCATGGAAGTTGTATGTGTTCTTTTCAAATTTTTGAATGATTTATGGAGCTTAAAATTCACCTCGGTATGATGAGCTATAAGGTTGGAAATTTCCATGGGGATCATGCCCATCATCCTCTGAAATACAGACACTAAAGTATTTTCCATTGCCGACTGCCACTGATAATGTGTTTTCTTATAAGAGTCTTATTCTTGAACTTTTTCTTTCAACCTTGCAATTTCTATTTGTGCTTCCCGATCAATGGCACTGTTAGAACCCGCAATGGGTGTAGCAGTAAATGATGACGACACCCTACCAAAGATAGCTAAAGGATTAGGCCCATAACCTATCGCTTGTATACATTTGGGATGCTCCTTCCCTAAAATGATTGCAACTACATCGTTCTGGGATACCAATGATGATTGTGAAAGGTTCACATCTCATGTTTCTTGAATTTTAACATGTTAATAAAATAATATTAACAATGATTTTTTAAATTATATTAACTTCATAATATTATCTAATAATTTATTCATTATTATATAATGTTATTTTATTACTACAAAAACATAATAATGAAAAATAAATTATAACAAAAAACACGTCTTAAACCTAATTAAATGAGGCTGACTAGATGATCAAATGGTGAAATAGAGTTAATTGGAACTGTTTGATCCATGTATTCAACCCCATTTAATTGGGTTTAAGTCAATTTTTTATTATAAATTATTTTTCATTAATATTTTTTTACAATAGTGAAATAATGTTAAATAGTAATGAAAAGTACTTACTCTAACGTCTCTGGTAGAATCATTCACAAAATTTACTTTGGGTTTCTTATGAAAATTAAGCCACATCTTTATCTGACCAACATAGTGACCTAATTCATTAGCCTTTATAAAAAATATATACAAGTTAGAAAAAAAAACCTTAACTTATAATAAAATAATATAAATAATAGTGGATAAAATAGAACCAAGATTGTTCCTTTTCTTGAAAACTTTGAGACCCAGTGATATTAGTAGTGACTTGTTTCCCACAATTCAAAGTATGTTTTTAGATAATTCCTACAAAAAATAGAAACATTAATAAAAATTATAATTTTATTGTGTTTATGTAATTAAAATACTGTAAAATATGCAATTACCCCATGAGATGCATCTATATTAATATCCAAAAACATCTTCCACTACTCATGAGAAATTCCTTCAGACACTTTCTCATCCATTTTTTGTGAGCTCAGATATGCATAATTAAATTCATTCCATAATATCCATTTGAAATCTCTCCATTTCCTGCCCAAATTTTTATAAGTCCATGTGCGTGAAACGAAGTCAGGGCATCAAAATGAAAAAACATCTAGAAAAAAAACATAACACTTTTTAAGTATATTAAAAAAATATACTCGTGCCTTTTAAATTAGTTATCAATGAATATTAAATAAATATTTCCTTTACTTGGTTATCAAAGACTTCATTTTTTCCAAGCAGTGGGAATATGCCTCCAATCTTTATAATTAACAGGAAAACTCACCATCTCGTAAATAAGCTGCCCAAGAATCTGTCCATAGATTTTGGCAGCATCACTGGTAGGCACCCCAAACCCATCAATTGGAATGATAATCTTAAATTATTTCAGGTCCCATACATCTAAAATATTCATATTTATATCTCTTATGTTGTTATCTTTATCTGTTTGAAAAATGCATTAAATAATTAATAACATATATAGTTTTTTCATACAATTACATACATACTAGTAATGGTAACTCACTAATATCCCCTAGACAGAGGGGTGAACAACTATTCCATCACTGAAGGTGCATCTAATTGTTGGTTACAAACAATATTAGGGGAAACTAATGGTTCACTAGAAGTCTTTGGTATAGTAGAATCACTCAGATCCACTAAAGTCGATGACAATGGTGGTGTTCTATGAGATGTTGATTGGCTAGGATCTCAAATATTTTTTGTTCTCAGCATTTCTGAAATTAAAATGGTTCAGAATTTATTAAATGTATAAAAGTGAAAAAGTAAAAGTTTTTTACAAAAAAGGAAAAAATAGAATAATGTATATATATATATATATATATGAAACACTTATAAATGAGAAATAGTAATATAGTTTCATTACCAATTTATAAATTTAATTATCTTCATCTTAATTTTATATATTGTTATCAACATCCATTGCGATGAGTGCTTCATTTTCACCCTCTCTTGCAAGTTCTATTATTTCAATATTGTCAGTAAAAAAATATTTAATGTTTTGTGGTTGATGAGGTTCACTGTCACAAAGTACCAATTGAACTTCATCACCCATATCATACGATTATAGCATCTTTAAGTTTACAAAAACACTCTAAACGTCATACATTTCATTATCCATATAATAATCCACCTTCACTTGTGAAGCCAAGATAAATGGATCATCCTCTGCACGCTCACCCGTATGGATCAAGCGAGAGAAGTTGACAAAATAAAATGTAACAAATCTTTCATTACAACCCTATCAATGATGACCCACTTTCATTTGAATAAGACAACTGAAAATTGACCATGATAGTTTAATTTGATTATATCAATCCATTTTACATAGTATCCTACCTATGCAAGTATAAATACCCCACTATTTTGAGTTTTTAAGTCTTATTAATGATAAATTATACAAAACCCGAATCCATGAATATTATAGGTATCAAATAACTTAGCCTTACTTAGAGTACCTTAAGAAAAGAACTTCAAATCATTTTACATTTCATCTTGATTCTCAACATTCATTATCTAAAAAAGAAGATATAAGGTGTTACTTTTAACATAGACAAAATAAATTCACGTCATTAATATGAATATGAGTATATACCTACATGATGAGAAAACCATTATACAATATTCTTATTAACAAATTTTGTTAATTCTAGCTCATTACAATTTTGACCACTTAGTCACCTATTTGTTTGTAATAAAAATTCTTCAATAACTGGATATGTAATAAGACTATTGAGTAGCACATAACTATGTTCTTGTAGCAATTCCAATTCATCAAATGTAAAATTTGACCCCTTTCTAATTGGTCATCTAATAGTTAGAAATAACAATGAATGTTTTTCAAAATAAGAATTAGTGGGGATGTCATTAACACATTAAACATAATTGAATCTAGTCTAAATCCCATCCAAATACCTAGAACAGAAGTTCAGTCACTCTTCGACTATGTGACCTTCAACAATATAGCCTTCTAGTTGAGCTTTATTCCTCATATATGATTTAAAATTACCTAAGTACCTGATGAAAAAAATAAGAAACATATTAAAAACTTTTAATCAATGATTTGATAAAATTGAATCCAATAATGAAAATTAAAATAACATCAACATTACTGTAGACGCCGGAAAAGTCCGTTGTTCCCAAACGAAGCTCCGAATGCGGAAAGCGAGGTCATATTTGGAGTCAGAAGCACGTTTCAGAAGGACCGGAGGTCTTGCGCGGAATTTTGGAGGTCCGCGCGCAAAGTTGAAGTGTAGCGCGCAATCCTCCCGGGATGCGCGCAAAGCGCCTGGCCGGCGCGCAGTTTTGCACGCCCGCTGCCCGCGCGACCCCTTGCGCACCGGGGTCCCGATTCCGCGCCCGCGCCATTAATTGCGCGCCGGTGGCGAGATTCCGCGCCCGGGGTTGCCTATAAATATAAGGCGACCCCCAACGTTTTGGGGGTTGCCGGAATTCGAAGGGTCGCTCGTTCGCGCAATCCAACCCCCTCCGCGCGCAATGCCGATCTTCAGGTAACCTCCTTTCTTTCGCGCAAGAAAGCCTCGGGGTTCGCCTTCGCGCGCAATCCCTTTGGCTCCTTTCCTTTGAATAACTCTTCACACAAAGGCCTTCACGCGCAAAAGAAGCCTCTTGCGCGCAATTGCCCCCTGGGTGCGCGCAATCCAGCCTGATTGCGCGCACCCCCCTTTTCAAAGTGGCCATTCGTTAAAGAATGGGCCGTTGCCCCCGCGCGCTATCAGAGGTCCGGTGCGCGCAATCTCAATCATCTGCGCGCAAAGTGCTGGCCCAATTGCGCGCTAGCCCGGCCTTTTGCGCGCCGACCCGCGGTATTGCGCGCCAAATTTCTCTTTTGCGCGCAAACCGCCAGGGTCGCCCCCTTTGAACCCCTGAGGGTACCCGCCTGCGTGGCGCCCGATGATCCCGGGTGCCCGCACCGTGCATTGTCTTCCCGTGCGGCCCTCTAGGCTTGCGCGAAGTGACACAGACCCCTCGGCGGCACCATCTTCGTCCGCGCGACAAGACATTAAACTGCCAAGCATCTTCGTCCGCGCGACAAGACGTTAAACTGCCAAGCATCTTCGTCCGCGCGACAAGACGTTAAACTGCCAAGCATCTTCGTCCGCGCGACAAGACGTTAAACTGCCAAGCATCTTCGTCCGCGCGACAAAACGTTAAACTGCCAAGCATCTTCGTCCGCGCGACAAGACGTTAAACTGCCAAGCATCTTCGTCCGCGCGACAAGACGTTAAACTGCCAAGCATCTTCATCCGCGTGACAAGACGTTAAACTGCCAAGCATCTTCGTCCGCGCGACAAGACGTTAAACTGCCAAGCATCTTCGTCCAAGCTACAAGACGTTAAACTGTACAGCATTCGTCCCGCATGACGTTAAACTGCACTTTCGTCCCGCATGACGCTAAACTGCACCACGTCCGCGCTGCAAGACGTTAAACTGCCAAGCATCTTCGTCCTCAACACACGACGTTAAACTGTACTTCGTCCGGCAAGACGTTAAAACCGTACGCATCGCCCGATCCCATGCCTCGCACGCAGGGTCCCCCTCCCGGTTTGGATGTGGCCCCCACCCGCTCGTCTCTGCAGGGATGTCGGGATTGGAGTGGCCTTCGCCCACGGGGGTAGAGTATTACAAACCGAACGAACTACGTGGACTTTGATCCCTGTCTCCTAAACAGGGTACATAGGAAGCCTCTCCAAGGTTCAAGCCCACCACCTGGTCGTCCCGGTCGTATTCACGTCGGTTCGTCCATCAGTGGACCCCTCCCGGGTTCACACTTGCGTCGATTCACCTATGAATCCGCCCTTGTGGGAGACTGCACGTGTGTATCTCCATTGTGCTTCCCCACTGCCGAAGCCAGTAGAGGGCGTGACAGGGATCGAGGTGTCTCTTACTTTCGGCCCAAGTCCCTCTCCAACTGAGTTTTGCCGCATACGGGCTGCCTCAGTGCGTAAGTCCTGATAGAATGAACTACGTGGACTTTGATCCCTGTCTCCTAAACAGGGTACGTAGGAAGCCTCCCTGAGGTTCAAGCCCACCACCTGGTCGTCCCGGTCGTATTCACGTCGGTTCGTCCATCAGTGGACCCCTCCTGGGTTCACACTTGCGTCGATTCACCTATGAATCCGCCCTTGTGGGAGACTGCACGTGTGTATCTCCATTGTGCTTCCCCACTGCCGAAGCCAGTAGAGGGCGTGACAGGGATCAAGGTGTCTCTTACTTTCGGCCCAAGTCCCTCTCCAACTGAGTTTTGCCGCATACGGGCTGCCTCAGTGCATAAGTCCTAACAGAACGAACTACGTGGACTTTGATCCCTGTCTCCTAAACAGGGTATGTAGGAAGCCTCTCCAAGGTTCAAGCCCACCACCTGGTCGTCCCGGTCGTATTCACGTCGGTTCGTCCATCAGTGGACCCCTACCGGGTTCACACTTGCGTCGATTCACCTATGAATCCGCCCTTGTGGGAGACTGCACGTGTGTATCTCCATTGTGCTTCCCCACTGCCGAAGCCAGTAGAGGGTGTGATAGGGATCGAGGTGTCTCTTACTTTCGGCCCAAGTCCCTCTCCAACTGAGTTTTGCCGCATACGGGCTGCCTCAGTGCGTAAGTCCTGACAGAATGAACTACGTGGACTTTGATCCCTGTCTCCTAAACAGGGTACATAGGAAGCCTCCCTGAGGTTCAAGCCCACCACCTGGTCGTCCCGGTCGTATTCACGTCGGTTCGTCCATCAGTGGACCCCTCCCGGGTTCACACTTGCGTCGATTCACCTATGAATCCGCCCTTGTGGGAGACTGCACGTGTGTATCTCCATTGTGCTTCCCCACTGCCGAAGCCAGTAGAGGGCGTGACAGGGATCGAGGTGTCTCTTACTTTCGGCCCAAGTCCCTCTCCAACTGAGTTTTACCGCATACGGGCTGCCTCAGTGCGTAAGTCCTGACAGAACGAACTACGTGGAATTTGATCCCTGTCTCCTAAACAGGGTACGTAGGAAGCCTCTCCAAGGTTCAAGCCCGCCAACTGGTCGTCCCGGTCGTATTCACGTCGGTTCGTCCATCAGTGGACCCCTCCCGGGTTCACACTTGCGTCGATTCACCTATGAATCCGCCCTTGTGGGAGACTGCACGTGTGTATCTCCATTGTGCTTCCCCACTGCCGAAGCCAGTAGAGGGCGTGACAGGGATCGAGGTGTCTCTTACTTTCGGCCCAAGTCCCTCTCCAACTGAGTTTTTCCGCATACGGGCTGCCTCAGTGCGTAAGTCCTGACAGAACGAACTACGTGGACTTTGATCCCTGTCTCCTAAACAGAGTACGTAGGAAGCCTCTCCAAGGTTCAAGCCCACCACCTGGTCGTCCCGGTCGTATTCACGTCGGTTCTTCCATCAGTGGACCCCTCCCGGGTTCACACTTGCGTCGATTCACCTATGAATCCGCCCTTGTGGGAGACTGCACGTGTGTATCTCCATTGTGCTTCCCCACTACCGAAGCCAGTAGGGGGCGTGACAGGGATCGAGGTGTCTCTTACTTTCGGCCCAAGTCCCTCTCCAACTGAGTTTTGCCGCATACGGGCTGCCTCAGTGCATAAGTCCTGACAGAATGAACTATGTGGACTTTGATCCCTGTCTCCTAAACAGGGTACGTAGGAAGCCTCCCTGAGGTTCAAGCCCACCACCTGGTCGTCCCGGTCGTACTCATGTCGGTTCGTCCATCAGTGGACCCCTCCTGGGTTCACATTCACGTCGATTCACCTATGGATCCGCTCTTGTGGGGGACTGCACATGTGTATCTCCATTGCGCTTCCCCACTGCCTTTTTCTATTCTCTCTTCAGCGTCTAGCATGACGTGAAACTGTGATCAACCCGGCCGTTCCATCCCCCTTTGTGCGAGGTGGTTCGGTTCAATCCTCCGCCTGGCAGCCTCGACCTCCTCGTGAGTCGGCTTGCCAACGTCCAGCATGACGTTAAACTGTATACCCGAACTACGCTGACTTTGATCCGTGCTAATGCGCAGTACGTAGGAAGCCCCTACGGGGTCCAAGCTCTTCACTCCATCATCCATCCTGATCCTTACCAGGGCCGCCACATCCCGGTGGGGTCATGCCATTTCATTCCACTCCACTTCACTCGGGAAGCCGCCCATGTGCTGGCCCCAGCGTCGGAGGTTCCCCGCAAGGGGTTCTGTCATCTGATCCACTCCTCGTGTTGATCAGTCCGATGCCGTCCCCGCTGGACGTTAAACTCGCGGCATACCCCGTGTTAAACATGGGAAGCTGAGGAAAACCTCAGGCAACGCAGTTCCCCGTACCCAGCGCAGGATGCCTCAGGCCATCACGCCTTCGAGAAGCCCTATTAGGGACGGAAGGCAGACATGCAGAGCCGCAGTGTTAAGACACGCCCCCAACACCCGGAGCTACCCGGTCTCCTCACCGCAGGTTGCTGCCCCGACCAGACTCCTTGGAGCGTCTGGGCGGAAGCAGCGTAATTAACCGGTGTCCATAGAGATATGGCGCCGGGAACGAGATTCACGAACATTCTTAAATCTATGAGGGAGACCCGGATTAGGCGACGAGTTCCGAGGAGACGTCCACGGAAGGAGGAGCCGACATCCCATCATCCCGGTTTCGATCAAGGAGCAGACGCCCCTGAACAACGGACGGATGCCGCCCGCCTTTGGAAAGCGGGACTGCGGGACCACAAGCCGCGCTCCCATCCCCTCGGGTCGACGGGCGCACGCGTGAACGCGTCCTGGCGGAACAGCATCGGAACAGAAGCCCGGCGCACATCCGCACCGAAACAGAAAAATGGTGAACCCGACGTGAATCTCTTCTCCTCAATACGAAGACCTATGGCTTTCAGAGGTGTTGGAAGACTAGCATGTTGCCCGGCCGAGCATTCAGTTTTTACCCGCCAGGGGCTGGGGAAGGGAAATCGGGCACTCCGTCTCGCGACGTCGATGGCCTGGGTCCCCCCCCACGGGAGGCGTCGTGGCACTAACGGTTGGTTGTCGATTCCTTTTCCTGTCAGCGTTAACGGGTTCTTCTCCCTGCTTTCAGGAATCAGGTCGCCCGATCCAGTGCCCGATCACCGCCCGCCCACTGGCGCAGGGGTAGGGGAAACACCGACGCAGCTACTCCGCGCGGTCCCGCCCGTTCCACAGTCGTCCCAGCAGCCGCAACTGCGGGACAACCACGCCCTCTCTCCCCCTCGGAGGTCATCCAGAGAAGGGTGATCAACAACTTGGTGCGGAGATATGAGGAAGAGGGAGTCATCCCCACCAGGGACATGGCTCGCCTAGACCTCGAGGAAGCTGCACCTCGCCACCAACGCCGCCCCCGAGGGCTGCGCAGGGAGGCACCGCTGCCTACCTCGACATCCAACCGCTTCGGGAGTTTATCCCCGGAACGCTCCGACAGCTCCCTTCCCTATGCGGATGAGGTGGAAGATGCCCGGGACCACCCTATCTGAGATTCGCTCCAGGGATCCGCGATAAGGGCTCCTGTCAGGCCACGGTGACATCGCCGCCAGGCCTCTCAAGTCGAAGAACAGGCTCTCCACCTGCTCGCGCCGCTCATCCCGACTCGTCTGTCCCGACGCCAACGTCGGGCACGAGCGGAAGAGGATGCCCACCTTGGGGCCCTAGCAACAGCAGCCGCGTTGGCCCAAGCCACTGCTGGATCCAATCACCAGGCCCCTGCGCATCCTGAGCAGGGGCACTTCTATGCCCGACCTGGATCGAGGCCCCGACCGCCCTAAAGGCAGGTTGGGTCGACTCTCCCGGTTGCTGGTACATGCAATAGCCACCGCGGACCACCTCGCGGTAGCGCTATTCACCAGCAGGGTCTACTCCGTGTGGCCGATCCAAGAGGCATGGGTCATCCCACCTTCCGATCCCGGCCCGGAGGCCTGCCCGGAATCATCTCTCCCCGCGTCCCCTTTGATATCTGTCCCAGTGCTCCTCGCACCTTGGTCTCCAGTCCTCTTGGCCCCGGCACCGGTGCGGCCGGAGGACGCCAGGACAGAGATCATCCATGCCCCGAAGAACCACCCAGGGGCAGGAAGGCGAGGCGTCGACGTCGAGGGAGGAATGTTAGGGAATTCCGGACAGAGATCCGACTGGTTCGTTTCTCTGATACAGAGGCGGAGTACGATTCGGCGACAGAGCCCTCCCCCCAATCCCGCCAGTCAAGGGAAGGGGTAGGAATGCGGCACGTCAGCCTCGTACTCCCCGAGAGCGAGATCGATGTGATCCCCGCTTCTCTCCGAAGGTATATCTGGAGTAGCGAGGGCCTGGTAGACCCCCAAGGGTCAAGCTTGCGGTTGGTACCGGCCCCTCCGGAAGCGCCTTCTGCCTCGATCGGAGAAGCCGGAGACCTTTTCTGGGGACTGACGGTCGAACCATGATCTAGTGCACCCTCGGCGAGCACCGATGCTACGACAGGATGTTCGCTCGCCGGCCCGTCCTATCATGACGTGGTAGCTGGGGCAACGCCACCCTCAGAGGGCGGCCCGGGATATGGGGGCCAATCGGCCTGCTCGCCGTATTCACCGCCGGCCAGCCCGTCGGCCCGGCGGCCTGCCTCGACACCACTGCCGGTTCCCCGTCCATTCCTAGCCGTTGAAGAGGACCAAGAAGACCTGGGTCCTGAGTTTGAGTCATGGAGCTTCTGGACCGTCCTTGCAGAGGGCCACTTCCCTGAGAAGTTTTGGCCAGTCGCAGGACCGGACTTTGATGCACCCGAATCGCTCACCCCGGATGAGTTCGAATGCTTCCGCCGAACTCTTCGGGAAACTCACTCCCGTCTTCACCGCCTACAAATGCCATATCCCGGGAGTCAAGTGCACCTGGAGGATATTGGTGAGCAGTGCCGTCGGATTGACCTGGCCACGCTCCCCGCGGTTCGGCACCCCGGGTCATTTGGGCACCACGAGGCCCTCCAACAACGATGCGTTGAGTGTTTTCAAATACTCTGCAAGGTTATCGAGGAAGCCACACCCCACGTGTATATCCGTGGATGGGGGAAGTACGCTGCCCTACGCTTCAGTGCGATTCGCCGACAGCCCGATTCACTGGGTGGCCCTAAGGGTACATCCCCAGGGACGGAAACGGTCAATATGGCTGACCTGTCGGGAGAGGGGGACGGCTTGGAACTTCTCGACGGGGGCTCTCCCCCCGAAGACAAGCCGTTGTTGGATCCATCGGTGAGAGTTACTCGTCACCAGAGGAACCTCCTGGGTCTCCCCACGCCCACTGAAGCACTGACGTTGAGCTGAAACGTCAGCAAAGGTAAAGAGCACGGCGGGGCTATAAGGCCCGCCGACCCATCTGCCTCCATGCAGAGGGCGGATGAGGATCCCGAGAAGGTCAAGCTACGTCAACAGCTCGCCGAGCAGAAGAATCTAGTTGACCAGCTCCTCGCCGAGCGCGCTGCAGAACGGCGGCCTGACTACGGTGATCCTAGGCCAGGACAGCAGGGACAGGAACAACCGCTCCTCGACGAGACTCTCCCGGGCAACCGTGATTATGCCGGGTTTGCCGACAGGGGAGAGGCCATTGCCTATGGCAAGAGGGCGCGGTATGTTTCAACGCACCCTCCCGAGCGGCGTGACTACCTGAGAGACCCCGCTCGGATTCCTCCCGCTGCCCCAAGGGCCGCTCCGCCCGCCATCCCACGAGCTGCCGAGTTCGACGACCCGGTCGACGACCCGATTGAAGGGCCATGCAATGCGCTCGTGGTTAGAGATCCTCACCAGGACTGGAACCCATGTCCGGACGATCCGATGGCGGCACTCATCGCCCGCTTGGAAGCCTTGGAGACTCGGTAAGTGGCGATCCCACCGGATGGCAAGCCATACCCAGCATGGGTAGATGACATGCCGGCACCTCCGGGATTCGGGAATCCCACTTTCGCCCCCTTCAACGGGACTGGAGATCCGCCACAGCATTTGGCCCATTTCAACTCGAGGTGCGGGCCTATGTTGGGAACTCCGGCGCAGCAGGAGGCCGCTAAGCTTCGCTGCTTTGTCCAGACACTGGAAGGGCTAGCATTTGTCTGGTACAGCCAGCTCCCCGTCGGGTCGATAACTAGCTGGGAGGACCTTCGTAGACAGTTCCTCTATCAGTTCAGCTCCACGACCCGGAAGACGAGTATCGCAGACCTCTTCAAGTGCAAGCTAAGGCCTGATGAGCGAGTCGCGGATTTCGTCGCCCGATGGAAGGGTCTCACGTATTCCCTTGACATGCCATTGACTCAGGAGAAGTTGCTGACAATGTGCGTCGGGAACGTCAAGACCGAGCTGGTCCCTTCCTTGATCACTCAGAATTACCCCGGAGGGTTCAGGGACTTCTCAGACAAAGCTCAACGTCTCGAGGAAGCCCTGCAACAGGCCAGTCAGGCACACCCGCTGCCTCCTATGATCCCTGCAAGGAGAGTCAGCAGGGCTGAGCCCGCTGCTGTCGCCCAGATAGAGGCCCCCAGGCCGTTGGAGCTGCTGCCGGCGAGGCCAGCTCCACAGCCTCACAGGAATCCGCCTCCACGGGCTCAGTTCCCGGCCCAGCAGCGGCAGCCCCAGAACCGGCCGGCCCCTCCGCGTAATGTACCGCCATAACCCAGGAGAGATAATCAGGGTCCACCTCCTCGGCAGGCCCCTCCAGCCCCTCGTCAAGACCACGCTCCCAGGGGCCCGCGATACCTGACTTACTCATTCCACGAGGATCAGGTCCCCGGTTATTTCCGGAGCGCCCTGGAGCAGAGGATTGTGCGACTGCCTGAGTGTTGGAGGCCAGAGGAGGTGCATCTCACGGATAACCCCCGCTACTGCCCTTACCATCGGTCCCTGGGGCACACCATCCAGTGGTGCTACGTGTTTAAGGATTGGCTCCAAGACCATATTAACAACAATGTAATCAGGTTGGGCCCAGCTCCAGCACAAGTGGCGGGTGTGTTCGTGGGATCAGATGACGATAGTGGCAACGAGGACGAATGGCAGCTGGTCTCCGATCGCGGATCCCAGAAGTATAATAACTGGATGGCCCGCAAGACGACCATTCGCGCCCATGGAATCATCCGTGCGCGCTTGAATCATCCTGAGCCCCCAGAATTTGCTGGTGCTGCTTCGGCATCGTCGTCCCAGCCTGCCTCTTCCGAGAAGAGCAAACGGCGGCGGCGCAAGAAGGAAGAGCGCGCCCCGCCAGTTCCGCCACTATCCCGCACTCTCGGCGATTTCATGCCCCCGGAGATGGGGATCCCTCCTCGGATCCGCCCGGTGATGGATGATTCGTCCGATGACAGTGTTGGGTACGCTTCGGTTAATACCGTCAAGCTGGTAAATCCCTTTTCGGTTCCCGACGTTGAAGAACACCAGGTGGACCTCCCTAGTGTCCCCGGTCGTCGCCACCGTCGGAGGAACCGCAACAACAGGAGTCGCTGGGGCACAGCAGTTGGTACCTCCAGCCAGGCCGTGTACGCCACTGAGACTAGGCAGCAGGCTCAAAACCGAGCTCAGCGCGCGCAGCCCCCCCCATCCGGGGATGACGGATTCACCTCCGCCACTGTTTGTGGTGTGGGACCGGGCAGAACCGCCTCAGCCGCGCCGCGACCAGCTCCGTCCTGCCACGAGTCCATCCCGGCCTCCTGGCCCCAGTACGGTGACCACTTCCCGGGCTGCAACCAGTGAACAGCGAGATACGCCAAGTACCAGTCGGCCGCCGGTCCAACCGGCAAGGCCCATCATGCCTCCAACCGTAGGGCAACCTCCTGCAACCAGGGGCTCGCGCTTGGCAAGAAAGTATGATGTCCTGAAGCACTTGGCTGACATCCCAGCAAGGCTCTCCATCCTTGAGGCTCTGCGCCTGTCACCTGAGATGCGCGAGGCGCTCGCTGAAGCCCTGAAGAGCCCCCTCTAGTTTGAGACGGAGGTTGCGGCTACATAGGCCTTTCACGCCGAAACGATTGAGGACGCCGAGTGTCAGGTAGTTATCTCGTTCTCTGGTGAGGATGAAGACCCTCCTATACAGGGGCACATTCGTCCGCTGTATGTCACTGGCCAGTTCAATGGCTTTGAAGTCCGGCGTTGTCTTGTCGACACGGGGTCTGGGATTAACCTGATTCCAACTCGGACGCTCCGGAGGTTGGGGTTGTCTGAGGATGACTTGATCCCCTCCGACCTCAGGATCCAGGGGTACGACCGCACCGAGCAAACTCCGGTCGGCAAGATACGTTTGAAGACCCAGTTCGGTGACCTGGTTGCCAACACTGAATTCATGGTAGTCTCTCAGGACACTGCGTACAACGCATTGATGGGCCGGCCATGGCTCCACCTTCATGCGGCGGTTCCCTCGTCATACCACCAATGCCTTAAATACTCCCTCAATGGTCGAGTAGGCGTGCTTCAGGGAGATGCCTCTCCTTTTGCCTCATGTGAAGCCCGCTATCTGGACACGAGCTATTACAAGAGCAAGGATAAGCAGATCCTGGCAGGTGAGGTTGAGCCTGTCGCTGTTGCAAGTGATCCCTGGGAAAGTTTGGATGACGCTTACGTCCTCCCGATTCAACGGTTGGACGTAGCCATGGTCTCGACGGCCTGTGAGTCTCCTGATGAGATGACCGCGACCGCCCGTGCCAGCACCAGCGGCCCAGCAGGATCTGGTAGCCCCAATGCAGTTTCCAACGCAGCCTCTCCCATGGACGATTCCCCCCCGAGTGGAGAGGACGTGGAAGACGCACCCCCAGCCTTTGAGGAGGGCGTCTCCGCCACGGTCGATGAGTTAGTACAGGTGAACCTTGGAACCGAGGCAGACCCAAGACCCACATTGGTCAGTGCCGCCATGCCCTCTGAGGAGCGGCAGCAGTACGTGGACTTTCTCAGACAGCACCGTGATGTGTTCGCTTGGGGCTATGACGAGATGCCGGGGCTAGATCCTCAGGTAGCCGTCCACCGCCTTGGTCTCCCGGCGAACCATCGCGGGTTCAAGCAGCCTCCCAGGAAGATGCACCCATCCCACGGTGCCATGGTTGAGGCCGAAGTTGACAAGCTTATCAAAGCCAACTTCGTGAGGGAAGTTCAGTACCCCAAATGGCTGGCCAACATTGTGCCGGTCAGGAAGAAGAACGGGCAGATCAGAGTCTGTATCAACTTCCGCGATCTCAACCGCCACTGTCCGAAGGATGACTTTCCCCTTCCGGTGACAGAGCTGTTGATTGACGCCACGGCAGGGTTCCAAGCCCTCTCCTTCATGGATGGATACTCCGGATACAACCAAATCCGGATGGCCCCTGAGGATGAGGAGTTCACTGCCTTCAGGGCCCCCCAATGTATCTTTTGTTACCGGGTCATGCCCTTCGGCCTGAAGAATGCAGGTGCCACCTATCAACGGGCGATGCACCGCATATTCAAGCCAATCCTCGGCACACTGGTGGAATGCTACGTCGACGACTTGGTGGTCAAATCGCGCCAGCGTCAGGACCATCTCAAAGATCTTGAGAAAGTGTTCGGCTTCCTCCGGTCTCGCTGCCTGAAGATGAACCCGTTGAAGTGTGCCTTTGGGGTCACCTCCGGGAAGTTTCTTGGCTTTGTGGTAAGATACCGGGGTATTGAGATCGACCCAGAGAAGATCAGGGTGATTAGCCAGATGCCTCCCCCAGGTAACATCCGGGAACTGCAAGGGTTCCAAGGCCACTTAGCCTATATACGCCGATTCATCGTGAATCTGGCCGGCAAGTGTAAGCCCTTTTCTCGGCTCATGAAGAAAGGTGCCACCTATGTATGGGATAAGGAGTGTCAGACCGCTTTCGAGGAAATCAAGCAGTACCTGCTTCAACCTCCGGTTCTGATGCCGCCTGTATCCGGGAAGCCGCTGGTCCTTTATGTGACCGCCCTAGAACGGTCCCTTGGTGCCCTTCTCGCCCAGAAGAACAACGAGGGAATGGAGAATAGCCTCTATTACCTCAGTCGCATGCTCCTCGATGCGGAAGTTAGGTATTTCCCCATCGAGAAGAGCTGCCTGGCGCTCGTATTTGCCGTACAGAAATTACGGCACTACTTGCAGCACCATGAGGTACAGTTGGTTTCTCGGGTAGACCCGTTGAAATATATCCTGAGCCGACCTATGTTGACTGGCCGTCTAGCACGGTGGGCTGTGATTCTCCAGAAGTTCGACATCAGGTATGTGTCTCAGAAGGCCATCAAAGGGAAAGCATTGGCGGACTTTCTGGCTGCTCACCCAACCTCCGCGGATCAGCCGCTGGATCTAGGCTTTCCTGATGAGGCCGTTCTCTCGGTCGATCGTGCCGATCCATGCTAGCAGATGCACTTCGACGGTGCCTCCCGGAGCCCCACTGGTAGAAGACTCGGTAATCCTAAGCTCAACAGAGTGGGCCTGGGTATCGTCTTCATTACCCCGGAGCAAGCCGTGCTGCCATACTCTTTCCTGTTGTCAGAGGGCTGTACCAACAATGAGGCGGAATACCATGCCCTCATCACTGGCCTCGAGTTAGCTCTCGAGATCGACGTACCCCATCTGTGTGTGAAAGGGGACTCCGAGCTGGTCGTTAGGCAGATCAATGGCGACTATGTTGTCAGGAAGCCGGAACTTGTGCCATTGCTGGAGTGCACCCTCCTTCTGATGGCCCAGTTCCCTTCTCGGCCAGAAATTGTCCATATTCTCCGGTCGTAGAATGGTCGAGCAGATGCTTTGGCCAGCCTTGCTGCGTCACTCGCAGAGCCTGAACAGGACAACCTGGTCATCCGCATGATGCACCGCAGACTCATCGCTCCCGTTATCCCGAAGGGAGATCGCGGCCCGTCGGTAAGTAATCTCACCACGGTTGCCCCTGCGCCCGGAGCCCCGAGTACCCCGGATATGGAAGTCGAACCAGCCCCTGATTGGAGGACGCCTTTGGTTGAGTACCTCCAACATGGAATTCTCCCGTCGGATCGGGCCGAGCGCGAGCGAGTTCGACGCCGCGCATCGCAGTTTGTCCTCCAGAGCAGTCCCGACCTGGAGCAGATCCTCTATAGACGCGGATTTGATGGTGTTCTCCTCCGTTGCCTTCAGGGAGTTGAGATCCCACGAGTCATGCAAGAGGTTCATGCTAGTTCATGTGGTGCCCACCAGACTGGGCCGAAGCTGTCCCACCAGATTCAGAGGTTGGGATACTTCTGGCCCTCCATGATCCATGACTGCATCGAGTATGCCAGGAGGTGCCATGCGTGCCAGGTTCATGCGAACTTTGTGCATCGGCCGCCGGAGCCTCTCTATACCACCATGTATTCTTGGCCCTTTGCAGTCTGGGGACTGTACGTTGTGGGACCTTACCTGCCGGCGACAGCTCGCCAGTGCCGGTTCATTCTGACCGCCACGGACTTCTTCTCCAAATGGGCAGAGGCGATTCCGCTCAGAGAGGTCAAATCCTGTTCTATCGCTGACTTCGTGACCTCCAACATCATTTATCGATTTGGGGTGCCTCACGCTATCCTCACGGATAACGGAGCCAATTTCCGAACAGCAGAGTTGAAGAAGTTGTACGCCAAGTACAACATTCGCTCGAACCATACATCTCGCTATCATGCGCAGGCGAATGGACAGATTGAGGCATTTAACAAAACCCTCTCTAACATTCTGCAAAAGATGGTTGGTTAGAACAAGAAGAGTTGACCGGACAAGCTCCCCAACGCCCTCTGGGCTTATCGGACGATGACTCGCAATTCCACCCAGATAACCCCTTATTCCCTGGTGTATGGAGCTGAGGCTGTCCTACCCATCGAGATCCAGTTACCATCCTTGCGCACTGCGGTCTACGACCAGCAAGCGCCAGACAGAGCTGCTGAAGCCCATCTAGTCGAGTTGGAAGCACTGGATGAGAATAGGCTTCGCGCTTTGCACAACTTGGAGAGGCATCAAAGCAGAATGGCTCGAGCTTTCAATAAGAAGGTTCGCCTCCGCTCCTTCCTGCAGGGTGATCTAGTACTGGCCCTAAGAGCACCAATGATCCCCGGCAGGAAGCCGCCCAAGTTGGAGCCCAAGTGGGAGGGACCTTTTGTCATCCACAAGGTCTATCCCAATGGCGTGTACTCCCTAGCGACTATGGATGGTGAGCGTGTCACTCCTCCCACCAACGCTAGGTTCCTCAAGCAGTACTTTGCCTAAGCGCACTTCGTCCCGCATGACGTTAAACTGTAGTTCGTCCCGCATGACGTTAAACTGCAGTTCGTCCCGCATGACGTTAAACTGCACTTCGTCCCGCATGACGTTAAACTGCAGTTCGTCCCGCATGATGTTAAACTGCAGTTCGTCCCGCATGACGTTAAACTGCACTTCGTCCCGCATGACGTTAAACTGCAGTTCGTCCCGCATGACGTTAAACTACAGTTCATCCCGCATGACGTTAAACTGCACTTCGTCCCGCATGATGTTAAACTGCACCTCGTCCCGCATGACGCTAAACTACACCACGTCCGAGCTACAAGACGTTAAACTGTTCAGCATTCGTCCCGCATGACGCTAAACTGAACCTCAAGAACTACGTGCGGCTTGATTCCCATCCTTATGGGATACGTAGGACCGCCTGAACATTCATGTTTCAGGCCCAGCCCCATCCTTCGGGAATTTCCATCCCATCTCAGGCCTTTGGCCCAAGTGCCTCTGGGTATGCGGTGTATGGTGTGAACACGGGGCTATGCCCTCATTCACGCCGGTTTTCTCGCCATGCTGTATGCCCCCCACGTTTGGGGATGCCTTCCGCTTCCCCCTTTCTTTTTTCGTCCCGCATGACGTTAAACTGCACTTCAAAGAACTAAGTGCGGCTTGATTCCCATCCTTATGGGATACGTAGGACCGCCTGAACATTCATGTTTCAGGCCCAGCCCCATTTCCCGGGAATCTCTATCCCGCGTTGGGCCTCTGGCCCAAGTTCCCCTCCTTTTTGTGCGAGGCATAACGCGTGAGCGGGGGATTATGTCCTCATTCACGTCGGTCTACCGGCCGCGCCGTACGACTCCCCCGTGTGTGGGACTACCTCACACCCCTCATCGTCCTGCATGACGTTAAACTACCTCTCAAGAACTACGTACGGCTTGATTCCCATCCTTATGGGATACGTAGGACCGCCTGGACGCTTGTGTTTCAGGTCCAGCCCCGTCTCTTGGTTGATTACGGGGATCTGCCGTCTTTTGGTTGCTCTCAGGGTGAGTCCTACGACCCTTTCCGGTGATCTGTTAACATGTTTTGGATACTCCGGTCTATGACCCATAGTGTCAGATTCAATCCCGACAAGTCCTGTGTTGCTTGTCGGGCCTCGCGCTTCCTCTTGTTCGGGCCTTCCTGGGCAGCAAATCGATATGAATCCTGCGCTTGAGCGGTTGATGCTCGTTTTCTTGCCTCATCCTAGGCTGACGCGATCGGATGTTGTGTTGCGAATATGGTCAGCGACATCCTTGATCTCCATGTCGGCTCTTTCAGGCTCTGAGCATTGGTTGCGCGGTCCTCATCACACTCCGCCTTTGTGCGTTGTAGTGGAATCTCAACACTCTCTTCATACTGACCTTCAGTACACCTCTACACGTTAGGCAGACCAACCAGGGTAATGGTGTCTTTCGAGGCTCCCACGATCTGAGTACCAAGGATATATGTTGATGTCCTCCCTAAGGGCCATGTGTAGCTAGACCCTCGTCCCCATGAGGAGGAAGGAGTCGCCCGAACAATCGCGTTCTGGGCCCAGCATAGCTGGAGGCTAGCATCTCTGCCCCTCGGGTGATAGACATATGCAGGCCCCTATCCCAGGATCCTTCTCCTGGAATCGTGCATGACCGCAGGGCTGGGATATGTTCCCACCTCCGCTGGGTCCGCCGTATCGCAATAAGCGGATTCCTCCATGGTCCAAACCACACGACCTTAAACTGTGTTGTCTGGTCTTACCACACGACCGTAAACTGTGATCGTCTTGGACGCCCGACGAGAAACGGCACTGCATCGTGATGTTCTCCTCAGGGGACACTCACGTTGGGCGCTGGTTAATAACCACGCCATTTATCAATGCCTGCTTGATTATTGTGGCGACGCTAAGGATTTCTTAATCACAGGCTTGTCGCTGCACAAAGAAAAACCATCCACCTTTAAGGACAAACAAGAAATATCAAATGCCGCTTCTTCTGGGTGCGAGGGCCAGACCCGCACCCCTCCCCGCGCCGGTGCTCGATTGTGTTGCGCCGCGCTTCAAGAACTACGTATGGCTTGATTCCCATCCTTATGGGATACGTAGGAATGCCCAGATGTTTGAAACTTCGGGTCCAGCCCCCTACCTCTTAGAGATTCCCCCTTCTCTGGGGAATCCGCCGCCTTCGGGTCACCCTCAAGGCGTGTCCCTCGACCCCTTGCAGTGGTCCACTGGTGTCAAGAGTACTCTGGTTTATTGTCAGGAGGGTCAGGTTCAGCTTGGTTAGGTTCCTTCCACTTTTCAGGCTTCGTGCTCCCTTTCATTCGGACCCATCGCCTATGCCCTGGGTGGAACCCCCATGAGCGGTCTGGACACAATGCCTCAGTGCTCTCCCACCGACTCGGGCTGGTGCCCCCAAGGGCCTCGGTCAGCAAATCGATATGAATCCTGCGCTTGAGCGGTTGATGCTCGTTTGCTGCCTCATTCCATCAACGGTCAGTGCGATATTGATGCTGCTTTTCCGCCACGGTCGGCAGTACTCCCATATCGTTATGCCAGTGCCCCCAGTCCTCGAGTGAATGGCCGCATGATTCACATTGCATTTTCCACCTCCCATTCTGACCAGGCGAAACCTCGACACTCTTGACACTATCCCTTAGTGCATCTTCGCATATTCAGGGGATAGGACCACGATGTGGCGTACTTTGAGGTTCCTATGGTCCGAGCTCTAAGACCTTAAACTAAGATCTTCCCCTATGGTCCAAGCTCTACGACCCTAAACTAAGATCTCCCCAAACGGGGTTCTACGTCCCGCATGACATTAAAACTGCACTCCCAGAACTACGTGCGGCTTGATCTCCAGCCTGATGGAGTACGTAGGAACGCCCGAGCATCTCGACTCGGGTCCAGCCTCAGGGATCGCTAAGTCCCGCCCCTCCTCGTCGCCGACCATCTGGCCTGGCTTCTGGTAGAGTGGTGCAGTTGTGATATTCTCCCCGATTCAGCTCGGGATGCCCCATTGCAATGATGGGAAGCGACAGTTTCCTCGTCAAAGAGGTTCTGTATGAGAATTGGGGTGATTCACGGCCAGATTAGTGCATCCGCCTAATACGCTCTCCCCACGGTGGCGCAATTTTGGGAGTGTTAGATTCTGTCCGAACAAATCATCACTTCGCCCCACGCTTTGCATGCCCTGTTGATCCGGATTTCCACCCTTGTGCCTGAAGGAACCCCCCAAAGCGGCATTGATGATGACATGCGATCCGCCTCCTGCAATATGAATGATGACCTTCGGTCCGTCTATTGCAGTAGTATGGTTGATTGATCCATTGTCCTCTTGCCGTCTTGGGCATTTCCTGGAAGGCCGACCGTTGTGGATTTCTGAATTTGGGACACGCGATTCACCCTTTCTCATTTCCCTATGTTCGGATAAAATCTCAACGCCCCTAGCGTTGTCCCGCTCGTGTATCGGAACAAGCTGGGGGGATGATACATTGATTAGGTCTGAGGTCTCCTTTCCTAGGAATGACCTCCCTCTTTTCTTTAGAAATCCAGGCCCAATTATGGATGCCTGAAGCTTGGTTAACGCTCCCACGAGACAATGAATTGTGGTTGAGCATGTTAAGCCAAAAGATGCAGAAAAATATGGTGATTCATACAAATGGATCACCACAGTCCCGCGTCACCCAGGACTTCGGCATTCCGGCGTCCGACGCCCTTTTTGCGCGCCACAGATAAATATGGTGATTCGCGCCCGACGCCCTTTTTGCGCGCCACAGTCCCGCGTCACCCAGGACTTCGGCATTCCGGCGTCTACCTCGGAACCCGATCGTTGCGACCTCTCGCCGATCAGATTCCGAGGGGGGGCTTTTGTAGACGCCGAAAAAGTCCGTTGTTCCCAAACGAAGCTCCGGATGCGGAAAGCGATGTCATATTTGGAGTCAGAAGCACGTTTCAGAAGGACCGGAGGTCTTGCGCGGAATTTTGGAGGTCCTCGCGCAAAGTTGAAGTGTAGCGCGCAATCCTCCCGGGATGCGCGCAAAGCGCCTGGCCGGCGCGCAGTTTTGCTCGCCCGCTGCCCGCGCGACCCCTTGCGCGCCGGGGTCCCGATTCCGCGCCCGCGCCATTAATTGCGCGCTGGCGGTGAGATTCCGCGCCCGGGGTTGCCTATAAATATAAGGCGACCCCCAACGTTTTGGGGGTTGCCGGAATTCGAAGGGTCGCTCGTTCGCGCAATCCAACCCCCTCCGCGCGCAATGCCGATCTTCAGGTAACCTCCTTTCTTTCGCGCAAGAAAGCCTCGGGTTTCGCCTTCGCGTGCAATCCCTTTGGCTCCTTTCCTTTGAATAACTCTTCACCCAAAGGCCTTCGCGCGCAAAAGAAGCCTCTTGCGCGCAATTGCCCCCTGGGTGCGCGCAATCCAGCCCGATTGCGCGCACCCCCCTTTTCAAAGTGGCCATTCGTTAAAGAATGGGCCGTTGCCCCCGCGCGCTATCAGAGGTCCGGTGCGCACAATCTCAATCATCTGCGTGCAAAGTGCTGGCCCAATTGCGCGCCAGCCCGGCCTTTTGCGCGCCGACCCGCGATATTGCGCGCCAAATTTCTCTTTTGCGCGCAAACCGCCAGGGTCGCCCCCTTTGAACCCCTGAGGGTACCCGCATGCGTGGCGCCCGATGATCCCGGGTGCCCGCACCGTGCATTGTCTTCCTGTGCGGCCCTCTAGGCTTGCGCGAAGTGACACGGACCCCTCGGCGGCACCATCTTCGTCCGCGCGACAAGACGTTAAACTGCCAAGCATCTTCGTCCGCGTGACAAGACGTTAAACTGCCAAGCATCTTCGTCCGCGCGACAAGACGTTAAACTGCCAAGCATCTTCGTCCGCACGACAAGACGTTAAAATGCCAAGCATCTTCGTCCGCGCGACAAGACGTTAAACTGCCAAGCATCTTCGTCCGCGCGACAAGACGTTAAACTGCCAAGCATCTTCGTCCGCGCGACAAGACGTTAAACTTCCAAGCATCTTCGTCCAAGCTACAAGACGTTAAACTGTACAGCATTCGTCCCGCATGACGTTAAACTGCACTTTCGTCCCGCATGACGCTAAACTGCACCACGTCCGCGCTGCAAGACGTTAAACTGCCAAGCATCTTCGTCCTCAACACATGACGTTAAACTGTACTTCATCGGGCAAGACGTTAAAACCGTCCGCATCGCCCGATCCCATGCCTCGCACGCAGGGTCCCCCTCCCGGTTTGGATGTGGCCCCCACCCGCTCGTCTCTGCAGGGATGTCGGGATTGGAGTGGCCTTCGCCCACGGGGGTAGAGTATTACAAACCGAACGAACTACGTGGACTTTGATCAATGTCTCCTAAACAGGGTACGTAGGAAGCCTCTCCAAGGTTCAAGCCCACCACCTGGTCGTCCCGGTCGTATTCACGTCAGTTCGTCCATCAATGGACCCCTCCCGGGTTCACACTTGCGTTGATTCACCTATGAATCCGCCCTTGTGGGAGACTGCACGTGTGTATCTCCATTGTGCTTCCCCACTGCCAAAGCCAGTAGAGGGCGTGACAGGGATCGAGGTGTCTCTTACTTTTGTCCCAAGTCCCTCTCCAACTGATTTTTCCCGCATACGGGCTGCCTCAGTGCGTAAGTCCTCACAGAATGAACTACGTGGACTTTGATCCCTGTCTCCTAAACAGGGTACGTAGGAAGCCTCCCTGAGGTTCAAGCCCACCACCTGGTCGTCCCGGTCGTATTCACGTCGGTTCGTCCATCAGTGGACCCCTCCCGGGTTCACACTTGCGTCGATTCACCTATGAATCCGCCCTTGTGGGAGACTGCACGTGTGTATCTCCATTGTGCTTCCCCACTGCCGAAGCCAGTAGAGGGCGTGACAGGGATCGAGGTGTCTCTTACTTTCGGCCCAAGTCCCTCTCCAACTGAGTTTTGCCGCATACGGGCTGCCTCAGTGCGTAAGTCCTGACAGAACGAACTACGTGGACTTTGATCCCTGTCTCCTAAACAGGGTACGTAGGAAGCCTCTCCAAGGTTCAAGCCCACCACCTGGTCGTCCCGGTCGTATTCACGTCGGTTCGTCCATCAGTGGACCCCTCCCGGGTTCACACTTGCGTCGATTCACCTATGAATCCGCCCTTGTAGGAGACTGCACGTGTGTATCTCCATTGTGCTTCCCCACTGCCGAAGCCAGTAGAGGGCGTGACAGGGATCGAGGTGTCTCTTACTTTCGGCCCAAGTCCCTCTCCAACTGAGTTTTTCCGCATACGGGCTGCCTCAGTGCGTAAGTCCTGACAGAATGAACTACGTGGACTTTGATCCCTGTCTCCTAAACAGGGTACGTAGGAAGCCTCCCTGAGGTTCAAGCCCACCACCTGGTCGTCCCGGTCGTATTCACGTCGGTTCGTCCATCAGTGGACCCCTCCCGGGTTCACACTTGCGTCGATTCACCTTTGAATCCGCCCTTGTGGGAGACTGCCCGTGTGTATCTCCATTGTGCTTCCCCACTGCCGAAGCCAGTGGAGGGCGTGACAGGGATCGAGGTGTCTCTTACTTTCGGCCCAAGTCCCTCTCCAACTGAGTTTTGCCACATACGGGCTGCCTCAGTGCGTAAGTCCTGACAGAACGAACTACGTGGACTTTGATCCCTGTCTCCTAAACAGGGTACGTAGGAAGCCTCTCCAAGGTTCAAGCCCACCACCTGGTCGTCCCGGTCGTATTCACGTCGGTTCGTCCATCAGTGGACCCCTCCCGGGTTCACACTTGCGTCGATTCACCTATGAACCCGCCCTTGTGGGAGACTGCACGTGTGTATCTCTATTGTGCTTCCCCACTGCCGAAGCCAGTAGAGGGCGTGACAGGGATCGAGGTGTCTCTTACTTTCGGCCCAAGTCCCTCTCCAACTGAGTTTTTCCGCATACGGGCTGCCTCAGTGCGTAAGTCCTGACAGAACGAACTACGTGGACTTTGATCCCTGTCTCCTAAACAGGGTACGTAGGAAGCCTCTCCAAGGTTCAAGCCCACCACCTGGTCATCCCGGTCGTATTCACGTCGGTTCGTCCATCAGTGGACCCCTCCCGGGTTCACACTTGCGTCGATTCACCTATGAATCCACCCTTGTGGGAGACTGCACGTGTGTATCTCCATTGTGCTTCCCCACTGCCGAAGCCAGTAGAGGGCATGACAGGGATCGAGGTGTCTCTTACTTTTGGCCCAAGTCCCTCTCCAACTAAGTTTTGCCGCATACGGGCTGCCTCAGTGCGTAAGTCCTGACAGAATGAACTACGTGGACTTTGATCCTTGTCTCCTAAACAGGGTACGTAGGAAGCCTCCCTGAGGTTCAAGCCCACCACCTGGTCGTCCCGGTCGTACTCACGTCGATTCGTCCATCAGTGGACCCCTCCTGGGTTCACATTCGCGTCGATTCACCTATGGATCCGCTCTTGTGGGGGACTGCACATGTGTATCTCCATTGCGCTTCCCCACTGCCTTTTTCTATTTCTCTCTTCAGCATCCAGCATGACGTGAAACTGTGATCCACCCGGCCGTTTTATCCCCCTCTGTGCGAGGTGGTTCGGTTCAATCCTCCGCCTGGCAGCCTCGACCTCCTCGTGAGTCGGCTTGCCAACGTCCATCATGACGTTAAACTTTATACCCGAACTATGCTGACTTTGATCCGTGCTAACGCGCGGTACGTAGGAAGCCCCTACGGGGTCCAAGCTCTTCACTCCATCATCCATCCCGATCCTTACCCAGGCCGCCACATCCCGGTGGGGTCATGCCATTTCATTCCACTCCACTTCACTCGGGTAGCCGCCCATGTGCTGGCCCCAGCGTCAGAGGTTCCCCGCAAGGGGTTCTGTCATCTGATCCACTCCTTGTGTTGATCAGTCCGATGCCGTCCCCGCTGGACGTTAAACTCGCGGCATACCCCGTGTTAAACATGGGAAGCTGAGGAAAACCTCAGGCAACGTAGTTCCCCGTACCCAGCGCAGGATGCCTCAGGCCATCACGCCTTCGAGAAGCCCTATTAGGGACGGAAGGCAGACATGCAGAGCCGCAGTGTTAAGACACGCCCCCAACACCCGGAGCTACCCGGTCTCCTCACCGCAGGTTGCTGCCCCGACCAGACTCCTTGGAGCGTCTGGGCGGAAGCAGCGTAATTAACCGGTGTCCATAGAGATATGGCACCGGGAACAAGATTCACGAACATTCTTAAATCTATGAGGGAGACCCAGATTAGGCGATGAGTTCCGAGGAGACGTCCACGGAAGGAGGAGCCGACATCCCATCATCCCGGTTTCGATCAAGGAGCAGACGCCCCTGAACAAGGGACGGATGCCGCCCGCCTTTGGAAAGCGGGACTGCGGGACCACAAGCCGCGCTCCCATCCCCTCAGGTCGACGGGCGCACACGCGAACGCGTCCTGGCGGAACAGCGTCAGAACAGAAGCCCGGCGCACATCCGCACCGAAACAATTACACTCAATTGGATACATCCATTTATAGTGTACCAGTCCACCAATTTTAGCTTTTTCAAACAAATGAATAGTCAAATGAATCATGACTATGAATAATGAAGGGGGAACTAACATCTCCAAATGAAAAAGTGTCAAAAATAATTCTTTCTTGAACATTATCAATCTTAGTTGGATTTAGAGTTTTCCAAAAATCCATCTAAAAAAAGTACACAAATCAACTATAACTAAAATTACTTTTTTAGGTAATGTATTACACAATTCCAACGACAACAATTACTCCATCAAAATATTTAAGTCATGACTTTTCAATCCTGTAAATTTTTATGTTTTAATTCAACATAACTTTAAATGTTACTTGAATATCCATTTAGAACTTTTATATTCTTTAAATTTATAATAAAAATGTATTTCTCGAGATTTTTCATTGTAAAAATAGCTGAAGGATACTTTCCATTCTCATTTTCCCATAAAACATGCTTTATATTAATTGATTTCAAATCCTTATAAGCATTAAGGAAATCCTTTGATTTACCCTACTAATTAAGAAATATAAAAACTATATTTTCACAACTATTCTTCTCAATATACATTACGTCAAGATTATGTTGTATCAAATTAAACTTCCAATAAGGGAGTTTGAAAAATATACTCATTTTATTCCATTATTGTGTTCCATTTTATTTGGATACTATACCTCACACCCTTTTCCTGCCTTCTTTAAAATTATTACATTTTTTAAATTATACAGTGACATTCAATAATTATCCCAAGATTTCTAAACTAGATAATAACTTCAGTTCATTTCTCAATTCAATATCTCTATTGAATTGTGTCTTGTTAAAACTGAATTTATGAGAAGCATATAGAAATCAACCATGAAGCATAAGGAACCATTTTCTACTATGAGGTAATCACTGTGGTTAAAAATTAAAATTACAAACTGAACAAGACAAACCAGTATGAGTGTTCCAATCAGATAAGTTTCCTATACTAGGAAAGTCGCTAATTGTTCACATTAAAGCTTCATGCATTTTGAATAGTTTTATTATTAAAGCATCATAAATTTTCATGAAATCATCCCATAATTATTTAAATTATTTTATTAGAGGTTAGAGGTATACAAGATATGTTCAATCTACATAAGAGGTGGACCAGGATGTCCACTGTGATTCTGAAGACTCACCACATGATTCCTATGACTAACCTTTTTAGATTGAGAATGCATTCTTGAAATCGAGCTATAGGAATGGTAAAAATACAATGGTTGATTTAGATGGATTCATTAATACAAACCCTAATAAGACCCATAAAAATAGATATTATTCTAACATCGAGATAACAACTGTTACTCGATATTTAGAGGCCTTTAAGAATGAAAAAATGGATACTCCCCATCAACCAGTGATTCTAACTTCTAGTGAAGACGATTCAAATGGTTTTATTTTTTATGAAGATGCAGATCCCACTCTGGTGGGTGCATATAGGATTAAGGATCACCTAGGGAATGAAACCTTCCTTTCTTGGTTGGAGGAGAAAGAGTCTCCTGTCTTACAAAAAAATGGTTAAATTTTTGTGAAAATATACCTTCAAATCAGATAAAGTATGCTTTCTAAAATATTGGAATAATACAAATGAAATCCTGACTTCATTTATAAGGAAATACCATAGAAATGAATCCTATGCTTCTTCCCATGGTTATCTTATTACCATGAGGCTCTTATGATTTACTGGATAATTTTGGCATCTTTTTTCTGGTTCATCATTTGTTGAAATATGACAATCATGTTGATGTTTTTATCTACTTTTTTTCTCTTTTAATCAGATGGGAGAGTTTTATTTGATGTTTTTAGATGTATTTCTGGACCAACAAGCTATCATTTTAGAGATTCTGGTGACTTTTTTCTACCAAAAGATCTTGTGATGGCAGGATCTGTAAGATGGTAGTAGTGATTCTTAGTTTCCCCTCATGTTATTTTCTCATTTGTTAAGCAATTGTATGAGATTTGTCCCTACTCTCTAGGATTATTCTAATGGATGATTCTGATTTCTGGTTCAACTTTCTATATGGGTTGTATCATAATGAAATTTAAGGATGAACCACATCACTCATAGTTTGAGTCCACATGCAGTGGGTGATATCAATGTTGTTGAGGTTTGTTTGATTTCTAAATTTTTTATTTTTTCATTTAGTGGTATGCAAGATGCAGTGAAGTTGTATTTGAGATTTTCTAAGTACCATCTTCTAGTTAAGTTTGTTTGTTGAGAAGGATATTATGGATCAGATTTGGATATTTTTGGAGTGATTCTTTAATGAAGTGATCATGATGAAGGAATTCCTCTTGAACTACCTTTAAAGAGGTTTTATTTCTGCTGAAACTGACTTCATGGGATCAAAGATCAACAATTTAAAAAGTGGTTCTGATTTCTTTATAATAGTTTTTGACAATCATGGATGAAAGAGATAACTTATTCCATACATTTAAGGAATCGAGGAAATAGAAGAATTTTGGTGGGAATAGAGTAGATATTTATACTCTTATTTAAGAGCTTGTTTTATAACTTTCTAAGAAGAAATGTTGTATTAAGGAGTTTTGTAGGTGGGTGAGGCCACTGCACAATTTAAACAGATGGAGATGACTCTATATTATGCAGTGAAATGTGAAAAAAATTCTGAAATTGATCTTTCAATAGTCAAAGAGAAGGCATAGACATCACATTGGACATTTTGGTGATAAGAAGGTTTTCCTACTCTAATTTTCTTTCATAAATCTTCATTGGGTTGGTCTACACTATCCTTTTTTCAATTTCAATTAATCATTTACTGGTGAAATCTCATTTCACCTTGTATAAACATTGCACTATATTATGGTTTAATAAATTCTATAGAAGTGTGGGATGGGTTTCCAACTCGCACTTCAATCTATTTCCTAAAATGAAATAAGTTTTCTTCATATATATCCATGGAGGTATATTACAGGGGATTAAAATATCTGAAAAATTATATAATTAGTACTTAAAGTACCAAAAGGGTTAAAACTATCAGAAGACAATCCCAAATGTACATTCTTAGGATCCAAATAAAAATATGGATATAATGAATCAAATATCTTTGATAACGTTGAATCTTTTAGATGTCTCATCAAACCATTAGTTTTACTATCCTGAGCATTCCACTTCACATCATATGAAATCTTATATGACATGAATAATCCTTAAAAGCTTGGTTTCAGTGTAAATTAACGCAATATGTTTTCTATAATTTTATTATTTTGTTTCTTCCTAGGATTTCATTGATTTTTACTCTCATTATTGTTCATTGAATTCCATCTTCTTGTATGACATCTTATTAATTATTCTTTATC
Source organism: Viscum album (assembly GCA_963277665.1). Taxonomy (NCBI): domain Eukaryota; kingdom Viridiplantae; phylum Streptophyta; class Magnoliopsida; order Santalales; family Viscaceae; genus Viscum; species Viscum album. The sequence goes on from OY728130.1 coordinate 1,221,004,038, forward strand.
AAACTATTCTCCCTAATAAAGCATGAAATCATTAGGGCATGCATGTATATTTTTATAATCAAGTCCAAGTTTTTCGATGATTATATTCATCTCATATAATGATACATGGATCTTAGCTTCACTAAATGAATCATGAAGAAACTCTAAAATTATAGACATTGATTTTTTATTAATTACATCGAGACACTTGATACGATACAAATTAAGTAGAAAAGAAAACATTGAATACTTGTCACACCCTTCATATAGTTCTTGTTTCCCATATTTAACTAGTTCATAAAACTGCTTTTTTTGGTCACTTAAGTTCCGAGAAAGATTAACCTTATTAGGAATAGTGAGTCAACTCAATGGAGAATATATTTTTTGTGCTTTACTGTTCTGAGATAGAGAAGGCGAATTTGGTATTTTATCGTTTAGATGGAGAGACTGATCAATGGTGGGTGTTGTTTAAGAACACCAAGAAAAAGGATGAAATTTAAGAGATGGAGTGAGAAGACTTTAAGAAAATATTTCTTAACAAGTATTTCCCTGAAACTTTTCATATAAATATAGAGTGAGAATTATTAGAGTTTAATAAAAGGAAAGATGAATCTATTTGGGATTATGAATAAAATTTCACAAGTCTTGCAAGGTACACGTCGGGTTTTGTTACCAACAATGATAAAAAATAGATAGATTCTTTAGTGGTTTAAAACCACACCTTAAAAAGCTTTAGGAATTACAGAGTTTGAGAGTTTTGAAGAAGTTTTTTGATGTGATCTCAAAGTGGAGATGGAGTTTGGAGAGTTTTATCATGGCTATAGTGATAAGAAATGAAAGATTTAGTTTCAAGTTGGAGGATCTAATGAAAAATGTGGAAAGAAAAATAAACCACTCACATGTCAAAAATGTGGGAAGAATCATTATGGGAATTTCCTCAAAGGGATGGGGAAATGATTTAATTGTGGGAGAGAAGTCCACCAAGCTCATGAATGTCTAAGAGACATGATAAAGCTAAAAAATGTGGTGGAGTAAAGGAGAGCACCACCTATGGTTCAATGCTTCAACAGTATGGAATAATGAAACTATACAAGTCAATGTAGTAAACCACAAGTCCTCAAGTGTATTCAGTGTTAGTATCCACCAAATCCAAAGGATTAAGGGAAATCTTATGCCATCACTACTATAAAGTTGGAGCATGACAATGATGTGGTGATAGGTATACTGGTTATTCATCAAATAATAGAAAACATACTATTTAATTCTACTTCTACACATTCTTTCATATCTTATAAGTTTAATAGAATAATTCAAATATCACCTCAAAATATGAAGGTTGAGTTATATGTGAGAACAGAAAATGGAGAAATTATTTCATCCAAAGTATATAACTACTTCTCTATTAATTTTTGTGGGATGAACCACCCAAAAAATCTTTTTTTACTTCCTTTAGTGAAGTTTGATGCTATATTGGGCATGAATTGACTATATTTATAAAAATACAACATCAACTATCAGAAAAGGGAGATCACTCACATCCCGAGGCATCCTCCAATTCTGTACAAGTGTTAGGAGGAGGATTAATCTCATTCATAATAATTGCCTCAAGTGTGGATATTATTGCCTTATGATCAATCATATCTAGCTCAAATGATTGAGATAAAATAGATAATCATGATCGAAGACATTCCCATTATGAGGGACTACACTGATGTGTTCTCTGAATAATTGTCCGGTCTTCCTCCTAACTGAGAGGTTGAGTTCTCAATTGAACTTATTTTTGGATATATTTCTATATCAAAGACACCTTATAGAATGGCCACCATTGACTTGGAAGAACTAAATAAGCAGTTACAAGAGAACCTGGACAAGAGTTTTATACACCCGAGTGCTTCACCATGGGGTACACCAGTCCTCTTCATCAAGAAGAAGGATAAATCAATATGCCTATGTATTTATTATCAGGAGCTCAACAAAATCACAATAAAGAACAAGTATCCCTTTACTCTGATAGATGATTTACTCGATCAGCAACATGGGGCCAAGTATTTCTCTAAGGTGGATCTTTAGTTGGGATATCACTAATTAAAGGTGAGGAAGGAGGATATTCCCAAGAATACCTTTCAAAGGAGTTATGGAAACTATAAGTTTATAGCTATACATTTCAGACTCATGAATGCTCAAGAAATATTCATGGACTTAATGAATAGAGTCTTTAGAGATTACCTTGACAAATTTTTGGTATTATTTATAGATGATATACTGATATACTCCAAGAGAAAGGGGGAACATGAGGAGCATTTGAATACTATGCTAAATAATTTAAAAAGGGATAAAATTTATGCAATGTTTAGTAAATGTGAGTTTTTTATGGGAGAAGTATCATTATTGGGGCATGTTATCACTAGCAAAGGAATATCTATATACCATTCCAAGATAAAGGTAATTGAAGAGTGGACTAGGCCAATATCTGTAATGAAGATACGTAGTTTCCTTGGTATATCAGGGTATTACCAATGATTTTTGAAGAACTTATCTTGATTTTAAAACCCACTAACCAATCTAACTCAGAAGGGATAAATGTTTTTTTGGGCCAGTGAATGTGAATATTGCTTCAATGAGTTAAAAAAGGATTATCACCATGTTGGTACTCACACTTCTGATAAGTGGGGAACACTTTGTGATATATAGCGATGATTCAAAAAAAGGATTAGGCTATATACTATTTAAAAATGATAAATTTGTAGCCTATGACTCAAGGCAGTTGAAAATTAACGAGAAACACTATCCCATGCATGATCTAGAGTTGGCAGCTGTGATCTTTGCATTGAAAATATAGTGGTGTTATCTCTATGGGGATAAGTATGAAATATATACTGATAATAAGATCATAAAATATATATTCACATAGAAGGAGCTTAATATGCACCATTGAAGATGGTTATATCTCATCAAGGATTATGATTTCTCAATCCAATATAATCCTGGAAAATTGAATAAAGTGGAAGATGCTATAAGTATAAAGGATCCTACAATATTATCAATGATGAGAATTCAAAAGGATCCAATATTATTAGATTTGAAAAAATTGACATGTGAATAAATAATTAAGGAACATCATCAATCCTTTCTCAAATGATTTCCCAACCACCCCTTGTGGAGAAAATAAAGGATGCTCAAAGAAATGATGTGGAAATTCAGATGAAGGTGGAATCCATGAGAAAAGGGAAATCCTCAGAGTTCAAAATTGACGAAGAAGGAGTTGTAAGATTTGAGTCACAACTATTTGTACCATCTAATTCAGAGATATAGAAAGAGATCCTGAGTGATGCACATAGCTCAACCTTCTCTATTCATCTAGGGAGCACAAAGATGTATTGAGATATCTGAGAGAACTATTGGTGGGACAATATGAAGAAGGAGATCGCTGATTATACATCAAAGTTCCTAGTATTTCAACAAGTGAAGGATGAAAGGAAAAAAAATCCTAAAGGGATGATGCAACCATTACCCATACCAACATGGAAATGGAAAAACATCACCATAGAATTTGTCACTGTACTTCTAAAGATATCCACAGGAAACAATGCTATATGGGTTGTTATGGATCATATTACAAAGAAAAATCACTTTATTGCAATTCGAAATGACTTATCACTGGATCAACTTGCATGGATATACATTAGAGAATTGGTAAGAATGCATAGAGTACCACTCTCAATTATATCTGATCGAGGTCCATGATTCACCTCCAAGTTCTAGAAAAGTCTCCAAGATGATTTGAACACTGAGCTAATATTTATCACGACCTATCATCCTCAAACTGATGGAAAATATGAATGGACTATTCAGACATTAGAAGACATATTGAGAGTATATTCTATAGACTTCAAGGGAGGATCAGACCAACATCTACCTCTGGATGAGTTCTCTTATAACAACAGTTTCCACTCGAGCATCCAAATCACTTCATATAAATCCCTTTATGGGAAAATATGTAGAACACAAACATGTTGTGATGAATTCAATGAATGTAAGATGTTAGAACATGAAATGTTAGAAGAAATGGTAGAGAAGGTGAAAAACATTCAGTAGAACATCAAGGCATCCCAAAGTCGATAGAAGAGCTATATAGACAATTATCAATGAGACCTAGTGTTTGAGGTTAGAGACATGGTATTCCTTTACATATATCTATAAAATAGGATCATGGGATTTGATAATAAAGGAAAGTAGATTCCCAAGTACATCAGCCCCTTTGAGATTCATGATCGAGTTGGAGCTGTGGCCTATCGACTAGAACTTCCACCTACCATGTATCAAGTAAACGATGCATTCCATGTATCTATCTTAAGGAAGTACACACCAAATCCCTCACATGCACTAAATCCAGTGGTGGTATAGTTGAAAAATGATCTCTCTTACAAGGAGTAGCCAATGAAGATATTAAACCATAGAGATAAATTTCTACACAAAAATACTACTCACCTGGTCAAAGTATTATGGAATAACCATAAGTATGGAGAGGAAACATGGGAATTAGAGGAAGCAATGAAGGAGAATTACCCTCACCTCACTACTAGAAACTGAACCTATACCAATGGTTTATCCAAAAATGTTGGTATATATACCATAAAATGACCCTATACCAACAGTTTGACCAAAACCATTAGTATAGGTACCATAATATGACACTATACTAAGGGTTTGGCTAAAAATGTTGGTATAGACTTCATTTAAAGACCCTATAACAACAGTTTTTCCAAAACCATTGGTATAGGTGATGTTTATACCAACAGTTTGGTAAAAACCATTGGTATAACCTTCTTCTAAATACCCTCTACCAATTATTTTGGTAAAATCGTTGGTATATGTCCCAAAAATTTAGGTACCTATACCAACAGTTTTGAGAACAGTTGGTATAGGTACCCATATTTTTTATGAATTCTTTTTTCAAATATCATCAAATAAGTAAATATTTTTTTATAAATAAATAAATAAATATTTATCTAATTGTATTCACAAAGATAATTGTAGCATAGTGGATAGGTCTTTGATATATAAGTGGGTGGTCGTGAGTTCAAACCTTAGATGCATCTATTATTTTACATTACCTATCCCAAAGGTTTTCCCAAAACCATTGGTATAGGTCTATACCAACAAAAAATCAATCAAAAACCTCCAAAAAATTGGCATAGGCTATTTTTTAATAGTGTATGTTTTTGTAAAATGAAATTTTGAGGGTGAAATTTCATAAGGGGGGAAGAATGTAACAACCCAGAATTTTATGAATGGAAACCCCCTTCTTATAATTATTATATATAGTATAAATCACACAAAATCACATAAAATCACATAAAATCACATATAGAATAAAATAAAAACTTTATAAATGACGAATGAGTTAAATAAGAGGTATTTCTAGAAGTTAAAGAACATATACCTATGGAATAGTAACTTGACCTTTGGAATAGTAATGCAACCATTAGGAATAGTAATCTAGTCAATAGAATAGTAAAATCATACATGAAAGTATATATAAAATTTAGGTATCTTATAAATGATACTATGATATAATTATATCATAGTATAACTAAATAAATGTTTTAAAATTTATTAATTAAATGTTGGTATTTTTATAAAACATAAATGCTCATTTAACATTTTATAATTAATATAATGATTTAAAAGAAATTTTATTTTCATAAAATAGATTCATAAATTAATATTTTATTGTCTTATGATTATAAGACAATTTTATGAGGCCATAATTAATTTTTCAAAGTGTCATAAAATCAGTCATAATTTTAAAATCAATAATTTTCAAATAAATGATTATTTTAATTAAAAATTAAATTTATCATATTTATAAAATTATTTTTTAAAAAATGGAGTTCATTTTTTAATTATACACATTGAAAAATGGTTAGGGTGAATTTTTGGGATTTTTCTAAAAAAAGTTGAATTTTTGGTTAATAGTGAAATACGGTAATTTGTGGTATTTAACAAATACATGAATTATTGAGTCATAATGGACATATGGATGATGTATGAACATAATCTCAAACTCTAATTAATTTTTTTAATAAATTTAGTGTTAAGTTTCAAACTATTGATTTTCTTGAAACAAAATAATAAAATAATGAATAAAATAATAAAAAAAACTCCTCTCCTCTCTTATAAATACCACCTCTCACCACCTTTTCTCCTTACACCTCAAAAGCATTGAATATTGTCCATATTCTACCTAATATTCTTTCTAACCCCCTCCCCCACATCCAGGAGCATTTTTTCTCAACAAAATGCCAAAACCAATTTATCTAAGGAGGTTCTCAATGAGAAGAATTCAAGAGGTAAAATCCTCTTTCTTATCTTTTAATTTATTTTCAATTTATTTTATTTTCTTATTATCTCATAATCTACCCTTATCTAAGTATTATGATAACTCCACTATATTAAATATACTAGAATGTTATTATGTTAATGGAATAATCCATTACCAAACCCCTTCTCCTCTCCATTTTATTCTAAAAATGAAAACATCCTCCGTGATGCATCGATTTACTGCCATCATAGATGATGCACTTTCATTTTCCTATACTACCTTCAAGGATGGTAATAAAACTATCACTATTGAAAATTTAACCTATCCCAATTTTTATAGGAACTGTTGGTATGTGGGATGTTGGTATATCCCTATACAAATGGTTTACAGTGAACCGTTGGTATAGGGTGGTAAGAATTTTATTTTACTAATGGTTCATTGTGAACCATTGGCATACAGATACTCTAATGGTTCATAACCTTTGGGAAAGATATTTACCAATGGTTCAAACCATTGGGATAACTCTATCCCAATGATTTTTAATTGTTTGTATAGGCATTTCCCAACGATTCATTATGAACCGTTGGAATAGAGGTATGCCAATAATTATGAAAGAATTGGTATAGACCCCCTAACTCCCTATCCAGTAGTATCCCCACCACCCATTGCACACAAAACTTTACAATACACACCTGCAATGCAATCAAAATTTCAAAATAGAATACACCTACAATCAAAACTTCAAAATAGAACACATGAAATAATCAAAGAAACAAAACACTACACTAATAATCAAAATAGAACACGAGAAATAATGAAACTAACTGCCCACTGCACCTGCAATCAAAATAGAACACCTGCAATGAAAATAGAACATCCACAACCTACAATGAAACCAATAAATCATCCTAAAATAGAAACAAACCAATATAGAAATAATGATAACAAATTAAATCAATTTATGCATTTAACCAATGATAAAAAACATAAAAAATATCACATATATTCATTCACACCAAATCATCAAATAGAAAATATCATAAATATCAATAAAAAATGTAACATATAAATATTTCCCTCATCACCATAACTATCATCATCTTCATCCTCATCCTCATCCTTGTCCTTATCCTTATCCTCATCCTCAACCTCATCCTCATCCTCAACCTCGACCTTAGACCTAACCTCTTCATCTTCATCATCCCTGTCCTCTTATTTTCCATCATCCCCACCCTCTTCCTCACGGTCATCCTCATCATCACCATCACCAGGAACATCATTGTCCCAACCACCACTAGGACTACTGATCGGTGCACTATATAACATACACATCATCAATATATATACATCACATGCCGAAGCGGTCTCTGATGGAAGTGATGGACAGAAAACTTCTATCAATTTCATAAATTCAGTGTTTCCCCTTTAAGTCCGTTCTTACACCTGTATGGCATTTTTTCATCCTTTTATTCCTTATCCTCTACCTATTCTACCCATTAATTATCGTTTTCCAACTCGGTGTTACTACAAACTACACCTAAAGTGGGCCAATACCTCATCGGTACAATACTATTCCCTGGTCGTCAACGTACTTTGTCATGGTGCTCATCTCCCAAAACTTGATGTAAGTGATTGTTTGAGCTGAAGTTTCTAGGCTATTGGGCATCAAGGGCCTCCAAATAATACTTTTACAAATATAAATAGACTATTAAGTTAAAAAATAGATATTAAAAATTTAAATCAACAAAGTAAAACTTACAATTTTCCACTATGTCTGTTCATTTACTGTGCTTCCAACTTTTTTCATTCTTCTCAAGAAAAAAAGTTTTTCTTGAGGCACACATCCTTAAATATTTAAAACCACCCTCTACAATGACATTTAATGTAGGAAACCATAATTTAAAATAGGTTAATAATAATGAATTTCATAACTAAAATCAAATGAATATTAATTGTAAATGAAGATGAAAAGAAAAACTTTCAATTGTATTCTATACAATCTAAAATTTTGTATGGGGATTCCCTATCTTTTTGGTAAATAAATAAAAATATAATTTCTTTAATATTTGAATTTTTAATGAAAATTTGATTGTTTTTAAATAAATAAGAGAAATAAAAAAGAGTGTTTTAAATTTTTTAATATTAAAAAATTATTTAAAAGTTTTGATAAAAACTAATTATTTTATTTTATTTTTTTAAATATTTTCAACTTGGATCATTTGGGGTTAATTTTTTTTAATTAAATTTAGTTTAGTTCTATTTAGTTTGGGTTGTTTTGGGGCTGTTCACACTAATTTGACACAATTTTTCTTAGTTTAGTTATGGTCTATTATAATATGTCTAATTTGGTTTAATTCAATTTATTTAGGTTCTACATGAATCACATAATTTCTATTTAGTTTATATATATTCAATTTGGTTCATTTTAGTTAGGGTAGTTTGGTTTTTACTAAGTAGGTTCGGTTCAGTTCAATGTAGTTTTTTTTAGTTCTACCAGGATTGAGTCTATTTGAGTAAATTTGGTTTGATTATATATAGTTTGGTTTCAATAATATGATTTGATTTGGTCTAACTGGTCTTAGTTTTATTCAATTTAGTTTGTTTTGGTTTAGTTTATCTTGGTTTGTGTCTAGTTGTTTTATCTGTGTTTAGTTTAGTTCAGTTGGATTTGGGTCTGTTGGGTTTGGGTTGGTGTGTTTTGGTTCTAATATGTTCTTGATGGTTTGATTTAGTTCAGTTTAAGTATATCCGGTTCAATTTTTTTTTACTCAAAATGAGTTAATTTGTTTTTATTTTTTATTAATTTACTTTTATTTGATTTGTTTTGAATGATTATCATTAGATATCTTATGTTTGATTTAGTTTAGTTTACTATAGTTAGTCTAAGTGAATTTAGTTCAGTTTGATCTAGTTTTATTTCATTCCTATCCGTTTAAGTTTTTTTTGATCAGTTTAGATTAGTTTATATCATTTATAGGAAGTTTGATCCAGTTCATTTTATTTATTTTTTATTATAATTAGTTTGGTTCAACTCAATTTAGTTTGATTTAGTGTATTTTGATATGATTTAATTTCATGTAGTTTTTTTCAATTGGTTTATTTTGGTTTGATTTATTTTGTTTTAGTTTTATATAGTTATGTTGTATTTAGTCTTTCTCTATATAGTTTTATTCATTTTAGTTTCATTAAGTTAAATTCAAATTGGTTTTAGTTAAAAATATTTAATTTATTTGGGTTTAATTTAATTCATTTTGATTCAGTTTAGTTTCATTGGATTCTGTTTAGGTTAGTTAAATTATTTTTGATTTGAGTCAAACTAGGTATGTTCATTTTAATTAAGTATTTCATAGTTTTATTCACTTCACTTAACATTTCTTTAGTTGGGTTCTATTTAATTTTATTTGTTTTGATTTGATTTGGATCACATTATATGAATTTTTTTAGATTGGTTTGGTTTTATTTGGGTCTAGTTGGGTCTATTTGGTTTAGTATAGTTTATTTTTGTGTGGGTTTGATCTATTTATATTGGGTTAGATTAGGTCAGTTTTTTATTTAATATTATTAGGTTATTTATTATAAATGGTTCAATTTCTTTTGTTCGAGTCATATTAGGATAATTTTTTAGTTATATTTGATTTAGTTTTGGTTCTATTCAAGTTAGTTTAGTTTAAGTTAATTTGTTTATATAATGTGTAGTTTAGTTTTTCTCAGTTTTACTCATGTTAGGTTAGGTCAATTTAGTTATATTCACTTTAATATCTTTATGTTCAACTTTATTTGATCTACTATGGTTCTATTTTATTTTATTATATCTAGTTTAGTATGGTTCAATTTTGGAAGTTTTATATTTCTTGATTTTCATCTTCTTGGGTTGGTTAAATTTGATTTGGGTTAGGACTAATCACTTCAGGATCATATGATTCAGTTTAGTTTACTTTAGTTTAGATTAGTTTTTTTTTGTAAAATATTTTTTCTATTATATCTAGTTTCATTTTGTTTCATTCATTTTAGTTTAGTTAAATTTATTCATGTTCATTTTTTATCTAGGTTAATTCAATTTAATTAAGTCAATTTAATTTAATTTTTTTCTTAACTCTTTTCATATTTTATTGAACCAGTTTCCTATTTGGTTCAAAAAAATTTAGTTAAAATGGTTTGATTCCATGAATTTAGTTTCTATTTAGTTTTGTGTAGTTCAGAATAAGTCATTCCAAGTCGATTTAGGTTTGGTTAATTTAGGTCACATCACTTTGAATCAATTTGGTTTCGTATAAGATATATCAAGTATGTTTAGTTATATTTACATATGTTTTGCTTGTTTCAGTTAATTTTTCTCTCAATAAGTGGGTTTTTTGGCTACATATTGATGTAGGAAAGTGTTTTTGGGATAGTTAGGTTTTTTTTCCAGTTTATTTAATTTTAGAGTAGATAGAGTCAATTTGATTCTATTTGGTTTAGTTCAATTTTTATTGGTTCAATTCATTCTCATTTATTTCCATTCAGTTTTATTCAATTATATCTGATTCAATTGTTTTATTTTTTCATTGTTCAATTTGGTTTCAGATAAATTGGATTGGTATGATTAGGTTCAAGTTTCTTTATTTTAGTTTGGTTCTATTCAATTTATTTCAAATTAAGTTGTTTTAGTTTAATTTGGTTCAGTTTTGGTTGGGTCTATTTACTATTTGGTTTCATTTCTATTTGGTTTGGGTTGGTTTAGTTTTTTTTGGATCCCTTATATTTAGTTCAATTATATATTAATGGATTTGGTTCATTTCGGTTCTATATAGTTTGTTTATCTAGGTTGATTCGAGTATAAACAAAGTTGGGTAAATTCATATTGATCCAATCCTATTTATTATCTTTATTTTTTAGGGAATTAAAACTTGAGGGAATAACTCCCTAAGTCCTAGGGAAAAAATAAACTATAAAATATGAGGTATAAGAATTCTAGTCCTATCATGAAGGGATAAAACATAAAATTTATGAGTCAATTCTCTAAGCAGAACCAAATTACTTTAACTACTTTTTTGGAAATGGAATTTGTAAGATGAATAACCCCCATAGTTTCATGAGATATAAAAAATTAATTACATCTAAGTAAATGAGTGTCATACCTGCTTCCTCTCATGGTCTAACACTGTAGTCCACCCCCAAAGTGTGGAGGTATATCGTACAATACTTGTTTTTTTATTTTTCCCAACAATTCCAAAAAAATAAATAATAAAAAAGTAATTATTAATTAAAATAATATTAATTTTCATTTGAAAACCTTAAATTTTATTAATACCTTGAACTCAGTACTCATCCAATGAGTAATCATTTTAGATAATATTTTATCAGATAGTCATCCATGGAGGGTGTGGCATCTAAATCTATGCCAACTATAGCACACCAGATTCTGCCTAATCCTAAACATGTAATCATATCATAACTTGTGGAAAAATATATAGGCATCATAATCATCTCATAAAAATAATAACCTATCAAAAAAGAAGGTTTTAAAAGCATATAACCCGTGAAAGAGAAACGAGTTTCATAAATATCATTCCATAACAACACAAACCATTCAGAGAAAGAATATGAATGTAAAAATGGAATCATTTCCATAAAAAGTCATGACTAAAACCAATATATGTCATCTTAGATAGGAAATAATTTTGAAATATATTTTAAAAACATTTTTTGGGGAAAATATCCTTATTCTTTAAAAATTTATTTTTAAAGCATAAAACCTTTTGAAAATTATTTTATTTTAAAATAGACTTGAAAAATTGTAACATAAGCTTGAAAACATTTTAAAAACCTTTTTCCTTGAAACTTATAAAGAAGCTTGAAAACCATTTCAAAACCATTTTCCTTAAAAACTTATAAAAGACTCTTAAAAACATTTTGAAGCATAAACCCCATTAAAGAAAGATCATAGAATGGATATGTAACTACCCATAAATTTAATAATAAGAATCATAGAATAAATTTATGATCATTATATACAAAAAACAAAAGAAAAGAGTTCTGAACATAACATGTATCTCACATCCTTAATACATTCTATGTAGTGTGTGAATGAATTACATTGCTTTGATGGGGAAGTAGTCCACACTTCCTCAAACAAAATTATCATATTTAAACAAGATGGAAAGTATAAAGATATGTGTTGTAAAATAATTACAGAAGATTAAAGATATTATAAATATCATAAATATTATATAAAAATATAGTATCCATCATAATGTCCATCATGTGAGTTGGTAAAGGAATAATTAACAATCATCATTTTGTGAGGCAGTAGTTCGCCGTACACAAAAACAATATGTCCGTTACCCATTAGATGAAAGTGTGTGTATGTGTAGGTAAAACTCTTAAAATAAAAATATATCAATATATGGAGGATAATTTTGTTTTTTATAATAATTTAATAAGGATAGTAGAGGGGATGGAGAATAAAAATAAGATAAAAGAGCTTGAGGGAGAATGTTACCTCTTCTTTGGGTAACTTCTTTTGGTTTTCACCCAAGGACTTCATTGGATTGATTTATGCCCAAATGGAGGATTAAAAGAGGAAGGGAGGGATTATGGGGAGCTATTTTGGACGATATTGGCCGAAAAAAAGTTTCTTGATAGGTGTGTGGAAGTGGGAGGAGAGGAGGCCTTTTATAGTGGATGAGGAGTGAAACTCTTATAATATTTCGGAAAAGGGAAACCCCACCCATGTTTTTTTATTGAAAGTGGATCCAATAATGGTAAAAAGTTTATAAAAGTGAGTATATGATCAAAATATGTCCAAGAAATGGCTTTTAGACAAGTTTCTAGGTCATATTAGTCCTTAAGTTTAGGGTTTAGTCCCTTGTTAAGCTTAATTTAATCTTAATCGTTGTAATTAATTTTAATTACCTTCACTAATATTTTTGGTCAAAAACTAAGTTGAAATTATTAGAAATTATAAATTATGACGATTCTAAATATTTAATCTATTTTTATAAATTTAAATCACAAAAGTGAAAAAATTTAATTTAAATTTAATCCCGCATACAGGACAACAATGCAAGTTTTTAAAGTAAAAACGTTCAAAAGTTTGCTAGGTTTTTATAACCAATTTCAATGTGAAATTGATTCTAATGACCTAAATTGGATAAATTAATAAAAATTTTATCTAATTAAACTTTAAAATAAATTAAAAATATAATTTAACCTTATAAATAAATTAGATGAAAAATCAGTTTTGAGTTAAATTTCAGTATTTTTCATTATTTAATAAAAAATGAAACTTCACAAAAAAATACCAAAAATTCACCCTAACATAATTTTTATGTTTTTAATTCAAAAATTAAATTTATTCTGACATATAAAATTTATAAAAGTTTCAAAATTTATATTTAAAATAGGTTCGACATCAAAAGTTGGTAAAAATGCCTTAATAAAAATGTAGGTTTTTATGAGTAAAATTTGGTTTGTTATTATCTTATTCCTATAAAATCTATTGGATGAATATAAAAAATATTTTATTGAATAATATATATATATATATATATTACATTAATATCACTCACTAATTTTAATTAATTTAATTTATTAGGATAAAAAATCTTTGTGAGCATAAAAATAGTTTTCTATAAAAATATTCCCTTTATATTTAATTGGTTCATTATAACTAATAAATTCATTTTATGTTTGTGTAAACCACAGGTTTTCATAAGTTGGTTAATACTATTCATAACCGCTAACATAATGTCTAGGTTAAGTCTTAGTATATTAAATAATAACATTTTAATAATATGTTGTTGTTTGGTAAAACTAGGTCTTGTGTGTTACACAAGACATCGAGGAAAGTCAGTCTTGCGTGTAATGTAATATAACCTTAGTGTTCTGTGTATAGAAAACTAAAATTTATGTTGCAAGTAGTTATTGATTAACTCGGCATTGTTTATAATGTAAGATGAACATGGTGATTCAATATAAAATAAACTATTTTCAGTGTTGTTTGAAATGAAAAATACCAAAAAGATCAAATTAATTCGAAAAAAAATATTTCACAAAATCTTAGGGTGTTATGGGTTTGATAATATCCAGTATATTGGTGTGACTATACTTAGTTTATCAGTGTGAAGATATCTAATCTATTGGTATGAAAAAAACATAGTATACTAGTGTGATAGGATTTAGTCTATCAGAATTACATGTTTTACTCCATTGGAATGAGAAGTTTATAATCAAAGTTATAATTTTTACTACTTGTCGGAATACATTTTTATAGCATTGTCATGGTGTTATTGATACGACATCAGATGAAGATATAATTTGTTGAGTTTTCAAGTGAAGATCATTTGAAGTCATTGCAACCAACTCTAAGAATCACAAAAATATAACCGTTGGAGGAATTCCTATAAATAGTAGTGCACTCGAGGAGCTAGAAGCTGATGTTTTTACAAACCCAACCAGTCTAAGATTTTTCTCTATTGTAACCACTCATTACATTCATTTTGTAAAGTTTTTAGAGAATTTTCTATTTTAAGGATTTCGTGTGAGGAATTATAAAATCCTTAGAACATCTTTTGTAATTTCATTATGTTTCTGATCGGGGTTTTGATCAAGGGATTTAGGGGATAAAAAGATAGATGAATCTATTTAGGCTGATCAAGGGATTCTGAGGATAGGAAGATAGAGCTGATTTAGATCCTAATGATTGAGGGATTTCTGTTGAACAAAGATAGACCTGAACCATTGATACCTAAAGTTAGGGTTTATTTACTACCTTAACTCTTAAGGTTAAAGTGTAGAATACCTTTTATAATGCTTTAGTAAGTCATTCTTACTTTTACTCTAAGATTTACTTTTACTTTTTTCTACAAGATATATTTTTCACTGTGAAATTTGTTTAGAAAGTTTATTTTTGTAAACTTTTCTTTACTCTGATTTACCGAACACACTCTGAGTTTGATACATATTAATATGACCATTGGATGCATTCTCAGTCTGATAAATGTAATCAAGAGGTCTGGGTTTTAATTGGTTTAAATTTTTTTAAACTACAATTCACCCCCCTTATTTTAGCCATTGTATACTCTTACAATCTAACAGTCTTGTAGTAAAACCCCCTCTCACTGGACGCACAATTATGGTTCATGGTTAGTACTAACTATACATCAACCATATGTCAGGCAATGTATGACCACTTTCACCTATTTTTTGTGTATCGAACCCTTGAGACACTCCTGATACTTCTTAAACTCTCACGAAGCATTTCATTAACCATTTAAAATGGAATTTAACCAAAATTTAAACAAAACGTACCACATATGAAGGTCAGGATCTTACATAATTAATTAGTAATTACTATTAATGATTATTAATTAACAATCATAATTAATAATTACTAATTAATATTAATTAATATTATTAATTATTACTAATTATTAATTATTCATATAATTTACTAATTAACAATTACTAATTAATAATTAATAATATAATTATTTATATAATTAAAAATAAAAATATTAATTATTAATTATTAATTATTTACAATATAATTACTAATTTAATTAATCACAATTAAAAATAATTAAAATAATTAATAATTAAAACTTATTAATATAAATTATTATTTTATTATTATTAATTATTAAATAATACTAATTAATATTAATTATTAATTATTAATTATAGCTAATTGATAATTAATCATCAATAATTAATATTAATTATTAATTATTATTAATTACTAATTAATATTTATTATTAATAATATAAATAATTATATTATTAATTATTAATTATAAATTGTTAATTAGTCAATTATATTAATTATTATTAAATTTTAATGATTATTTTAATAATATTATTAATTAATGATTGTATTTTTTTAACAATATGTTATAAGCCCTTTTTTTATTAAACAAAGGAAAACCTCTTCCTGTATGGGTAAAGGAGAACTCATTACATGGACTTGAAGAACCAACTAAGGGCATAAAGGCCCCTAAAATAAGCCCTAAAGGCCCAATGCCCGAAGACCCAATAATTAGTTTGAGGACCCAATGACCAATAGACCCATGTAATGGCCCAGGGCCCTTGGTCTTGTTAGAGATGGTGTCCTTGGACCAAATTATTATACTTTGATTGCATGTATATTCGATACATTGAATATTAATTAAACACATTATTATATAGTATTCATTGTTTTACATGACTTTAATATAATAATGTCTTAGATTATTTGTCACATTGATAAGGTTATATCAGTTCTCCACTATGATGCAAACCCTGAAGTGCTATGAAAATATTCTTAATATAGTTCTATGATTTGATAACATACTATGATGTGACACAAGTATATAGACCGTCAGGTGAGAATACTCATAAGCTGACGAGGATTCTTCTCATGAAGTTTGCACCTGATAATCTCCAAGGCGAGATACTATGAAAACAGACTTGTCAGTAAGAATTTCACATATTTTGGTGTCATTGGATATTCTTATCTGTGAGCATGTGTAGTGGTCCTTAGACTTTAATATTATCATTAGTTCATGTCATGACTTGCAAAATTTGATTTACTGACAAAAACTATCAAGCCATATGTTGGTGAAAGGTAGTGTATGTTGGGTGCACCACAATTGATATGTCATTAATGGATAAGTCGATGTAGGATTTATCCCTTCCATATTTATGGGAGTTGATATCTCGACCCTTCAATTGGAATATAGCTGTCTCATAGATTCCATGGTTAGGGTGTATCGACATGTTTATTTTAGATAGACAAAGAAAGACGTATCGAGAATATCGGTTGATGACACCATCGTGCAACCTATTTGATGATATATTATGACAAAATGATTATATTACATAGTGAGTATTTGTATATAGTTGTCAATATTGTGATATTAAGATCTCTCTCTTGGGTGCCTTGACCCATTACAATACCATGATCTTGGACTTTAGACAAGTTAGCCTAATGTCAACAAGAAAGAATCCTATAGGGCCACACACTAATTATTTTCATTGATCTTGAATAAATTTTATTTGAATTTAATTAATGGAATAAATATTATTCTCAAGACTGATGAGTAATTTTATTCAAGTTATATTGATCACATAAATTAAATAAATTTTTATTCATCGACATGAAAATAAAAATACATTTATTTTTTTTATTGAATATTTAATAAATATTTATTTTCCGGTATGTGAATGAAATATTTATTTATGAATAAAATATTTATTTAGGTATTCAATAAATACTGATGAGTTTGAATGTACCAAGACTCTTTTGGGTGATAAATAATTATTTACAAGACAATAAATATTATTTATCATTTGTAGAATATGGCTCACACCATAAAATAATAATTATATTATTATTATGCGGCATGAGGTTTATTAAAGGTTTTAATATTTTTTAAGGGTCAACATGTAATTAAACAATATTCTAACCTAAACTCTACTACTATAAATAACCCATTATATATCTATTGTGTAGTAAATTGAAAAAGAGAGAATTACCTTGCACAATTAATTCTCTATCGATTCCTCCATCTCTCCCCCCTCAAGAACAAGAATAAAAAAGAGATTTATTCAAGACCAAAGAATGAGTGATCAAGAACGAACAACACAAGACATTCAATTCGCTGCATAGCATCCAATGACCGAATGGTGTTGCTTGAAGATCATTGGAGCATGTGTGAATCACCGCTAGAGGGATTTTACCCTTGGATCCTCACAAGCACAACAAAGAAAATTTGAAAGGTCATTTTGGATGACTAACATCAATAAATAAAAAAGAAACCTAAGATGAGGTAATTATTTTCTTCCAATCTAAATGAATTTATTATAAACTTATTGAGCAAGATCCTCTATTGAGGTTATGAGCAATGATATTAAAAGAAATTTTAATTATCTTATCATCCACTATGTCTGAAACCTTTAGGTATGGAATGCCTGTGTTCAGCCTGATCTACTTGTGTTTATAGCCCAGACAGCCGCTACATCTTCCCACCAGCCTGTGTCCGCCCACCAGCCTGTGTCCACCCACCAGCTTGTGTCCAACCCCACTTGTCGGTGATCACCCTTGATTGTGCGGCATCCATCCCACTCGCTAGTGTCTTCCTTGGCCTGTGCTCTCCCTCAACCACATTTATGGCATGTTGTTACCACCTCACACAGTCATGTGTGGGTGTCGCACTGCCACATGCCTACCATCCTCATGTTGATGAAAACTCATCAATCGTGTGTGTGAAAGCACGTATGTGCGGGAAGAAGATCCACAACCCACCAAATTGGGAGAAAATTATCGTCTCAGGTTCAATCATCAACCAACGAAGATTATCATCTCAGGTTCGGTCATCAACTTGACCCCCAGGTTGACGGTTGGATGCCTGACACATATCTAATCCCTCGTCTAATCCGATGTGAATTTTTTGGTGAATCCACCTACAAATATCTCAGCCAACTTTAGTTTTATACCACCAATGACAGAATATGATATGTGGTTTATGTGATTTCTTCATGTTTGTTGGCTATTTTTTTTATTATGAAGTCTGGGATATTGTGGTATTTATTTGTTTATAAAACTTAAGCAGATAGAGAGATAGCTAGATTAATATTTTCTCAGTTCGGTTTTGTTTGTTTGAGTTATTGGAATAATATAAATGTGATGTTTTAGTTTATTTAGTATATGATGTTGAAGTTTCAGTATTTAAGTTGAAGCTTAGTTTGTATTCCAATAATTTATAGAATGGAATATTTGAGTGGAATTTCTAATTAATTTGTCTAGGTGCATCTTTTTTGTCACTTTTAATATTAAAGAGATAATTTGTACTGATTTGGTCTTGAATTCCTAGTTTAATTTTCCAGTGGAAATTCTAACTGGAAATTTACAGTGGAAATTCACACTACCAATTCCCACTACCTATTCACACTACTAATTCCCCACTGGGAATTACCAATGGGAATTGCCAATGGGAATTTCCAATGGGAATTTATATTGGTAATTACCACTAGAAATTCCCACTAGACTTTCCACTGGGAATTTGTATGACTATGAAATTGTAATTTGGAACTACATAACAATTTATAGAATTTGTTGAAATTGTAGAGCTAGAATTTTGACTTGTGTGTTGGAAATTACCACTGGATATTTCAACCAGGAATTCTTAATGGGAATTTATAGTTGACTTTTTTTGTGGGAATTCCTAGCTGCAACTTCTGGTGGGAATTCCCGTTGGAAAATCCCACTATGAATTTTGACTTGAATTCCCCACTGGATTTTACCTGTGGAAAATTGGATTGCTATGTAATTATAATTTGGAACTACATAATACTTTGTAGAATGTGTATAAATTTTAGAGCTATAATTCTGATTTCTATCTTGGTAATTCCCATTGGGTATTGAAACTCAAAATTCACATTGGAAATTTACACTTGTAATTTCTAGTGGGAATTCCCAGTGGAAATTCCCACTGGTAATTCCTACTGGAAATTGCCACTGGAAATTATCACTATCAATTCCTACTAGAATTTCTTACTAGAAATTAAGATTCCTATAGAATTATAATTTGGAACTATATAACAATTTTAGAATGTATTAAAATTGTACAACTATAATTTTGACTTATGCCTCAGATTACCACTAGATATTCGGACTAGGAATTCATAGTGGGAAATTAGTCTTCAAATTACCACTACGAATTCCCACATGTAACTTTTAGTGGGAATTCCCACTGACAATTCCCCCTAGAAATTCCCACTAGCAATTCCCACTGGCATTTCCCATCAAAAATTCATGTTTCTATGAAATTATAATTTGAAACTACATAACATTTTATATAATGTCTTGAAATTGTGCAGCTAGAATTCTGACTTGTGTGTTGAAAATTTCCACTAGATATTCCAATAGGGAATTAACACTATGTATTTACACTTGAAATTATCATTGGAAATTCCCATTGGGGATTCATACTGGGAATTTACAGTTCAAATTCCTACTAGAAATTCCATGTTGCAACTTCCAGTGGCAATTCCCATGGGAAATTCCCACACGGACTTCCCATTGGCAATCTTCACTTGCAATTCCCATTGGAATTTTTTGGTGAAATTTATTTACATTTATTAAGTACTGAATAATTTACGATTGAATTAGTTTTAATTTTCCAAATGATGTAATTTTTTGTGTTGAATTTCCACTTTAACTTTCCACTGGAAATAGACACTGGGACTTCCCAATGGTAATTTTTCTAGTAGAAATTACCATTGGCATTTGTGTCTCGAAATTTACATTGGAAATTTCCATTGTAAAATTATGATAGGAAATTATTCCACTGGAAATTTCCACTAGAAGTTCCCAATAGAGAATGCCCATAGTAAACTCCCACTAGAAATTCACACTAGAAATTCTCCCACTGTAAATACCCAGTGTAAATCCCCACTATAAATCAACACTAGAAATTCCCAATAGAAATTCCCACCGTAAATCCCCAGTGGAAATCACCACTGTAAATCCCCCTTAGAAATTTCTAATATAAATCCCCGCTGGAAATTCCCATTGTAAATCCCCACTGGATATCCACACTGGAAATAACTACTGGAAATCTCCACTGAAAATACCCACTGTAAATCCCCACTATAAATCCCCACTATAAATTTGCATTGGAAATCCCCATTGGAAATCCCCAATAGAAATATCCAGTGGAAATTTACAGTGAAAATTCCTTGGAAATTCCCACTAAAAATTTCCAACAGGAATTCCCATTGTAAGTTTGCACTAGAAAATACTAATATGAGTGTAAATATCATTTTTTATTCAAATATAATTTGAAATATTATTTTTAGTAGGATTTACAGTGTTAGTTTGCACTGGAAATCTCTTGTGTGATTATCATAGTGAATTTTGATAGGTCCACTTATTTGAATGCCCTGATTAAAATTCATGTCTTATTTCTGTAGTTAAAATTTACAGTGGTAGTTTTATGTTTAAACTCTTATGACTTATATTAATATTTAAATTTTATTAATTCTAATTTTTAAGGATATTGTTTTTTATTGTAGAAGAAGTGTTTACATCAACTAGCAACCACTACCGGTCTTTGATGACAGGGCTGTTGAAAATTTTTAATGACATTAAGACTAAGATTAATGACAATCACATTAAATACCTTAAAATAATGTCTTTTTGGAAGTTTTTTAAAGTGTTTATTAATAACCTACTACTATTTTTTTATTGTAAGAAATCTGATGGTTCTGTGTTATTTTTGTTACAGAGGTTTAATGTTGATTTAATAATGTTTGAGACAGCTGGTAGGCTGATTAATTTAAGAGTTTCTAACATTTCACATATATTCGGCATTGAGGATGACAACTTAACTGTGTCTATTTTCTATACATTACGACCTAATATTTCTGCATTGTTGATGAGGAGGTTTTCTAATGCTGGATGACTATTTTTTCAAGGTGTGTTATGGAGAGAAATTCTTGAGGCTGCTGAAACTACTGAGGAGCAAGACTTCTCTGACGTGGCTTGTTTTCTTTCTCTATTTGCAAGTACAAAATTATTTTTCCCTACTTCTGATTCTTATATTGGTTGTAATTTTGTTAGATATTTTTAGGATGTAGCAAAAGTGAATATTTATGCTTGGGCTACTCCTATTCATGAGAAACTTCTCACATCAGTAATTTTTTTAGATAACTCCCTTAAAAGTTGTTAGTTGTATTGTCTGTTTACTAGTAAGATTTTCAACTTTATTTAAATGATTACTTTATACATATTGGTTTACCATTTCCTAATAATGTTAAATGTTACAATATTGGTTTGATGAGAAATCTAGGAATGTTCATCCCAAAAGATAGGGTCCACCATTATTCGTATGGTGGAGTTTATAAGATGTTGTTACTACTATACAGGAAGGTACCAAGGTATTGTTACTATTTTAATTTTTCGAGCAGTCCTTTATTTTTATATTAATTTATGAAATCTGATTTTTTTCACTATCCATTGTAGACTCAAAAGACCCCAAGAAAGATCTGAAGGCTGCATTCAAGCCCTTATGAGGGTAAATAACCTATTCACCAGGTTGTTGAAGGAAAAAAATTCATTTAAGTATGAAAAGATAAGTACAAAATGTTTCAATGGAGGAGACTCTTAGATTGTATATGGATAATGTGAAGAAAATCAAGAAGGTTAAAAAACTAGAGGCGCAATTAAAAGTGAAGAACAAATAGATTTTTGTTTTGAGAGAAAGGCTAAAGATAAAGGAGAAGGAGGGTATGAAAGTAGTTATTGGTGAGGGGGAAGAAAATGTGTTAGAGAATGTTTAGATTCAAGAGATTGAAGTTGAAAAGAACACAACTTTAGCTACTGCTATTGAGGGTAACACATAGGAAACTAATGTAGATGAGATGAAGGAAGCAGGTAATGTAGATATAAGTGAGGAGGAGGAGGATGTGAATTAATAACTTTGTATAGATGAAGGAAAATGTGTTTTTCAACCCACTGCAACTTGTTCTACCACTAATATACATACCTCATTGGTTAAAGGTGTGAAGAGTAGAGCAAGGAAGTCGAAGCGTCAATCTCCCTACATATATCTACAACTTACTACCAAGAAGAGGCCTCCAATGATCCCCAAACTATCCCAAGTATTTCCTCAGTGGGTGAAGCAGCATAATATAGTGACATATCATGATATAAGGCTCATTTCCATGATCCTTGATGCTAATGGAGAAAGGTTCTATTATTTATTTACAGTATTTAGAATATATTTTATCATATTTTACTATTTACTAAAAAGTGAAATGACTTTCCATGAAAAAAGTGGTGTTGTTTGAGAATCTATTGAAAACTCATATATGATTAATATGAAAAATATTATTGATTTGTTAAATAAGAGGTGTACTTGTAGTATGATTTGTCTTATATAATTTTTTTTTAATTACCTTTGTTATTTTAGTTTTTATTGATTTATTTTTTTGGAAATAGGTTTTTGATGTATATATCATTATTATTCAAGAAAAATGTCACTTTCGTAGTATGGCTGGCATTGGATAAGTGATAAGTTTTTCCTTCATGCTGAGCACATTCACTGCATGATTGTTTGTTTTTGAAAAATCATAAGCTTATATTTTTCTAGATTTTCGTTTTTTGTATTCCATGTTTGAATTCAACCATGAGTACATTCTTATATTCTGTTTTGTTATTGGCATTAAGTGTGTTCTTTATTCATCAAATGAGAACTTAAAGGAGACCTTTTTGAAGCGGGTAGTAGTTTAGAATATGAAGAACTCTAATTTTTTATTTTTTCCAGTAAACTTTGATAAAATTCATTGGACTTTATTAGTTATTGATTTGAAAAATTGGGTATTTAGATATTATAACTCATTGCAACCTGTTAGAGAAATAGATCAAGTGATCCATTTAGACATAGTTAGTGTGGTAAGGCCTTATAGAATGTGCATGAAAATTTTGAAAACATTGAAATATGGTGTGCTAATTGTTGTTTTTTGTATAAATCATATTTAAAAGACTTTTTCTATGGATATCATGCTAAAAAAGTGAAGCACGTGAAATGGGAAATGAAAACTAGGAATACCCCACAACATGGAGACTGCAGTTTGGATTATGGTGTGATTATTTGTTATGTGATGGAGTGTTTGGCTACAGGTGTTGCAGTGGCGGAGAGTTTGACAGAGAGGAAAGTTGCTGAGCAGAGGTTGTTTATGATGCATTATTTATTAAATGATCCTAGAAGGAGTATGTCAGAGGTCAATTCCAAGAGTAGGATGCATTTATTTTCTTCCAAATAAATTTAAAACAACTTAAGATTTTTTTAGTGAAACTGATATTTCGGTTGTTGCTGTACAAACTTAACTACTCGTAGTTTTTTTGATGATTTATGTGGGTGGTGGATTTGGGTGGGAGTGGGATTATGGGCTCATTTTTCACATATATTTCGTTATTTTTCATTGATTTAGAGATTTTTCATGTAACAAACATAATTTATGTGACTTTTTGTGATGGAGGTGGGTGATTGGGGGGTGGAAATGGGTAATTTCTTTTCAGGATGAAAAAACATTGTTTTTATGATAGCTGTTACTTTGTTCTTTGTCTTTTTTACTTTGCACTATGTTATTTGAATGACTTGGAAACTTGTTCTGTATAGAATTATTAACAGGGAATTCTCATTTAAACATTCCAGTGGAAACTCCCACTGTAAACTGTGGATTGAAATTTCTAGTTTGGTTTTCATCACTTTTTTGGGTGTTACATAGGGTGAAAATAGTAATTTTCTTATCCGGATAACCATTTTCATATAGATTATATTTATTTAATCTTTAATAGTATAAAGGTTGTTAAACTGGTATTTGTGCTTATATTCTTCGGAGTCACTTCTTTCAATGGAAACTGGTTGTGCATGAAAAATCCAACTGGGAATTTGCATTGGAAATTCCCATTGAAATTTTTCACAGTAAATTGTGGGTAAGTTGTTTCAATGTAAACTATTTGTGCATATACATTCCAACTAGGAATCTTCATTGGAAATTCCTAGTGGAATTTTCCACTATAAAATATGGTTCAGTTCTTTTAATTGAAACTGGTTGTGCATATAAATTTCAACTGGGAATTTCCAGTGGGAACTCCCACTCTAAACTATGGGTGGAAATTTTTTGTTTTGTTTACATCATTTTATTGGGTGGTACATAAGAGTATAAATATTTATTTTATAATTCGGATGCAGATTTTGGTAAGGATGATATTGATTTTATATTTTATAGTATTATAGGTGTTATAGTTTCATTTTTATTTGCACTCTCTTCCATCAGTTGGTTGGTAACTTACTGTGCATACAAATTGCAACTGGGAATTCAAATTAGAAATTTCCACTAGATATTTTTACTATAAAATGGGAGGGAAAATTTACACTTTTATTATGTACAAGTTGCTATTTAAAATTTCCCTTTTTGCAGCAAAAAATTCAATTTTAAAAAATTATTTTCAAAAGAAGTTGCATATTGTGATGACATCTGTAATTGAAGCTGTGTATCAACCAAATTTTGAAATGCTTGAAATGAGTTCTTGGTCCTCATATTTATGTTTCATTCCCATTTTCAGCCGTTTCTGAATCTTGTAGCGTCAATGGTGGAAAATTCCTCCTTGGTGGATCCTAATTGCATCAATAATTATATATTAATAACTTCAAATATAACTAAAAAAAGTATTTCATAAGATTTCAAATAGGAAAAAATATCAACTGCTATGAATTGTGTTTAAATTTTTAGGTTTTGAAGATATATTAAAATATGTACATACATTGAAATTTATGACATAATCAGCATGGTAGCCATCATTCAATGGTTCTGTTGCATTTCACTAAAACAATATTATAACATTATTTATGCATGATAACATTGAATAAAATAGTTCAATAACATAAGAAAATAATAATATAACTTTTGTATAAGGTTTTAAATATCACATTATATGAAGTAATATGATGTAGGTTTCAATGTAACTCTCAGCGGTGGTTTCATGGTTGGAACATGGTCCACTAGGCTAGTATTGTAGATATTTTTATTTGGTTTTGGATGGTTTAGGTGATGTGAGTGGGCTGGGTGAATAACTGGGGATAGAAGAAAAATAATACTCGGAAGCACCATAGGATGAATAGGTAGATTCAGACTATGGTGTGGATAGAATAGTGGATTCACGATAAGGGGTTCATGTATGTTTTACCCATGGAATGGTGGAAATTAAATTCTGAGGTGTACAAACACATAGTACTGTGAGGTATTTTAATAATAAGGGAAGGTTTGTTGTAATCGATGTTGTGGTTTAGGAATAAAGGGGTACACATCTTTAGATGTTGATGAAGAATATGATATAAAAATTGGGGAATGGAGTGGAGTTGAGGAATCATAAAGGATGGAAAAGGGAAGGGAACCACATTCAAATCTTTGTGAGAATTTCTAAAATACCCCTAGAGAAGGATAACAATCTAAAGTGAAAATAATGGAGAGTGAGGAATACAAAATTGAGTAAGGTTTTCAGCCCATATTTTAAATAGGAAGTGCATCCTTGCGTCATCATCTAACCATTAAATTTCAAAATTTCAAATGATAACAATGTTGTGTCGTTGTACCTTGGCTATGCCATGGAGGGTGAGTAAATGACAGTGCGATAAAAAATTTAAATTTATTATGATATATGACCCCATGATGTTTTGTAAAGTCTATAATACAGATCGGTTAAAAATTCCATTGACATGATTCTACAAAAAATTTCTTATCTTGGTACTCTGCTATGTTGTCACTTGGATAAGATGTGGAGGGTCTGATTTTTCTAGTGGTTCCATAATTTACTATCAATAAGTTATAGATCTATAAGGAGTGTCCATCCATGAAACCACTACTGAGAGTTACATAGAACCATGTATACTATATAAGGTTTTAAATACCACATTATATGAAGTGATATGATGTGGGTTTCAATATTAAATGTTTTGTAACCTACTATACAATACTTACATTGACATACATGATAGGATGTCCATTACAACCACTATTTGGTGGTTTTGTAGTTGTTACCTACAATAAAATTATAACAGTAATTATTCATGATAAAAAATGTATTAGTTTAATAACATAAGTAAATAATAACAACATAGTACCAGTTTTGTGGTCTCTTAATTTCTGATTTTGCACTGATTTTTCATGTGTTTTGTTGCCTGCTCTAGATAACTTTTCAGCCTATCACCGCCTTTCCTTTTAACTTTTTTCTTGAATGATCTTTTAGAATTTTTTTGAACTTTCTTGTTAGATTCTTGTTGACTTAATTTTGAGGGTACATTCTTTTTAGCATCCAATAATTCCCTAGAAAATTTGTTTAGATTTTATATTCCAAGTATATATCCTTGTTCAAACTCACAAGATTCTGTTACAAGCTTTATTTCCATTCATGCCAATTGTTGGTAACATTGAGATTTTCTTGCTACCATATCCTCTTAAACATGATTAACTAATATTTCTACCAAATGGATGTCACAGGCATGTCTTGTCAATATCTTACGGATATACAACTCTGGCAAGGACTGCATGTCCATCCTTTCCAATATTTTCAGTGCATGACAACACAAATATCCATAAATCTCAAATTTCAGACTAGTAAAACCAATTCTAACAGGTGATTGTTGGTACGCTTATACTGTAAACTCATTTGACAAACCTTTGATTTCCACAACATACCATTTTGGGGAAATAGTTTCATTACAATTATTAAGGAAATAAGCACCACATAGTTGGTGTTCATTCTGAAAAAGATCAAATATTTTTTGAGTGTATAGATGACTTTCTTGAACCATGATCAGATGATATGGAAAATGATTTTGTGGCAGCTTTTACCTTCCATAAAATTCAACTTTCATTTCTTAATACTGATTCTTATACAACACTATTTCATAGGTCCTTGAAACATGATATTCTAGATTTAAGAATCCTTGTTTCCAGGCGGTTTCCATTGGATTTATTCATGGAACCGAAAACTTCCAACATTTCTTTATTCAAAGAGGACCTGCTTTCCAAAGGCAGGCATTCGTTAAGTTTTGAACTTTACAATACTTAAGAACATGCATTGGTCGAGAGGATGGGAGGTCAGACTCATCAAACCCTTTTAGGGGGAATTATTGTCTACTCTGGGACTCTCTTTGAAATTAAAATATTTTCATGGATCCTTATTAATTCACCAAATATATCATATGTATCCCTTGGAATTTAAAATCTCTTATTTAACATGTATAAAATTTTATAAATATCAGTATGTATTCAAGGTTTTCCATCAATGGTATCCTCTAATATACTGATTATAGATTATTTTAATCATTATTTATGATGTTACTAGTTTTTAAGCAACTCAGTGGGACACTCTGGAGTTTATTTTCATCCAGGGAGATGAAGGTTTGTTTTGATCTTAGGACCATTCTCATAAAATGATCTACCTACGAATCCTCATGAAATGAATTAGAACCCTCATAGTTCGGTGCCACTTAATGGGACACATCATACCTTTTATGTTCATGTGATAAGGATCTCTAAGCGGAAGGTGCTTAGTTACAACTCAGTGTGGGGATTATGTTAAAACAACCCAAGGAACTTTGGAAAGGATATAGGTTTCCAAATAGGATCAAACCCTATTGGGAATATGGCCCAAAGAGAACATGGTTGATTTGAAGTGTTGGGTTTGAACCTTAAGGAGGCTTCCTATGTATCCCATATGGATGGGAATCAAATCACACATAGTTCGATGAATCTCATATGAGAGTATGATATCTGAGAGAAATGAGTTTGGGCTTACTTCCTGAAAAGGACACCTTGATGATTTGAGGATTGAAGTTGGGGCTTATTTCTTGAGGAGGATGCCCAAATTGGGGGAATTAGGGTTGGATTCATGAGGAGGATATCCAATGAGCTTGGGCCCTGAAAGGGCTTCCTACGTATCCTATTTTGAATAGGAATCAGATTTCTTGTAGTTCTTTCCATTGAGAGTGTTTGTGCACATGTTGTAATCATCACATATCTCTAGGCCCATGCGAGTCATGCTCGATGTGAGAAACAAGAGGATGTGAAAGATTCAACAATGACACTCACACTTCCAAATTTTTCCTCCATGTTGATGGAAGAGGGCGTGTCAACCGTGGAAGAGGGTGGGACGACGAGCCTTCCATCTGTTCTATTTACATTGGACAAGGGTCCAATGTAAGGAATAAGGGGTGAAGGTGAGGGGCTTATACCAGGATGGCTACCCTTTTGGAAATTGTTTGGGGCGTACTCCTAAGGAGGATGCCCATTTGGAATTTGGTTGGGGTTTACTCCCTGAAAAAGGATGCCCATTTGGAATTTTTTGAGGCTTACTCCTAAGGAGGATGCCCATTTGAGGTTTAACCTGGTAAAGAAGTCAGGTTATGAGGTTTGAGTAGTTTATTGAAGATTTTATTGACTTAAGGTACTCAAGTAATTCACAAGGAGATTCCAAACTCATAACATGCGAAAGGAACCAAGAGGAGTAATTCAACTCAAGGCACTCCATTGAGTGTGATGGAGTGTCTCAGATCATGGTATTCCAAGGTTGGAAGTATGGACGCATAAAGGGTGCAATGGAAAATTTCGTCGACCAGATCGGAAAAGTTCACGGTGTAGCTCTCCATTTTTTATAAGGGTAAGTGACGGAAGCGAAGGGACCGACCCAAAGGGCTAGGACCGCAGCCCGGCACTGAACCCAAGCAGGGGGTGCAGGGGCGTAGCCCCCACGGTATGAAACAGCAGGGCTGCGCAGGTGCTCCATGTTGGTCCTTCACGTTGGTTCTTCGCATTGGTGCTTCGCGTAGCTCCCCCGCGTAGTTCTCCCGCGTAGGTACTCGACGCAGGAGCACCGCACAGATGCTCCGCGCAGGTGCGTCGCGTAGGTCCTTCATGCAGCTCCATATGTTCTAGACCCTGATGAGACTTTGAACCAATTTTCCCCCTTTTATTCTATATTCTCTCATGTTTTAGAGAGCTACCTGAGAAAAGTTGGGGGATCTTGGCGAAATAGCTACACAATGAGAGCTTTGGGACCTTTTCCAACTTTTTTCATCCTTGAAATGGGGAGCCCAAGGGTCCTATTTATAGTCATGGAGGGGACCTGGTTGAAGGGAAGTGGTCCACGCAGGTCCTCCGCATAGGACCTTAGCGTAGGTGTGAAAAAAGTATACTACCACGTAGGTCCTCCGCGTTGGTCCTTCACGTAGGTTTTTCGCGTAGCTCTTTAGGATAAAATTTGTCCGTCTTCCGAGTGTCATAACTTTTGATCCTTAAGTCCATTTAGGCTCTGCAACCAGTTAAATTGAAGGTCTTAAAGAGATCTAAACTTATAGGGATGGTAAATTCACCAAGTATTCTTGAATAAAACTAGGAAATTGAATTTAATGTGTTGACACCTTTTCTTCAATGATCTTGGAAATCCACTACCTGCATCTTCTTCCTACATGGTGAAAACATCTTTACTCATACTTGAAATTTGTTGTCTATGTGAGAATCATATCTTCATTATACAGAAAAATTCTTGGAACACATTTCATTGTGTATACAAACACACACTGAGATTGTTGGAAGAATTTCAAGACACTGAGTTTACGATTCAAATAATACTTTAATACACCATTGAAACTTTCACTTAACTGTGTGCTTCAAATTCCTAATTTTAATGGAGTTTTCATAAAACAATGATCCTATTTTTCTTTGACTTTGTACATATCTTATATCTATGTTAAATTTGTATCACCACAATGTAGTTGGATTTCTTTCCATATTGTTTCAAATTTTGAAATCTCTGCAATGCCATACATGCATTTTTTCAAAATTTCCAACATTATTGAGTCATCTTCCATTACATGGCCCAAGTGTTTCATGCCATTTTGCATTAGGTGCTAAGTGCATAGGCTGTGTCTTTTTTTAGGTAGTGTCAAGCCAATAACTTTAGACATACATACATCTTAATCTATGAAAATTGTCTCTAGATTTTCCCCCCATGAAAATCAGAAAATCTACTAAATAGCCAATGAAACGAGTCTAAAGTCTCATTAGATAACAATAATGTACCAAAAATTACAATCTCCTTATTATGATTTATACCTAAAAACACTCCCAAAGGACTATACTCTTTGTTTGTGTTGAAGGTAGTTTCAAACACAACTAAGTCTCCAAAATGCTCATAATTGGCCTTTATTCTTGGGTCAACCCAAAAAATGTTGCTAATTTGACCGCA
This sequence comes from Viscum album, assembly GCA_963277665.1. NCBI lineage: Eukaryota > Viridiplantae > Streptophyta > Magnoliopsida > Santalales > Viscaceae > Viscum > Viscum album. The sequence goes on from OY728130.1 coordinate 1,221,035,117, forward strand.
AATGTCAAGTTGCACCGAGTATAAAAATGACATGTTATCTCTTGATTTCTTCTCTAGGTATTATAACATACCATCAACATCACATAGTTTCAACTCCCTTTGTCTTTTGGACCATAGATAATTAATTTGGTCCACTCATGTATATCTAAGACTCGTAGGGACACCTGCAATAACTATTAAAAGTGAAAATGATTAATTGGGATTCAAACCAGCTTTGCCATTAATATCCAACTTGGCACCTTATGAATCACTAATGTGTCTTTGTAACCTCATGAGATTCATGGTCTCAGGAGAATGTAAAGTATGGTTATGCTCTTCAAAAAATTGTGCACACTCATACTGGTTATTGGACATGTAGAAAACTCCCATTTGTGCTAGAAAATTAGTCCTTTTTTCTGCACATGACTTTTTGACATTGACATCATGTTTATCTGCTCTTTGGCATCCTTATTTTCTACATGTATACAATGTTGATGTTACAAAGATTTTTTCCTTTTTATGTTTGTTAACATACTGTTTCCATACACTGAAACCAACAATGCCTCTGTAAGAAACAAAAAATGAATAAGAATCAGAATTTGATTTAAAATCCCTTCCAATTATTAGTCTCCATGTACTGCTTTCTTTAGAAATTTTTTCGCATGGGGTGCTTTATTTTGAATTTGGGACTTCATTTCTGTTGAAGAAAATTTCTACACTACTCTTTGAGTTTGTAATGTCCTCACTACTATAATCCCTCATGTAGCAGTCAGAAAATTTTTGTATAATATTTAAATCAAATGAATTTATGGCCTATGCATCTTATAGAGCATTCAAATTCAGGTCCCTTGCAATCATTTTGTTCTGTACAATTTTTTTTGCACAAAGTGTTAGATCAAGTTGTTTGTAATTTTTTTAATGGCGTTTCCTTTGGATCCAGTGGAAATTCTCATTGAAAATTGCAGTTTCAAATTCAAACTAATAATTTTCATTGAAAATTTACACTGGAAATTTTCACTAGAAATTCACACTCAAAATTCGCACTAAAAATTTTCACTGGAAAATTCCCATCGGACTTTCCCATTGGAAATTCTCATTGTAAATTCCCATCTAAAATTTCCATTGATTTGTTAGAATGAAATTTCCATGTGGATAGTTCAACCTACTATCAATATTATTTTTTTTCATAAAAAAAAAATGATATTTGCAGTTTAAATCAATTAAAAATCCCAATCTGTTATTCTGAATATTTTTAAAATTGGAACTTGGAATTTCAATTGTTAATTCACAATGGAATTTTTTAGTAGAGATGTCAACTCTTAATTTGAACTGTGATTTCATAATGTTATTTCTAATAGAGAAAGGGACTAGCAGAATCCTGAACCTTGATGGGAACACCTCCTGCAAACTGTTACGCTCTAGGAAAGTCTTTCTAAAAATGCGTCCTACAAATGATGCGTCAAAACACCCCCTGTGAATGAACCTTCAGAAATCCCCAAACACACATGGGCATAGCTGCCCCCTGTGAATGAAAGATGCAAATGATGCCTTCAAACATCAAGTTTTTGGCTTCTGTCCCATGGAATCCTGAAGAACCCGCATGGGTATAGCCGCCTCCAATAGATGGACCTGAGATGATGTAGCTATGACTGGAAAATTTTAAACCTGATCCTTAGAGAATCCCAAAGTTAGCCACTCAGGTGTAGCCGCATTAAGAGAAGGATTTCTGTCACCCTTATTTAGGCGGGAAGTAATTCATCCCACACTTTTTTCTTTACTTTACATTAGGATATTTTATTATTTTTTATAGTATTTTAACAGTTCAGATGGACTCACATGACGTGGCAGTCTTCCAGCGGCCAAACTGACCCTGAGGTTCAGGTGACAAACCTGAGACGATGCAAATCCCAAATTGGGGGGACAAATGTCGGGGCAGGATTTGATCCTTATCCCCATTGGTGTGGTGTCACGATATTTAAATGATTGTAATTTTGAATATAAAACAAGTATTTTAAACAATTTTTAAAATTTTGTTATGTATATATATACAAAAAAAAATTAAAATAAAAACTACATTTTAAAAATTGTTTTTATTTCGTTATACATATAACAAAAATTATTTTAAAAACTGGGGTTGAACCCTTAGTTTATCCGCGATTATCTACCCAGACATCTTCAGTGTCTCCCCGTGGACCTTGTCAGCGACACCGGTATAGTACCACAGGGTGTCTTCCACCCTAGGGATGTGCTCCATCTTTCCAAGATCGAACTAGTTCCAGATGTTGATGGCATCTAGGGCTACTAGTTCCTTCACATTTTGGTCAATCAGGGTCATGAATTTCAGAAGTATCCTCCCCCTCACCTGAATTTCCAGTAGATGAGAATGAGCGGGAAGCCTAGAGTGGTGATAAAAACAGGGCATGCACAGAGTCGGAGAGGCGCGACCATGGGCCATGGTCAAAGCCCTCATGAGCTGCCCTCACAGCCAAATCCATGCCCTTCTTGTCTCTTTCAGCGATCCCTGCTATCATCTCCTCTGTTCTTGAATCAATCGTCTCAATGGTTTTTCCTTTTTTATTTCGCTTGCAAAGAACGTGTAAATGACATGCGTCAGAAACTAGAATTTCAATGGTAAAACGAAATGTTAAAAGAAATCTTTGCATGTAGTGAGAATGAGATTAAAATATGAAAAATGTCACAAACTTCAGTAAGAAAAAAACCCGAGAAGGAATTGACGAATTTTCCATTGATGAAGAGCTTGGTGAATTTGATTTCTTCAACTTGAGTCGCATCAAATCCTGTGGTTCCATTGTAGAGAACCACCATTTCCCCCACCCTCCCACCTTCACACACTATGATCGACCTAGCTAATTTTACACCACTAATATTCCAGATAGACTCTTGAAAGTGGGAACCATATCATCAACATTGGTATGTCCTTTTCTATTAAATAAAAAACAACCACCTAATTATTTTTGTTTTTATTTTTTTTATTAAAAAAAAATGGAACATAGATTAGGAATGAATCGCTTACTCGTCTCTTGTTCACATCTTGTATAGGAGTGAATGCTGTTCACGCGCCCCGCTGACAAAAACCCCCACACACTCGACAACATAAAGTATACAACCACATAAAATGAAAGAAAGAGGAGTCATATACAAAGACAAATCACTTTTACTGAGATCTATTTATGATTAGAAGATGAAGATCTATTGCTTATGATATAGCTCCATTCAGGTCATAAATTAACTCCACATGTTGGAATAACTCAATTATTATAATGGGATAACAAGGGATATAATTGTCAAATTGATGGACTTTGATATTTAATTAAATAACCACTTCCAATAACCATTTTATCCCCATTTAAAGGTCCATTTCATTTATAATTAAGTCTCAATTAAAATTCTGATATGTTCCATCAATTTTGCTGCAGAAGAGAAAGGAGGTAAATGATAGAAATCCTTTTAAGTGGGAGAAAATCACGATGATTCAAATAAAGAAGATCCGATGGATCAAGGTATGTCTTATCTTCTTTTGAATTTTTTATCTATGTGATAATCATAGACTTCAAATATCCTAAAATAAATGAAATTAATTTACACCACAAACCCCAGTCACTTCCTCTGATATCCAGAAAAGCATTACTCTAGCTGTAAGGGAATGTAATGCCAAACAACAAGGGAGCGGTATAGGGACACTTGATCCAAGCTCATTCTCCAAGATTTTAAAATCTCTTAGAAAAACCAAAGGCTTTATCTCACTTACAAGAATAAATGAAAATGAATCATGATGAGAAGTCACAATGACAGGTAATACAGTGAGAGGTGAGACATGTGACAGGTGAGCAGACACACCATGTGAGAGGCAAGGCATTGTGCAACCATCATGATGAGCAGACACAATGATAGGTGAGACATGTGGCTAAGTAAGATGAACAATGCACGGATGACCGAGATAAGATGGGTTGTTCATATAATCCAACACACAATGTTCACTACCATAGATTTGGCTTTAGAAAGCGCCACCGTTTATTAGCTCTAAGAAAGAAATGATGATAAAGTGGGAACTTTTATCGGCGCGAAAAAAAATGTTGATAAAAGAACCTTTTATCAACGTTAAAAAAAGCACTGATAAAAGTTCCCCTTTATCAGCACTGATAAAAGAACCTTTTATCATTATTAAAAAAAAAGCTGATAAAAGTAACCCTTTATCAGTGATGATAAAAGCACCCCTTTATGAGTGCTAATAAAAGTACCCATTTATCAGTGCTAATAAAAGTATACCTTTTATCAATGCTAAAACAATAGTTTTTAGCCTTGATAAAAGGTATAATTCAAAAAACAAAAATATATATTTCATTAAAAATAATATATAAATATAATATATATTTTTCAAATATGTTTTCTATAAGGATAAATAGACATTTACACTAAATATATAATATATTTAGTGAAAATGACATAAAATAATTAAAAAATATTATTAATTAATAATTTTCTAATTATTATCGATTAATAGTAATTTAACAACAATTGGATGACATAGAAATTAAATGAATTAATGAACGGTCTAAGATAAGTTAAAAACATGACTTGAACTTCAAACAACCATAACTTTTGATTTGAGAGTCCGTTTGGGCTCTACCACATATAAAACTGAAGTAAGTGAAGAACTCTATGCACCTGTTATCAAAGGAAGCCTCGTTCACATTTTTTGAGGCCAAAAATGGTCTAGAAGGACTCCAAAACTAAGTTTTTAGTCGGGGTATCCCAATTTTTTAATATTCAATGGAATTTCAACCCTATTTAAGTGGGTCTTTTTGCCTGTTTTTAGTGGGGACATAATTTATTCATAGGTCTAACATTCATAATGATATTATGGTTTTAAAATTTTATCATTTTTTGCAATGTAGGATTATTTATAATTAAATATATACACATGTATACATATTTGTATATATTCACACATAAAAATTTAATTTTATAAATAAATATGTAAATATATTTACATATAAAATATCTTTCTATATACATAAACCATATCTAAATAATAATAATATTCAATTTATTTAAAATAAAAATGTATGGATATTTATATACCTACACAATTAATTTTTATATATAATGTGTATATATATATATATATATATTTGCATGCGTGTATTGATAAACAAATATATATTTATCTATATATTCTAATATATGTATATAAATATTAATATATAATATATGTAAATAAATATAAATATAAATATTTATAATTATATTTATAGACACACACACACACACATATATATAAATATATGTGTGTGTGTGTATTTATAAACACACACAAAAAAGAATATTTTATATATTCATTTAAAAATAATTAAATAAATAAATAAATAAATAAATAAATAAATATATATATATATATGGATAAAAAATGTAACAAAAAATATATAAATAAATATATATATCATAAAATATAGAACAAAATAATATATAGTGGTAAATGTGCAGATCCATGAAAGGAAAGTCTGAGGTTCGAAACTCGACAGGGGTGCACGCACAGGCGAGTGAAGTAGAAGGTCCTAGCATTGTTAGGGGGGGGGATTCAAGTGCTAATAAAGGGAGGGACTAGCACTATTAAAAGGAAGTGAGTGTGTGTGTGGGGGGGGGTGGACGACCTCTGAGCATAAACAAAAATTTATTTTTTTACTTTTATCAGTGTTTTTTAGCACTGATAATAGGTGTCGTTATCAGTGATTTTTTAGCACTGATAAAGAGGAGCCCCTTTTAACGATGCTGAGGACCAAATCCCTTTTTTAGCACTGTTAAAGCTATTTTTTTCATGATATTAATGGTATGATCTGTAGAAGTGAACAAATCATAGGGACAAGTGGTATTAATAAATCACAATATATAAACATGGTTCCACGCTAAATTGTGAGAGTGAGAAAGCACGCTTCCCAAGCCCAAAGCAACACACATGGAACCGTACGATCAAAAGAGATCAATAGTGCATAATTCCCCAACCGAATACCTAAATAAGAAAAAAAATAACCATATAATTTCAGAAGAAATAAATTCTAGATATATCATATGTAAACATGGCTACTGTAACAATTGGGGCCCACTAACAGCCCATTCAACCCACCTTTTTAATATGGTCATTGGGTCCTGAGCCTCCTGGGCCCACAATTTGCCTCGCAAACTTGTGTTGTTCTTCCCTCAGACCCACCCACATGCCCGAATGGATCATCAAATTAATGATTGTCCTCATGGGCCACCAAATGTTCTTTAATTGTGTCTTTTCCTCACTCACACATATCCTGAGAAAATTTTTAGGAGGGCCCACATCCTGACACTACTCCAAAACAAACTCACTTAACTATGAAGTTCCAATCATGTAGACTCCCAAAAATAAAGGTGAAACTTATTGGAATGAGTAGTAATATTTAGTCTTTTAACCCTCTAACTTTCTAGTGGATTACAACCCCTTTAGAGCATAACATCCTTGTTTTGGACCCTACATTTCAACCTAGGCAGCGCCATTACACTTTTGATTGGGTACACCTTTAATACCACTATAACAAATGGGCCCCACTAATAGCACATGAAACTACCTTTGTAATATGATTGCCATGTCCTAGATCACCAGACACTGCCAGTTTCCCCAAAAACATGTATTGTTTCCCCTTGGACCCACCCATGTAATCAGATGGATTATCATAATAATGAATATCCCCACAGACCAATCAATATTCTTTTAGTGTACTTTATCCTCACTCACACTCATCCTAAGAAAATTCCAATGAGGTCACCTATCCTGAAAAAACTTCAAGTAGAGATCGCCTAACTTTGGAGTTTTAATCAGATAGGCTCTTAAAAATAAATGTTCACTTTGTTGACATGAGTAGTGAGATTTAGTCTTTTAACCCTTTAACTTTCTGGGGCGTTACATCCATGCACAACATGCATGCAACTAGTGGATATACATAAGGAAAAAGAAAATATACCATCCATCATAATAATTTAATTGAAACAATAGCATGCAACAAAAAATACAAATATCCACCATGCAATAAAAATTATTATTCAAGATGATGTTCTCACAACCTAAATTATTATACTAGGGCAATGTTCATGAAACCTAAATAATTCCTAAACTTTGATAACAAAATGACATTAGTTAAAACATCATCCGAGTTATTAGAAGTGTGTATCTTATTGACATACACTATTCTAATTTGAATAAACTTCTTAACAAAAAAAGAATCTAATATCTATATGATTCAATCTACCATAGAAAAACATGATTTATAGACAGATAATGAGAATATTAACTATCATAATTCACATTAATACTAGTAATAGATAAATAAAATTCATTTATCAAGACCTTTAACCAAATAACCTCTTTTATAGATTCAGTTAAGTACATGTATTCTACCTCAGTGATGGATAAAGAAACAATAAATTTCATGTTACACTTAAAGGAAACAAGCCCACCACAAGAAAGAAAAACATAGTCAGTAATTCATTTTGAAGTATCAACATTAATATTATAATAAAAATCAACAAACATAACAACATCATTAGTATGAATACTATTATTTCCATATCTAATACACAAATTAGTATACATAGACACATATCTAAGGAGCTATTTCAATGTATTCCAATGTAGTTTACAATATTTTCTCATAAACTTGATCAGAGCACACACAACAAAGACAATATCTGGTCTAGAGTAGAACATAGCATATATAAGACTAATGAATATATTATCATATAGAATATTATTCATAAAGTCTACCTTGGTGTCAAATTTAGGGGAATGACCAAGGGGAAACTTAAAGCATTGAACAAAAAGAATAATAACAGTTTTAATATGATTTAAATGATACCATTTCAAAAATTTTCTAACAAAATCATTCCACGACCGACATAAGTCCTTATCTTCTCTATCTATAATAATTTATATACCTAAAATATGTTCTTCATCACCCATATTTTTCATTTAAAAAATGAAATTAAGTTGTATCTTTACACGATTAATCAATCTCATGTTTTTATAGATAATAAGTATTCCATATAAATATAAAAGTAGGTAAATCATTTCATGCTTAACGAGCTTGAAATAAACACATGAATCATATTTTCCTCTATTAAAACCATTTTAAATCATAAAGGGATAAAATTGTTTATACCATTATCTAGCTGAATTTTTAAGTTTATAAAAATAATTTTTTAAAATAAAAATTTGATTAGTTTTAAAGTACTTTGAAAATCATTCAAGAGGCTTCATGTTAATTAGTTCATCCATTTTACCATACAAAAAAGTATTTCTAACCTAAAACTATTTAATAGGGAAAGAAGGGTATTTATTGATTGGATTTGTTATCAGTATATATTTATTGCCTATTAATATTTTTTTGAAAGTCTTGAAAAGGACTTTGAAGAATCTAGAATTGGTCAGAAGAATCTAGAATTCTAGAAGAAGTATTTTTAAACCACAATGCTAAGCAGGGTGGTAAAGAAGGGGAGATCCAAGTACAGGTCAACGCTAGGTGATAAGTAGGACTATGGCACTGGGTAGCATTGTGGATAAGAGCACGGTGTGGGGCACGGTGACCTGTCTTCCAGTGTAGAGCCTAATATATTTGTTCGAAGTGGGTGAGGCACACATTTTAGTATAAAGAAGAGTTATCCTAAATCCATTTATGATGTGGGATTCAGATAAAATGGGATATTTCGTAAGGCAGATGACTACACTGTACAGTATATAGATTTAATTTCAAAAATGAAAAGATAAAGAACACAATATAGCATATTACCTACGATGTGAAGGTTGTTTTTATAAGTGTGAAAGATTAATTTTTTTAGAGTCTACAAGTTTCCACACCAAGTAGGAAAGACCATTCCACTGACAGAGTGAAGAAAAATTATTCCATGCCATAGAAAGAGATTGAACCATAGAGGGTCTATTTTGGGAAGTGCAATAGTTGGGATCTTTATCAAGTTCCTAAGACATTACACTATGATGTTGTGCTCAATATCATAGCTCTTATATAAATTTAAAAAAAATAAGTCAAAATTGTCTCATCACGCTATAAAGGGTTATACTGCATTATAATATATGATTTTTTCTGAATTTTAACTGAATTGATGGTGCACATTTACCTTGGAGTTTTGGTGGTAAATTAAAAGTCATAAAATACAAAATTTGAATTGAAATATGGAGATTTTATGGAAGATTATTGAATAGTAGTATTTTAAGTTGAGTAAAGAAGGAATTTAATTGAAGTTTGAATTTTAAATTAAAACAATCTCAGGTTATAGAGAGAGTTGCTGTAAAAAATCAATGTATCACACACATAACATAGAATAATAGAGGAGTATATTGAACATTAGATAAATATAAATATCATTGAATATCTATATTAGAAAATAAAATCATGTAAAGACTGAAGTTATTTGAATATTAGGCTTGAAAGAATATTTTCTTGTGTTCATATCTATTAAATCTAGAAGTGATGACCAGGGAATCATGGAAGAACACCCTATTCATTTGGTGTTGTTACATTTGATAAAATATTGTAAGTTTAGCCCATGATTCAATTTAATCATTGTATCCCTCTTGAAAGTAGTGAGTGAAATATTGTAAGAGGTTATGGACCTTGGTGGAGTAGTGATATCTTCTTAAATTTATAATCACATACTATATAAGTAGTTATTAATCAACACATCAACACATTGTTGATATTTACTCCCTAGAGTATCATTTTTAGGTAAACCAAGTAATATTAGTGTTCTCATTCCCTTTATATTTGCGTATTTGATTGAGATTAAAAATTAAATTCCAGTTTTATTTTCCAACGCAAAGATAATATATAATTTTTTGACAGATAAAAGATAGATTCATTAATGATGGAAGTCGACAGTCGTACAGACTCAAAGACTTGCAGGAAAATGGTCTAGCCAGAGCTAGTTGACATCAATGGGCCCAGACGCTTCCAGTTGATGGGCAGCATTGTTCCCTTCCCTTTTGGTAAAGGAGAAGGTACAGAAAGAAAAGCAGTGAAAGATGGAGAGGATTTTCCTAATGAGGGGACCAAAGGACTGAAGTCTGCCGTCGTTGACAGATGGAGAGGATTCACCCCCTCAGGGTTCATAGCAGGACCATGGTATAATTAGTGGTATCAAGCCATTAGTTTTTTCTTGAATATATTGAGATAAATATATAATCATGGAAAACTTTATTAATATAAAATTATTGCCCTTATTCAATGGATGGAATTATAAAATATGGAAGAACATGATGAGATATCATCTATAATATCTTGGTTATGATATATATTTTGATGAAGTACATGAGATACAAATAAGTGTTTCCACAAAAAGGTTAATGATGGAAGCTGACAAAAGGTTTCTGAATGATTTTTCTAATGCTTATCATACCTTATCAAGTGAAAATTATAATCAAATATGAATTTTATGGGCTACTCAATGAACAAAGGTATTTGGGATAAACTTTATAATATCTTTGAAGGTGACACCAAAGTAATAAAGAAAAATTTTCAAGTATTATAGAATAGATTTGACGATCTAAGGATGAAATCAAATGAAAATATGAATGATTTATTTAATAATCTTACTAAATTTTTTGGTTCCATTCATGGACTTGGTCAAGAGATCAAGAATTTAGATATTGTGATGAATATCATTAGAATATTACCTCTTATGTATAATCCAAAAGTATCAACACTAGAGAACATTAATCTTAGTGAGTTGTATCTAAATGACTTACACAACAAACTGGTTACTTATTAGATATAGGTGAAACTAGTGAACACTTTAGACCATTCATATAAAGATATTTCATTCAAAGATATTGAGAAAAAATGATTTTAATAAGATGAAAATTAGGATGATGTAATTGATGATATCTTATCATTTATTTCAAAGAAGCTTAAAATAGGAAAAGATATATTTGAGGGAAAGTTTCCCCAAACTTGTTTTTTTGTGGAATGTTTGGAAATATCATTTCTATATGTCCAAATAGATTTGATAAAGAAGGTGGTTAGTATGAGTACTCAACAAAATAGAATAAGAAGTTTCCATATAGAAATTCAAGTGGTGAGAAGTTTCAAAGGAATGTGCTTGTTAGAAAGGAAGTAGAGGATATTGAAGAAGATCCATTTTAGGGAATTGAAATTGAGTTTATCTTAGATATAGAGGATGATATGATGGATTTGGTGGATAAATCTTAAACTGAAGAAGAAGGTGATTATCAATCAGAATGAGTTTTAGAACTTATAGTGGATTTTTAAGGATTTATTGAAGGAAATGATTTACAAAGAAAGAAGAAAAATAAAATTAGATGTTTTTAAGGAATATTAAATTTATGTTAATGAACTTGAATCTGAATTTGATCATCTTGATAATGTAGTGAAATATTATAAAAAATTATCTATAAAATCTGAAGATGCTGCAAATTAGAGATTAAAGATTGAAGAACATACTAAGATCATTAATGATCATATTTTTTTAAAGGAGAAATTCAAGAATATTAAGACTCTTGAAGAAGAATTTGTTTCTTTGAGAAAGGATGGACTAGAATTCAAAATAGATGGTTCAAATAAGAAGCTTCAATTTGGGAAATTTTCAGTTGAAGTGCTGAAAGAAAGGGATGAATGAGGCACAATATCTTTTGAAGAAATGTTGAGTTCACGAAAGAGAAATGGTATAGGTAAAATTAATATTGGGTTTGATAGTGAAATATAAAAGAAAAAGTTTGTAATCATGAATAACACATGGAAGTAGTTTAAGGGAAAAATTTATCAACCAACGAGAACTTATCAAAAATCATGCAATAATTCAAAATCTAGATATATATGGATAAATGAAAATAACAAGGTATTTACATTGATAAAATATCAATTTTGTGGTTTCCTTGTCCAGACTATGCCATATTATGGTGAAGTTAAAATCTATATAAGAGGATAAGATATTTGAATCAAGTAATAGAGATTTGAAATATACTCTTCACATCATGAAAGAAACTTTATATACGGTTAATGTTTTAATTGTTCAAACTTTAGACATAAAGAAGTTTATTTTAAGAAGAGAAGAGGAAGTCCCTATTATTGAAGAAAAAATAAAATGGATAAAATATAGTCTAATTCAGTTCCCTTGAAGTTTATGTTTTATCCTCTTAAAGATAAATAATTCAATTTAATGGGTTGTGATAAAAATTATGAGAAGAGACCAAAAAAAGTGTTGATCCATTTGTGAATTTCTTGGAAAGGAAAAAAAGAAGATTGATAAATAAAACTTAGTATAAATTTTCTTAAAATCTATAAAGAATAATATCACCTAGAATCCGAACAATGGGTTTTTGTATCATATGACATACAATGTAAATTTTTTGAATAATGATAAAGAAAAAGTTGACAGGGAAATTCATTTTAGGAACAAAGGAGGATTCAATATTAAATGAAGTAGAAAGACTTGAATCATTTGTGATGAATTTAAGAATATTGATTTATATGGATAGTCAAAAAATATTAACGCCTTCAAATTTTTCAATAAGAGTCTCAACGAAATTACTGAGAATGGTGATGTAAAGGTTTTTGAGAATGAATCTAAAATAGATTATGAAATTTCAGTTTCTAAAGAAGTGTTTAAAGAAAGTGATAAAACAAATAATGATTTTGGAGAATCCCAAATTTTTTAAACTGATGATGATTCTAAGATTGAATCTATCAAAGAACCAAGCGAAAAAGTGAGTCAACCTATGATTCATTAAAGAGCTAAAAGGGCTCAAGTTGATCTAAAAAATATCATTTGAGATAAATATACTCCATCTTAGACTCAAAAAATAAAGAGAGTAGAGTACACTTCCATATTATTTGAGATAAAACCCACTTTATTTAAACAATAAAATATATAACATTCGTGGATGAAATCCTTAACTGAAGAATTGGATCAAATTGATAAAAAAATAAACTTGGGATCTTTTGGATATACTAAAGAAACATAATGTGATTAGAAAAAAATGGGTCTTCAAAAATAAGTTGGATGAAAATGGAAAGGTTGTTTCGAATAAAGAAAGGCTAGTTTGAAAGGGATATGATCAAGTTAAAGGAATTGATGTTAAAAATACTATATAACACATGGAAAATATTGAGTCTATTAGAATCTTCTTAGTAGTGAATGTCCAAATAAAGTTCAAAGTGTTTCAGAAGGATTTGAAGATGAAATTTCTGAATGGAGTATAGAATGAAGAGGTATATATTGAACAACCAATCATATTTCTTCTTGTAAATGATGATTAAAAAGTGTGAAGGTTGAGAAAATAATTTTATAGACTCAAGAAAGTATCTTGTTCTTGGCATTCAATGATGGATAATTTTTTGTGTAAAATGGAGTTCAAAATAGGGGAGGTTGATCATAGCCTCTATGTAAAAATTTCTGAAGAGGAGCAGTTTATGGTGTTGTATTATGTAGATGCCATCATATTTGATAGTAGCAAGAAAATTTTTATTTATAAATTTAATAAATTGATGAGTTCTAAGTTTGAAATTTCAATGATCATAGAATTGATATATTTCATTGGGCTAAAAGTGTTGTGCTGTTCACCTTTATTTGATTTTAAAGATCACAAACACACTTAAAGTGTTCAATATTTTCATTTAAGTGATGTTAAACTAGGTTGAAAATATCATAATATATTTCTTTGAAAGAACCTTGAAAATGTGTTAATGGATTTTTAGAAGCCTTATAATAAGGAAATAAGCTCAATGGATGGATGCTGAAGAAAGCATAGAAGGTATTTTGTGAAGCGCATGGATACAAGTAGTACCGACTAGCCGGTTTAGTACCACCAGCCAACTGGTGACATGATCAACATATTCCCCATGTAGCAGAACCCCACCAAACAACTAGCGGAGGTGCACCAGTCAGAAAGTGGGGGCATATTGATTGGGATACCTCTAGGTAGGCCACCAACTACTCGGTGGAGGAAACCAGGTTCCCGGTGGAGTCAGGCATGTTATTATGAGGACTACATTTAATGAATTAAAAATGCATTAAACTTGGAAATATTTAACTTAATGACCCCAGAATGATTCCATAACATTATGAAATATGTTATATCCTATAAATAGAGACCTTAGGAGGCCTTTGATATATATAAAACCACTCCTTGCTCATCTAATATTCAATGATAACGCTCTCAAGTTCTCTATTATTCCCAAGTATCCCTCTTTTTAAATCTTCTCTCTCCTTCTATATTGTATGAAAGATTTTATATCTTTTCACTATCTTATAATATTATTTTTATCTCACAATGTTTTTCATATTATTTGGGAAAATTTAGACTAATATTGAAAGATATTTCTTCCTAGAAATATCCTCATCCTTCCTTTTTATTCTAAATTTGGTTCTTTCTATCATTAAATTAAGGGATTATGGTTTTCTTACCATTTTCTTTAAAAACACAAGGTACTATTTATTTTGTGGTTTCTAGATTTACTATTAAATATATAGTTTCTATTATATCAGGTTTTATGATATAACCTAAAGGGGAAGGGATAATTTTGGTATATTGGATACCAATAAATCTAAATGAATAATACATTAAATCCTAAAGTGATTGAGGTGTATATAGGGACTCTTTTTAAGATATATTTCTGAAATTCATTACCAAATATCTTGTCTCATTTACTTTACAAAATTTCATTTATCTATCACTTTCAATTGTTTATTAATTTGTTTAATCCTTTATTTATCACTTAATCAATTAATAATTTACCTATTTGAATAACTTGATACTTTTTTATATTCAAATCGATTTATCATTTAAATCAATAATTTTTTTATTCTTCTACTTTTATTATTATATATAATTTTTTATTCTTTCAAACATTGATTCTTATTATTTTATTATTTCTTTTAAAGAAAATTATTTTTTAAAACATGGATTGTTTTACTTTAGTTTTTTAAAGGGAGATTCACCCCTCCCCATCTTTCCATTTATTCATCTCCAACCTATATTTAGTATCAAAGGTGTTTTGATTTTAAATTTATTTATTTTTTAATTCTTTTAAAGCTTATTTTTTTTTTCAAAATCTTTAACCAGTTTTTAAAATAAATAATTATATTTAAAATGGATTTTCAAAACACTCATGGTGGTATGGATGGTTAATCCTTAGGTCATTCTCCATTTTTTGATGGTAGTCATTATGGTTATTTGAAAACTCGCATGTCTACTTTTATTAGATCTATTGGATATCCTGTTTATAAAATTTTTATACATTTATATACTCCTACAACTAAAAAAGAAGACAAATGGACCCCTGATGATATTTATTCTTTTGAATTATACAGTAAAGTTATGAATGCCTTACATTTTGGATTAAAAAAAATGAATTTAATCAAATTTATACATGAAAAACAACTTCTAAAATTTAAAACTTTTTAGATGTAACTAATGAAGGAACTAAAAAAGTCAAATATACCCATTTATTTATGTTTATAAAAAACTTTGAGAGTTTATCCATGCATTCTAGCGAATCTATCACTTAAATATTTAACCATTTTACTAATATTTATAATTGGTGAAAATATTTTGGTGATTATCTTTCTACAAAAACTATAGTTAAGAAAATATTTTATGTGTTACCAAGTAATTATAACCTAAAGCAACCTAAATCCATGAATATAAAGATGTGAAAAATATGGTGGTAGAATAACTCATGGTTATCTCATGAAATATAAGATTACTATGATAAAGAAAGATGAAAAGGGGGATAAGGACATTAAGGAAACTAAAATAAAAACTTCTTTCATGGAAAACAATGATGAATCATTAAAAAGTGACTTAGATATTTACAAATTTACCAAGATGATAGTCAAGTACAAGAAAAAGAAGATATCCACTAAAATGTTCAAAAATCAAAATAAATAAATCAAGATAACTTATTTTGGTTGCAAAAATAAGTGCTATATAAAACAGTATTGTCCATTGAACAAGAAAAAAAATCAAAAAACAAGAATAAAGGTAATAAAGTTATAAAGGTATCAAATTTGATCATAATAAAGGACTCCATTTTAACATAAAAATCAAGTGATGAAAGTATCAAGTTCTTAATGGCCAATGACGTGGTATATAAAGAATTAAATTCCACATGTTTTACTTCTTCATCTACTTACTATTATACTTATTATACCTCTTATTTAAATTATAAATATCTTATCAATGATAAAAATGAAATTCAAAATGGTTTTTGTGATATTATATCAAAATCAAAACATCTTAAAAAGAAACACAATTTTATTGTTTCCAAAAAAATCAAATTTTAAAAGAGAAAGAGGATTTGGATTTAAAATTAAAAGAATAAAAAAATAATGAAAATTTGTAATTTCAAATTAAATATCTTAAAAAATATATTTTTCATTTTACCTAAGGGGAAGAAAATTTAAATAATATTTTGGGTTCTCAGAATCCTACTAATTTTTTTTATGGATTTGGTCTTTAAAAACAATCTTGTTATACCAAAAATTCTAAAAGGACTGCTTTTGTAAAAGGATTTTCTCAAAATAATTTTTTTAATTATTTCAATAAATTTGGCCATCTAGTTTATGAATGAAATTATAAAAATGATAGATATGGTTTACCAAAAGGAATTTATATTTCCTCACATATTTTAAATGTAAAAACTTGTATAAAACAAGTTTGGATTCCAAAATCATTATTAGCTAAATTAAGTGAACCCAAGATATGGGTACCAAAATCTGTAGTTTTTTAATATTTTATAGAACAATAGAAAAAACCTAGAATATATATGGTATATGGAAACTAGGTGATAAAGACATATGTGTTGTGATCCTTTTTAATTCATCTTAATGATTTTGATGGAGGGCATGTCACATTTAGAGATGATTCAAAAGGTAAAATTACAAGTATAGGTATAATTGGCATCTCCAACTCTTATTTAATTAAATATGATTTATTTGATAAATTCTTGAAGAATAATTTATTAAGTATCAATAAATTATGTTATATTAGTTTCAAAATTACTTTTAAAAATGATTTTTGTAATGTTTCTAATTCTAAAGGAAATCTTTTATCTACCACATATATATTTCAAAATGTGAATATTATTGATTTAAAATATCTTACAAGTTAAAATGTTAAGTTTTTAAGTGAAAAGGATAAAATTTTTGGATTTGGAATTACTGACTTGGCTATTGTAATATCCATTCTCTTTTCAATCTCTACTATAACCAACTTGTATGATATTTACCGATTTTTTAAAGATAACTTAGTTTGTGGACCTTGACAACTAGGAATGCAATGAAAATCCTATTTATATGATAAGATTTTTATTTCCTCTTATAAATCCTTATAACTAGTCCACCTTAGCATTTTTAGACCAAATAAAGTTTCTAGTATCAGAGGTAAAAATTACACCATTTTAATTATCAATGGATTTACTATATTTTTATGATTTTTCTTCTTAGATCATAAGAATGATTATTGTAATGTATTTATAAAAATTTCAAATAAATTCAAAAATGAAAAAGGTTAAAATATTTTTTTTTTAATAATTAACCATGGTAGTTAATTTAATAACAAATAAATTGATGATTTTTATGCTTCTCAAGATTATCATCCCTCCTTCTCCTCTCTTAGAAAACCTAAAAAAATGGGGTTGTCGAAAGATGAAATATAACCCTATAAAAAATACATAGGAATCTTATAAATGATTTTACCTTCATCAATAATTTTGGTCTAATATGGTCAATACCACTTTATTTAACCTTAACTATTTATTCATAAGACCCAGCTTAAGAAAAAAAACCCTTATGAACTTTAGAAATTAAAAATTCCAAAAGTCGGCTTCTTTGGAGTCTTTAGTTGTAAATTATTTATCCTTAATACCAATGATAATTTAGTAAATTTTGACCCTAAATTATATGAAGTATTTTTCCTTGGGTACTCTAACTCAAGTAAATCCTTTTGTGTCTTCAATAAGAGGACCTTGGCCTTATAAGAGTTATTTCACATCAAATTTGATGACAATCATCATAAATAACATCCAAAAAGTGATGATGAGTTGACCAATGTAGTTTGACCATAATTAAACCTCAATATTATAAATTAATTGAAGATAATAATAAATCCAAATTCTCTCATTTAACCATGTTTTTGATTAAATCTAAAGACCATCACTTCATAATGTTATTGGATAATTACAATCCAAAAAACATACTATAAGGTTGGCATTAAATGAGGTTGAACATTAATAATTTCTCCCCCAAATACCATACTATTTATTTTAGTCTTGATTTAATTATGATAAACCCTTTAACTCTCCTGATGCATTATTCGAGGTAGATATAATCTTATTAATATTGAAATGATCCTAGAAGAGACAAATTCTTTTTAAATGTTAATTTCAAAATTATTTTTTTGTTTTTTTAAATTATTTATATCTTTTAAAAAACTTTTATAAAGTTTTAATTTAGTTTTTCATATATTTTTTTATTCTTTTTTTAATTTTTTATTTATATTTATTAAAAATATTTTTAGGTTTTTCAAACTATTTTCAAAACATTATTTTTATCTCTCTCAAAATATAATTATTGTTGATAAACATAGGTTTTAACTAATTTATCTTAATTATATAACCCTATTTTTACTCTATTTTGATAATATCAAAGGGAGATAAATATTAGAATTTTTATATTAATAATTTTATTTTTGGAGATAAATTTTCAATTTTATTTTTTGGAGAAGATTTATGTTTATAAAATTTTATTTTGTGAAAAGCAGGGAGACGTTTTCCTTGTTTTTAAACGAGGGAGAAAATCTTGTTATCTCAATATCATGGTAATTCATTATATTTATATATTTATATACTTGTTTTAATTTAATTATTATTAAAGTGTTTATGATCATAAAAAAGGGGGATATTTTTTTCTCACCATTCATTGATATTAATGATCACAAAAACTCTTAAAGTGTTTAATATTTTTCTCTTAATTGATGTGAAACTAGAATAAAAATATCATAATAGAACTCATTTAAGGAACCTTGATCTTGTGTTAAAGGATGTTTAAAATCCATATAATAAAAATAAAAGTTCCATGAAGGAATATTGAAGGAAGTGGAGAAGGCACTTTGTGGAGTGTATGGACACAGGCAACACTGAATAGCCAGTATATTGCCACCGACCAACCAGTAGAATTCCCAAAACCTTATCCATGTAGTAGAACCCCACTAGCTTGCCAGTGGATTCCACCCAGTGGGATAATTTATACTGGTAGACCTACAGGTAGGCCACCTGCTACTCGATGGAGGCTACTGGGAACCTAATGGCATCGAGCAGTCTATCCCAATGACTATATTTAATATAGTAAAAGTTAATTGAACTTGGAAATATTTAACTTAATGGCACTTGATGGATTATAGAACATTACCAAGATTTTGGAGCATATAAATAAATACCTTGGTATGCCTTTAAAATCTATAACAACTCTTATTTCTCATCTAATCCCCAATGCCAGTGCACTCAGGTACTCAATTTTTTTCAACGCTCTCTATTTCTAAATACTCACTCTCCTTCTCGAGTGTGTGTAAAATTATATATCTTTTCACTCTATTATAATAATATCTTTATCTCATAGTAATTGTTATATAACTTGGGAGAATCAATAATAATATTTAAAGTGATTGATTCTTAGAAATCTCATCATCCTTCCTTTTTTTTCTAAATTTGGTTCTTACTACCATTAAAGTAAGGGACCATGGTTTTCTAAACATTTCCTTTTAAAAGGAAAGTGACTTTTTTTTTTGAGTTTTCTAGATTTATCATTAACGAGCTAGTGTCTATTTTATCCAGTTTCTTTCTATAAACTAAAAATCAAGGGATAGTTTTGGTATCTTGGATATCAATAAATTCAAGGAAATAATATATAAAATCCTCAAGTGATTAAGGTGAATGATATAGGGGATCATTTTAAGAGTTATTTATAAAATTTCTTAACAAATATATTGTCTCATTTAGTTTTCAAAATTTTATTTATTTATCACTTTCAATTATTTATTCATTTGTTTAATTATTCAATATCGCTTAATCACTTAATCATTTTCATATTCAAATAACTTAATCATTTTTTATATTCAAATATCTTTATCATTTAAGTCAATATTTATTTTTATTCTTCATATTTTATTATTATGTATAATTTTAATGTTGTTATTGAATACTTTGATTATTTTTATTTTATTATTTATTTTAAAGAAACTTTTTATTGAAGTTCTATTTTTCCCCTTTAAATTTTAAGGGAAATTCACTGCCCCTCTTTCCATTTATTTATCTAAAACCTATAAAACGTTTTTCAAGATTAAGGTAAGGCATTAATTTAATTGGTAAAATATTAAAAATAAGTATTGAAGAAGTTCATAATGTAGGAGTGCAATCCTATTTTGACTCTAATAGTGTTTGGAACAAAACATAGTAAGAATGAGTTAATTAAGAGGGTGGAATCTAATTTTTAAAATAAAATCACTATTTTTTACTCTATATTACTATGATAAGACTTAATATTTTTTACTCTACATTCTTGTAAATAAGGTTTCAAAGTTATCTTAAGAAGGAGCATCTCATGGTAGTGAGAAGAATAATATGGTATGTTAAAGAAAGTTTACATTATAGTTTATTGATTAAATTTGGAAATAAAATGTAATTATTGGAATATATAGATGATAATTGAGTATGTGATATTTTATATCAAATAAAAATAATTGGAATAAATTTTTTACATTTGAAAATATTATGTTGGTTTTCTAGGAAAGAAATAGGAATGCATTTTTTTTAAGCACAAAAAAGTTAGAATATGTTTCCATAACTAATGATTTTACAAAACTTATATAGATGAAAAAATTTGGAAGATATTTATGAATTTATAAAATAACCAATGATGATTTAATGAGACAACCAAAGTGATATTGAGTTTTCAAAAATTTTTATTCAGTACTCTCAGATGAAGCACATTGAGACATGACACCATTTTATAAAGGAGAAAGTAGAGAAAAACATAGTAATGATAGAATTAATTAGAAATTATTATCAAGTGGATGATATATTCATAAAACCATTGTAAGTTTATTTTTAGAAAGGCATATGTTGAACCTTGGAGTTCAACCAGTTTCCTCAATCTAAGGAGGTTCAGAAGTTCCCCTCTCCCTATTTTTATCTAATGTTATGTCTAAATTTGTATGTTATTTTAGGATTATATGTTTTATTTTTTGTAAAATAAAGGGTGTGATAATATCTTAGAGGAGTTTATAAAGTGATAAGGCTTGTATAAAAAATCATAGACCACATTGTATCACTAAATATGTTCTCTTATTTTTCACATTGTGATTTGTCTCATACAGGCTCAAAGAAAGTATTAAAGGCACATTACTTGGTTTTTTGACTAGTGTAGAGTTTAATAAACCTTTTCATTTTATTTTAAAATGGGGAGTGATGAAAATTATTCTCAAATTAAAATTGAGTATATCCTTAGTGATTAATTCAAATAATAATTTGAAAAAGTGAGTTTTTCTAACAAAATCCAAAGGAGGGAATGTTGGGACCAAAGGTATTTGTTGATTTAATTTATTGTAAATATGTATTTTTTATCTATTAATAGTTGTTTTAAAGTATTATAAAGGAGTTTTAAGAATATGATAATGGTAGTAAGAATTTTTAGTTAATGAAGAATTTGGTTGAAACCACAATGCAAGGCAACAAACTATTCCATAACTAAAGTTTATGTTAATTTTTTTAGAAAAGTCATAGAAATTTTTTAAGATTTATATAACTTTCCATATCTAGATTTTTTAGGAGCTATACATTGAAATACTATTGGTCACACCACATTGGTGTTTTTAGTGTGGAAAAATTGGAGCCAAACAATGTAGCACATCAGGAGTAAGGCACATCCATGAGGTAGCACCAAGCTCAACAACAGTGCCAAGAAGGGTGGAAAAGAAAGAGAGAGATTAGTGTAGGTCAGATCTAGATAGTAAGAAGGACCACAAAATTGGGAAACATGTAGAAAAGAGAACCATGTAGGGAAACATAGTGACTCATAGTCTAGGTTAGGTCTTAATGGATTTCTTTTAAGTTACTGAGACATAGATTATATTATAAAGAAGATCCATCCAGAAGCCATTTCCAATGTGGGATTCAAGAAAAATGGGTTATGCCATAGGATTGGTGACCATGCTGTAGAGTAAATAGATTCAATTATAAAAATTAAGATATGGATACCACACCATATTATATTTTGTATGATGTGAAGGGTGTGTATTTAGAAGTGTGAAAGATTTAATTTCTCCGAGTATATAGGTTTCTACACCATGGATAAAATAACATGCCATAGATAGAGTGGAGACAAATTATTAAATGAAACAAAAATATATTTCACCACGGAGTGTCTATTTTGGGTTTTGTTATGGTCATGATCTTTATCAAGTATACATGAAATTTCACTATTAGGATGTGCTTCATGATACAAACCTCATAGTATTAGAAAAAAAATATTAATTCAAAATAGTCACATCATTACACAAAGGGTTATGATGCACCTTGGTATATGTATTCTGATAAATTTGAACAACATTGATTATATGATGTTATCTTTGAGGTTTAGTGGTTAGTTAAAAATCTTAAACTACTAAATTATAATTGGATTATAAAGATTTTATGGGATAATATTCAATTTTAGGATTTGAGGTATAATAAAGAATAAAGTAAATTGAATATTGAATTTAAAATTTAAAATTAAAACATCATCAGGTTATAGAGAGAGTTAATGTGAAGAAGAAATGTATTATACAAAAAATATATAATATAAGGGGATACTATTGAATATTAGAGATATATAAATTTCATTGAATATCTAGATTATAAAAGATAAGTATGTGAAGACTGATGATATTTGAATATCTGGATTAAAAGAATATTTGGATATGCTTATCTTTGGTAAATATAGAAGTGAATAAGGGATTATAATGGAAGAACACCCCTACTATTTATTGTTTTTATATTTGACATAAATCTTTTATGATTGACCTGTGAGTCCATTTCACCATTATATCCCTCTTGAAAGTAATGAGTGGAAGAGAGGAGGAGGTTATAGACCTTGGTGGAGTAGTGAGCTCTTTTTAAAATTTTAATCACATACCAATGAAGTAGTGATTAATTGACATATAAACACATCATTGATATATTCTCTTTGGAGTATCCTTTTATAGGGGAATGAAGTAAAATTTATGCGTTCATTCTCTTTATATTTTCTCATTTGATTGAGATTAAAAATCATATTCATGTCGTCTATTCAAAAAAAAAATCAAGATCTAATTTTATATAAAGAGAAGAATAAATTTCATTACCCTAATTCACCCCCTCTATTAGGGTTCATAGTGGGACCATGGTACAAAAGACATTATAATGAGAAAAAAAATCAACCAGAATCCTAATATATGTATTCTTTACAAATAGGAAAAAAAATTCTCTATTGTCAATTCCTTCATGCCAAGGGATTCCTTTGGAAACTAACCTAACATTATATTTAAATTTTTACTCTCCAATACTATCTTACTTCCATTTAAAAATCTATTTTCAACTAGTTAATTTATCATTTTTAGGTTTGGTTACTATGGTCTAGGTTTAGTTTTTAAGAAGGGAATCCCTTTCATCTCTCATAATAGAAAAACACTACATGGATTATTTAGATTTCATATATTTCATAAAGGTTTTTAGTTCTTCAATGTTTATTTCTTGAGAAATATTAAACACATAAGCATCCACATCAGCTTGAATAAATCAAGCATGGGGTCTAATGATCATTAGAGCTCCATCCTAGGTCAAATGCTAATCATCAAGATCATTATTTCCCTCTAACTAAAATTAAGAATATGAATTAGTCTCACTTTGATCCTGAGGGGGGGGGGTCGGTGGAGATAGATGTTATACCTCCTACTGCAATTTTTAAATATAAAAAACAATTTAATATATTTATAAGGTGTTTCATATTGTTTCTAGTTTATTTATTGTGTTTCTATTGAGTAATAATGGTAGGAAGGCATAAAACCTAAATAATATATCAAAGTAGGCTCAAAGGACCACTCTTAAGTCATGTGATAGAGTGAAGCACCAAATAGCCAGTAGGAGTGAATCAACTATCTAGTATATCAAATAAAAGAATCCATATCTAGTATTACTCCACCAACTAGCAAGCAAAGATTTTAGTCCTATAACATTTACTGCCTTTCACCCTAGATAACCAGTGTAATTAGGAAACTATTAGGTGGAATCATTATAGATCCTACCAAATCGCATTAATGGTTGGTAAAAAAGAATTAGTTCAACTCTTTAATGTCTTGGCTCAACCCTTTAGACCCCAAAACCTTATGGAGGCTATAAAGGGATGAAAAGAGAGGCATGGATCACCATCTAATTGTTTTATGCATCAAAAAAATTTCTCTTCAATCTCTAACAAATCATCAAAACTCATAGAGATTTAAATTTCCATCATTTTCATACTTTACCAAATAATATCAGAGTGAAAATTCTTTATGGAAATTGTGAACATTAAAGGGAATCATCCAAAGGCATGATCTTAATCAAATTTCTTTAATCACCATAAATATTCATCGATCTATTATTTATTTTGTTATTTTTATACTTATTATTTTTAAGACTTTTTTATTTTTTATATAACCTATTCACACCCTCTCTATATATTATAATATATCTCTCTCTCTTACCAAATTTATACTTCTTATCATTCAGTGAGAGTTGAAACTAATTTGTAATGTGTTTTCCAAAAAGGAAAACCTTCTCTTTTCTCCATCTATAACATCATTGGTTTCTTGATTATCCATTAAAAAGCATGGTATTCTTTATTATGGTTCTTGGTTACCACTAAAACTATGGTTTATTGGTTTATTTCTATTTTATATTCAAAATTAAGGGACATATTTGGTTCTTGGTTCCCATTAAATCCAAGGGGTTATATACCCTCTAAAGCCTTTTTGAGAGGAGGAGACACAAAGATAACTCTGTGTGATATTTCCAAACTCTGTTATCAGAGTGTTTCCTGTCCATTTATGTTTTGAATTTATTTTTCCACTAAAATTTTACTTAATTTCTTTATTTCCAATACTATTTACTTTGATTATTACAAATGATTTAATGATATCATCTTATCTTTTATAGAATTACTTCAAAATCATTCTAATTTCCATTTTTTTCATTGATTTTTTTAAAATAAAATTCAATATTTTTATTTCCAATGTACCTTCACCTCTAACCCAACAATTGGTATCAAAGGGTGCTTTTGATTTTTATCAAAAAAATTATTTTCAAATTATTTTTTGATTTTCAAATACTAACCAATTTTAAAATTTTATTTTAAAATCTAATCTACTAATTATACTTATGATCCTTTTGTGATGGTTTAGATTATTCATATTATAAGACATACATTTTTATTTTACTTATAATTATTGGATATCTTGATATGAAAATAGTTATGCATGGATATACTCCCACAAATGAACCTAAATATAAATGCAATCCTCAAGATATCACATATTTTGAATTATATGGTAAATATATGAATTCCATGAATTTTTGGTTTAGATAAAAATTAATTCAATTGATTTTTTACTTGAAAAATTACTAATGAAATCTAGAAAATATTATAAGTCCCACAAAAATGCACAAATAAAGTTAAATACACTAGACTTGATATGTTTAGTTAGGGCTTTGAAAGTTTTTTCCATGAATTCAAACGAATATATTACTGATTTTTTTATGATATTTTATAACATTTTAAATGATAGAAAATATCTAGGTTATGATTTATCACTAGAAACACATGATGAAAATCTTATGTATTCTACCTAGCTCATGGGATCCTAAATTCACCTCAATTCAAGAAGACAAATACATACAGAATATATCACTCGAAGAGATCATCAAAAACCTTATTACATAAAAAATAAAAATTATAATACAAGTGGTAAAATAATCCATAGAATATAAGCAATATAATAATAAACTAGATTTTAAAGCAATCAAAGATGACGATTCTTCTGAAAGTAACTCTGATAATGAAATTGAGAATGAACACTTGATGAGAAGTTTGAACAATTTGAATAAGATAAATAAAAAGAATAAATTCTTATGATGATCCAAAAATTAAAATTTAATTCAAGGTATGAAATTTACTTTATTTGGTTTCAATAAGAATGTTCACATCACGCCAAATTATCCCTTGAACAAAAAAGAAGAAGAAAAGTAAATAAAGTTCTTAAAGTCTCGACTTGGATTGATAGAGAGGATTAAATTTAAACATATAAAACAAGAAACTCAACTCCAAAATGTTGCATGTATTATGTTGCAGTAGGTGAATAGGATAATTCTCACTCTTATTCTCATTCCTATTCTTCCTCTCATTATTATTATTCATTTTTCTCCTTTTATTTTGAAAATGATATTAGAAATTTTTTCAATAACTTATTTCAAAATATGAGAATCTTTTAAAAAAATATAAATAATTTCTTAATGAGAAAAATGTTTTTTCAATTGAGAATGATCTTCCTTTAAAATAAAATGATAATTTTATTTAAAAATTTAAAAAACATTTAGATATTGAAATGTTCAAATCTTAAAATAAGGATCTCAAAAGCTCTCTTCCAAAATCCACCCAAGGTGAAAAAATCTTAACATGATATTTTTTTCTCAATATCTTAAAATAAATAATCATGGTTTTGATTTTTCAAATAATGAAAACTCTTTAAAAAATAAAACTTTTGTAAAAGGTGTCTCTCAAAATATATTTTTCAAATATTGTCTAATATTTGGTTATTTGATTTATGAGTGCGATTGTAAAAATTCTAGATACATAAAAACTAGTTCTACCCATGTTTATTTTAATATTCTTAAAAAATAAAATTTTTTTAATTCCCAAATCCTGATTAATTAACCTTAGTAGACCCAACAATTGTTTTATCTTCTCAAGATTTATTAATTGTCATTTCAAGTCTCTCAATGGTACTAAAAATGAACTTTCATTTGAGACTTTTAAAGAATATTCCACCATACCTCATTGAAATATCATTTGTTGGATACTCAATAAAGAAGTAAATTCATGGAGTTATAATTTCTTTTATATATAGTAAACATATTTTTTAATATGATTTATTTGTTTTATATAGGGGTATTTTTTAATGATCTCCTTTGATCCCTTATAAAATCATAATATTTGTGTTTTATCTTTTATGTATGGTCCATCTTGATTTTTTAAATGGATGTTTTTGTAACACCCCAAGTTTCCATGGTATGCTTCTCTTTTAATAATACAGTAGCATGTGTTGTATGCAACTTCGAGTTCTAACACACACCACAACCAATCAAACTAGCTGTTATGAATAGTAATACCCAATTTTTGAAACTTTATAAATTTTATCTTTCAAAATGGACTTCATTTTTGGATTCAAAATATCTAAATTAGCCTAAGGTGAAATTTTTGTATTTTTTTGAAAACTTTCAATTTTTGATGAATAGTGAAAAACACTAAGACATGGTTTAAAACCGAATTTTTATTTAAATAATTATTTATTTTATTTGAATTTAATTAAGGTCAAAATAGATATATAATACCTATATAAGTTAAATTTAATTTGTTGGAGTTAGTTTAGAATAATTTTAGATATATAAAAATTTTATTGAATTTTTCACCGTCTTTTACCCACCTCCTAGGAGAATTTGGAAATTCACATAAAAATTAATTTTACCGCTTCTGTGAGTGAAATTTCAAAAAACCGAGAGACATGGTTAATATCAAGGAGTAAAATGTGGTTCAATAAGATAAAAATAATTTTTGTTGAATAGTAACTTTTTGCTTTTATTTACCACAGTTAAAAGTAAATAGGGTAATTAAGGGTAAAAATGATATTAATATTACCCTAAAACATGTCCTAATTCTATTGGACAAGTGTATCTCAACGAAAAACAACCTTAGGAATAAAATATTATCATTTAGGTCCACTTGGATTAGATTAGTACATTTATTATTATTTAATTCAAAGAAGAGTTAAAAGAGTTAAAATTAAAGTTTAATTACTAATTTTTTTAATATAGGGTTATACATAAGATAAATTAGATTATAAATATTAATTAGAAAGATAAAAATATTTCCTACATAATGGTATTTTATTTATACTTTTTAGACATTAAATAATTTAATTTATTTATGACACAATGGTGGTGCAGTAATTACCCAATTAATGGAATATTAAAATAATTGATAATATAAATATCAAAATAAATGTAATTTGAGACTTTTTATGAATTCCAATAAATTTATAGGTTAATATGAAATATTATTATTGGTTATATAAATTTTTTTCGAAGTAATAATGCTGTTATGAAATTATAAAAAACAAAATACTCAATAGTGTCAAAATTGACATAAAAGAGTTTAAAAAAAATATATTATATTATTAATTGATATTCTATTCCTAAAAATATAATGTTCGGCCAAAGGACTTATATCATGATAGGGGTATTATTTATGGACCACTTGGGGGTCTCTTGGATGTATATAGTAAGTTTATTAACTATATAATATAAAAATACAAAGTGACATGGTAAATGTCAAACTAATTAACTAAGAGTTAAAATTAAAAGATAAGGTTAATATAATGACCAAAACCTGTCTAAAATATATTGGTTGAAAGGATTTAGAACCATCCCCACCTTATACTTTGAATAATCCACTTTTGAGCCATTATAAACTGAATATGAATTTATTATAAAACAATATTTCTAGCTTTTCCTAAGATGGCCCTCACTCCTCTTATAAAAGGACACCACTTCTAACCATTTTTTCACACCTTAAAAGCCTTTTGTCTCGGCCAAACACTGCCCAAATATCCTCTATACTTCCCTAAATTCTACCTAGAGGCCTTAATTTTATCAGAAAGACACCCTAAGGAGCCCTTTTGATCAAATCAAAAGGAAGAACCCGAAGAAGATGTAATGTTTTCACCACCCTCTTTCAAGTTCCTTTCTTCTTCAACTTCTTCTTTCTTTGTTATTTCCATTATAAAATAATAACTCCAGTATATTCTATATACTATGATGTTATTATAAAAATGGTACAACCATATTTAGTATTCTATCCATCCTTTGAATGACATGTCACCATACGTGCGTACGTACGGTTTACCGTCTCCACATCATGGTGTAATTGTTATTCAATATATTATTATTTGGATGGTTATAATAATGATGTGTAATTCATGTAAATAATAAATATAACATGATAATTATTCTGTGTATATGATATACCATCCAATTATATATTATTTTAATATCAAAATAATGATATTGTCACTCGTGCGTACGTACGGACTACCGTCTCCATGAACGCGATGATATTCATTCCCCATCGTATCCATTCAAGACTAATTCTCATTTTATGATTAAAATTAATGCTTAAGAACTTTATATCATTATGGGTATGAATAAGATACAACCTATCCATAACAAACATGACTTATGTAACAAAACATATAAAAGAAAACGAGTAAGTTAACACCCGAAACGATGATAATACTAAGATATTATTAACAAAGCAATGTTAAAGGATCATATATGATATCATATTAATGTATATGATTATTGTATAATTTAATAACAATTATTTCACCATTGTATAGGAGTTTAACCCACCCTCAACCAAGGAAAAGTACAAGGTAAGAGTTTATTTCACAATCTATTCATTATCTGAGGTTATTTATACGTAATTAACTACTGGGACCTCTTTATCTTCCACATCCATGTTTCTTAAAAATGTTTTTCAAAACATTCTTACTATTTTAAAGAATATGGGTTAAAGTCATTTATACCCTTTTTTGACTTTTTATATGAAGTTTATAAAGGAATCTTTTCATCTTTTTCCAAACAAGGTCCTTTTTAACCTTTTCGACAGAATTAAGGTAAGAATGTTTTTTTAACTTATATGGCGAGTGCATCTATTTTCCACCATTATAAAAACGTTGAAGCTTCCCTTAAAAGATTATAAGAATATTTTTAAATTAACTGTTTTATTTTTTAATTATGTGTCCTTTAAATTATTTCAAAATAAATATTTTAAGAATTTTTGAAAGGTACTCTTTATCAAGATCAGAATTTTAAATGTTTTAAAGATTTATCTTTCTAAATATTTTTAATTAATGTCCATGTTTTCAAAATGATTTTAAGGATTTATTTATATGGACATGAATGTTTTGAAATGATATTTATTTTCAAAAGTTTCAAAGTGGTATGGGACACTTTGATTCAAAAATCTCATTTAAATTACTTCCTTTTTAAATGTGTGAATTTTAAATGATTTCAAAAAAAGAGATATTTCTCTCAAATAGTTTTGATTTCATCTATGTCAACATCCTTTGATGGATTTTAAGCTTATTTGAAGTTTATTTATTATGATACAAAACTTCCATATTGTATTGAAATTTTTGTGATATGTTTGACTGTGGATGTGTTATGGTTATACTATTCATGGTTTATAGAGAAAGTATTGATATTTTGTATGCTAGTTTTAATACGAATGTTTATGTTATGTTTAAACCTGTTTATATGAGGAATTCATTGGACTTAATATGTGACGGGTGGAGCCTGCTATAGCTCCTCGATGCATCGGTAGGTTTAATGAGAAAAACTAGTGTCTTGGAACGAGGCCTTGAAAAAATCTTATTTGTAGTCTTGGCACGAGGCCTTGGCTACGTGGTTATGATAGTCTGGAATTATGCATTCCATCATTATGAAAGTGGTTATTGATATTGCATGTTATTATTATATTAGTATAATATCTATGTGAATAAGTAAATGGCATTATTTTATTTTATTTCTACCATATTATGATGAATTTCAAGTTTAAAAGGCTTTTGTTTTAGTTATACCTTGCCTTAAATGTTTATGTTTATTTAAGAAAGTTTTCACTATATTGTTATCCTTACTGAGCATCTGAGCTCACCCCTTTCAATGTTTTATTTTTCCCAGGATGTGAAGAAGTATTTTATTAATGACCTGCAGGGATAGTATGAGGGAATATGAAGACAATATTTTGTTGTAGTTTTTCACTTTATTATGTAATGTAAGACTTATGAATGTATCTAGTGTTTCCAAGGATACTAAAATAATCGATCTTTATAGACCTGATCTTTTGTGATCATGCCAATGTTATGTAATAATTCACTGACTCTGGGTAACTGGGATCAGGGCGTTACAGTTTTAATTGTATATCTCATGGAGTGATTATTTTAATTATTTACAAATAATTTATAAATTATTTTAATATATTTTCACATGTTTCAAAAATCATTATATTCAAAAGTTTCTATTTTTTAAAAAAGTTTTTATTTATGTATTGTCCTTTTTTACCTTCATATTATATTATTTCTCTAACCCTCTTGTTTTGAAAGTTCTTTTTTGATAATATAAAAGTGAGATAAGTTTTTTATAGAGGAAAAGAGGTAAAATAATGTTGGTTTAATTTTTTGTTTCATCACAGGGGATATTTTTTTTCAAAGTATCACAAAGGGGGGGGGGATGTGTTTTCATGAAAATTTGGTAACTCATTCCTTATTTTTCATTTTTCTTATCTTAAATTTTAAATCAATTTTTCTGTGATCATCAAAAAATGGGAGATTGTGGTACTTAATAGTGTAATTTTTTTAATGATAAAAAATATTTTAATATGTTTCTAACTTGTTTCATGTTGTTTCTAGTTTATTTTTTGTGTTTCAATTGAGTTATAATGACAATAAGGAATCCGACATAATAGAGGATTCAAAGTAGGCTCAAGGGACCAATTATAAGTCAAGTATTGTTGTAAATAACTGACCAACCATTAGGAGTGAACTAGTTAGTTGGTATATCAAATAGAAGCATGAATATCCAGAAACAATCCACTAACTACTTGTTGGGGGATCAAAGGGTAGTTGGTGGAGGCTTCATTCATGCAGTAGTTACTGCCTTGCACACCATCTAGTCAGTGGAATCGAGTAGCTAGCTATGGGTGGGGATCAAGATCCTACCTAGGTACATTAATGGATGGTGAAAAATCATTGATTCATCTCTTTAATGTATTGTCTCAACCCCTTAGATCCTAGAACCTTATGAAGGCTATAAAAGTAGGAAAATGGAGGCATGAATCATCATCCAATTATTGTACACATCAAATGAAATAATGTTTGATCTCTAATAACTCCTAAATGCTCAAATAGATTCAAAGTTCCATCATTCTCATCCTTTCCAAAATAATATCAATGTGAACTTTCTCAAAGGGAATTGTGAACATCCAAGGGCACCACCCAAAGGCATGATCATCATCAATTTTCTTCAATCACTATCGATCTTCATTGATTTATTGTTTCTTTTGATCAATTTATCCTTATTATTATCAAGAATTTGTTTCTTTTTTGTATAACCACTTGGATCCCTCTATTTGAGTTATAATCTATGTCTCTATTACCTTCTTTATACATTATATCATTTATAAATAGTCGAGAAATTTTTTTGAAGGGTTTTACAAAAAATAAATCTATCTATTTTCTCCTCCTAGTAATTGGTTTCTTGATTCTGCATTTGAAATAAAGAGATTCTTTCTTTTGGATCTTGGTTCCCATTAAAAATAAAAGTTCTTGGTTTCTTTATTTTTCTATTTAAAATCAAGTGACTTCTTTGGTTCTTGGTTCCCATTAAAACAAAGGGGTTATATACCCACTCAAACCTTCTTGAGGGGAGGAGATGTAAAGGAAACTTTGGGTGATATATCTGAACTCCATTATTAAAGCATGCGCTATCCATTTATCCCTCAAAGTAACATTTCAGCATTTTTGTGTTGGTTGTGTTTGTTGATAATGTAGGTTTCCATGGTGAATTGTCGAGTTCCAGAGATGTTGTTGACAATCCATGTTAACAAAGAACCATGACAAAGGAATGGAAGATCTGGAGGTTGTACAAAAGAATAGATACAATGTGGCACTGTTTTCTAGTGTTTGCCAAATTTTTGGGGTCCAAAATGTGGGATTTGGTGAGCATCGCGAAAAGTGGATATCCTTGAAGATCTCATCAAAATATATAAAATGCATGAATTTCGTGAAGATAGGCTTCATGGATTGGATTTCACGAAGACATGAAAAATATTGAAAGTGATTCTTCGCGATTACGATGAGCTTCACGAATGGAATCATTGAAGAGAATTGTGGTGGAGAATGGAATTGCGAGTGGAGCTTTGCAGCGAAGGAACAAAGGTATTGATGGAACGCTCTGCGATCGGAAAATTACCGTGGTGCTTCGTGATTTTTGAGAGAACTTTGGTGGGAACTTCGGATCTTCGCGATTTGAGATGACGAGGCGTTGACTTCACGCAGAAGGTTCTAGGGTCAGTGGAATTGTCTATAAATAGACCTCGACATACTTGGGAGAAGTATAGAGGTTTCGAAGAAAATATTTTGCTCTTGGCTCGTGAAGGTGGTTCGCGAAGGCAGTGTGCTTCACGAAAGGAAGGAGCTTCGCGGTGACTAATCTAGCTCCACAAAAGTTGGGTGCTCTACGTTGGCTCAGTGAGCTTCGCAAGGGAAGTCTCTCTGCGAATACTTGAGCTCCGTGATGGCATGATCTCTGCGAAGGCATGAGCTTTGCGAAAAGGCAGGGTCTTAGTGATGGCTTGTTTGAGTTTCACGAAATTGGGAGCCTCGTGAAGTAGGGTTCTTTGCGAAGGTATTTCCAAATGAATTTCCCAGTGTTCAGGGGAAAAGGGGCATTCATCAGTAGATAAAATTTGGACTTCAATAGAGCATCTACATACAATGAAGGATGTATTCATTAGTGATAATGAAGAGACCTACAGGTCTGTAAACTGCGAGTGGATCCCTTCCAAGTGCAGTGAGCAAAGGAAGAGGAAAAGGGTAATCCTTTATACTAAAAGTGAGCTAGTGAGAGAGAGAAACAGGGGAGTGATCCTGGGGAAATCAGTGAGCTAACCTAAACTTTGTAAAGCCAATGATCCTGGGAATATAATTGATCTATCCAGAACATTATTGGCAGTGAGATTTAGTGGATTTGGTACAGCAACACATCTCCATTTTATGCTCTTTGGACGTATCCCAGTAAGGGTGAACCAAGTAAAAATCTATGTGTCTGCCTTCTTGAATCCCTGCATCGCATTTAATGCATCATCATCAGATAAAGACAAAAAAGTGATCATCATAAATACGCAAGTGCAAAAAAAGTGACCCTAATAATAGAGAGGTCAAGATCCAGTGGGAAGGAAGAATTTTGAAAAAGAATATCCATACCCTGATTCACCCCTCCTATTAGGGTATCTAGGCCCCTTTTGGTCCTAAAAATTTACTTTAAACATTTACTTTTATTATACACTTATGCTTAATTTCTCATTTTTTTCTATGATTTACATTGATTATTAAAAATTCTTGCATGATATCTTTTATCTTTTATAACATTTTTTCAAAATCAATTTTTAACTGTTGTTTTCTTTCACTTGTTTATTTTTAAAAACGAAATTAACACCCCATATTTTTATTTTACCTTCCACTCTATCCAAAAAATAGACATAGATTCATACTATTCATGAGGCACTAAGGGAACTTCAAGACAAAAGGGTTTGGGTTTTCCAGTGTTTTTTGGTTCAATATACTTTTATTTTGAAAAGAAAAACTCATGGAATAAAACGTCATGAAAAATGATTCAATTCTAGTAATCCTGTTTATCTATATACAATTTATAACACTTAACACCCTCTAGATAACCAATAAAGATACACTTAACAACCATAGTTTCTATTTTATCATTCCAAGTATGAGAATAATTTGTGGATCCAAAAACTCTAAAGTGAGAAAGATTTGGTGGTTTTCCTATCTAAAATTCTTCATGTGCTATAAAATTATTAGATGTCGAAGGTCCATGATTAATGAGGTACATTTCCATAGTGAAAAATTCTTCCCAAAAGGACCAAGGAAAACCTAAGTGTGAGATAATGCATCTAAATATATCCAGGCTAAACCTATTCATACACTCAGCTAACCCATTCTATTGAGGGGTTTCCAAAATAGTATTTTTTTTAAGTACACCCTCAACATTACAAAATTTTACAAAGTATGTGGATAGATACTTTAACCAATTATCAATTCTAAGAGTCTTAACTTATTTCATTATTGGTTCTATATATTGGTTTCCAAATTCTTAAAAGTTTAAAATGTGTTGGATCCACTAGGTAAAATACCCTAATGGGGGGGGGGGGGGTGAATCAGGGTATGACTGACTAAAACAACTGCACCTTTTGATCTTGTTTTTTTGTTAAACAAAACTATCTTCAATATCTTTCCTGTAGAAAAGTATGAACATAAATTAAAGCATGAATGAAACACATAAATTTTTACCTGGTTCACCCTCAATAGGCTACATACAAGGAGCATAAAATGACAATGTTTTGATGTACCAAATCTACTAAAAGCACACTGCTATTTACAAAGTTTGTAGAGGACTCACTGTTCCTCTTGATTTACAACCAATCACAATTTCAAAGCTCACTGCTCTCTCAACTGAAGTGTGCTCATTGCTTATTCAGAATATCCACTCACAGTTTATAGACTAGTAGGTTCCTTCATTATCTCAAATTAATGCATCCTACACTATATGTAGATATTCTATTGATGTCCCACTTTCATCCACTTATGAATACAACTTTACTAAAGATTTACTGGGCAACTCCAAATATTTGGATAAAACCTTACTGTGTCTTGCGTGAAACTTTAATGCCTTGCACACAACATTAAACTTTTGTTAAAAAACATCTCTTACATATAACTTGAATCTTATGCGCAACTCAAATCTTACACGCAACTTTCTTAGCTTGTGTGCAACTCCCAATCTTTCATGAAACTCCATTTGTGTATTTTTCTTACGCGATTCAGAGCTTAAATTATATCTAAGTATTGAGCTACTTCGAATGAGGGGGGTAACCTATTATTTATAGGCAACACCGACCCCTAAGTGGAAGATTTGATGTGTCACCCAAGATCCTATTAGAGTGCACAAAACCCCATTTGACATTGCATTGGGTGTGAAAGTCTCTTTTACGCAAACTCATCTTTCGTATACATTTCCAAATCTTTCACACACTTCATGACTTTTCAATATTTCGACATTTTGTTCCTAAAACACACCTTGCATAAAAGTTTTCAAACCTTCTTCAATATTGCACAAAAAAACCAATATTTTGTGCACCATCTATATTTTTCATGCACCTTCCTTTTCCAAAAACACCTTTCTCCATTTTCTGATTTTGCGGCCTAATAATTTGGAAAACACTAGAAAATGACACCACCTTGTATCTATTTTTTTGTACTGCTTCCAGATCATCCATACCTATGTAATTGTTCTTTACCAACCTAGGTTTCAAATAATATATCTAGAACATTACAAATAACCAAGGAAACCATCTTTTTAAACAAACACAATCCACCCAAAAATGCTTCAATGTTACCTTGAGGGATTTTTTCCCAACAATCTCCCTCTTTGGGTTTGTCGACAACTCATTCATAAAATGATAACCCTGTATAGATTCATCTATAGTTTACCACCAATTAGTTCATGTGATTCAGATAGAAATCAATAATTTAATCATCACATACTCTAAGCCCACATGAGCTATGCTCATCATGAGAAACAAGAGTATAATGAAATGTTCATCAATAAATAACTTCATTCTAGACACAAATTCTTGAAGAAAATCAACAACTTTCATCACAAACCTAAAATGTCATGATATATCTTATTTGATCAATTTTTTATCATCATTAGATTTAATAACCCTCAATTAGCTTCTCCAACTATCATGCTTAACTCACCCTATCTCGCTGCTCCACCTGTCAGCTTCTCCCCATGTCTTGAATAAGAAATTTTCTCCCACAATTTCTCTAGCAAAAATTTCTCCTCCTTTAATAGTCACACATTGTCCCCCTTTTTCAAAGAACCCAAAGATTACTCATTTGTGGTCTTCAATAGAGTAAGGAACACTAATTAGTACATTAGGGGAAAACACACCATACCTCAGGGAGAGGGGGAGGGGGTTCCCACATCAACACTTTTTCAACTGCGGAGAGTCAACCAAACTCCTAGAGCCATTCGATGCCTCTAAAATGCTTCTTTGGGTGAGGCCTTTGTTAGAATGTCTACAACCTGTAGTTCTATAGGCACATACTCCAACTTCACAATCCCTTGCTCCACTTTCTCCTTGATAAAATGACATTTTATTTCAATGTTATTTTTCCTTGAGTGATGGAATGGATTTTTGCTATTATTTATAGAAATTGAATTATCACAAAGGATTCTGATCGAAGAATTCACATCAACTCCCATGTAATCAAGCTGCTACTTCATCCACAATAACTATGTGCATGATTGAGTGGCCACAATATACTCAGACTCTAAGGTGATCAATGAAATGCAATATTCTTTCTTTCTTAGCCAAGAAATACACAATCCACTAAGATAGAAAGAACCTCCTAACATTGATTTCCTATCATCTGCTAAACCAGACCAATATGCATCTATATATCCCAAAATCTCTAACTGAGATCTATCATTATACATCAAAACAAAATCTATATTTCCCTTAATATACCGAAATATTATGTTCACTATAAGCATGTGGATTTCCTTGGGATTACTTTGATATATCACTTCTTGTAATGCAGCTAAAAAATATTAGGTCTTGTCGCTATCAAGTACAATAAACATCCAATAAATTTTTTATATCAAGTGATATTAACTGCATTTCCATCATTATCTTTTGATAGTTTTGTTCAGGTAGCAACCTAAGTGTTTGTATCCTTGGAATTATCCATTCCAAACATTCTCAAACCATCCTTGGAATATTGTTATTGATAAATTAATGTGTCATTACTTCCTTATGTCACCTGTAAACCAAGGAAAAATGTCAGTTTACTAATCATTGACATTTCAAACTCATTTTTCATGAATTTAGAAAAATTTCTGCACCGCACTTCATCTAATCCATTGAAGATTATTTCATCGATATATACTAGCACTATCATCCTTTTATTACTTTCACTGTTCACATATAAATTGTAATAAACTCCACCACACTGGAAATCAATCTTCTTCAAAAATTGATCTGGACTTGAATACCATTCTCTTGGTGCTTGCTTCAACCCATATAAATCTTCCTTTAGCTAACAAACTTTGTTATCATATTCATGAATTAGAAAACCATCTTGATGCTCAATATAAAATTATTCTTATAGAACCCCATTTCAAAATGGTGACTTGAAATCCATCTTGAAAACCATGAACTTTCTTTGCACTGCTATAGCCAAGAATAATCTGATTGTATATATCATTTCAATAGGTGAAAATGTTTCATCAACATCGATACCCTCTATATGGGAGTACCCTTTGCACACCATTCATGCTTTGTTTCAAATCAATGCACCATATTCATTAATATTGTTTCGAAAGACCCATTTAGTCCTAATGAAATTCCAATATATTGGCCTCAAAACAATCTCCCACATTTGATTCTTTTCAATCTGGTCTAGCTCATCATTCATTACCTAAACCCAGTTTTCATCTCCAGCGGCATAAAAAGAACATTTAGGTTCTACCTGAGATAGGAAATATGTTTTCTATAATGACTTCATTCTTCTAGTTTGAATTGGCACTGTATGATCACCAATGATATTTTTCCTATCAATTTCAGCTCGACTCCTTGGATTCTGTTTGCTACTCATCATCAATGTCTTCTTTTGAATCAACATATGCCACTTATTCTCTCCCTATATTTCTTTTCTCCTCATCACTTTCATCAGGAAACTATTCACTGAGTTTTTTAATATTCTATTCATATTCTACTATAGTTACATCATTTCTTTCCACTATTTTTCCCAGCCTCTTATTAAAGCATTTGTATTCCTTGTTTTTTCGTAGGTAACTAAAAAATATCCCTTCATCTCCTCATGTCTCTAACTTCTTATGATTCTATTTGTTGAGAATAAAGCACTTAATTTAAAATATTTGAAATTATTTTAACATTGGATTCTTTCCATACCACATCTCATATAGATTATTTCCTTCCTTCAGACACAAAAAATACTTATTGGAAATGTAGACCGATGTCAAGACTACTTCCTTAAAAACTTTATTTGGTTGGTCTTTTTCAATAAGCATCATTCTATCCATGTTGTTGATGATCCAATTTCTCCTCTCAAACACTCCATTATATTGAGGAGTTATCATCGAAGAAACTTGATACCTTATCCCATGTTTCTCGATATAGTCTTCCACCTGTCTGCTTGTGAATTTTGTACCATTATCAGTACGA
Organism: Viscum album; assembly: GCA_963277665.1. Classification (NCBI taxonomy): domain Eukaryota; kingdom Viridiplantae; phylum Streptophyta; class Magnoliopsida; order Santalales; family Viscaceae; genus Viscum; species Viscum album. Next base: position 1,221,074,597 of record OY728130.1, read on the forward strand.
AACATTAGAATTTTCTTCCCAAGCATCCTTTCAAATTCCCTATGATACTATTTTATGCAACTGAAAAAATAAAAATTATGGGAAATGAAAAATATCCATTCCATTATGGTATAGTCATCAATTAAAAGAACATAATATCTCTTCCCATCAATGGATCATGGTGAGATAGGTCCACAAGCATCAAAAATCACCAATTCAAGTACTATTGTTAAATTATTTTCCTTTTATTTGTATGTCTTTATGATGATATTACCTTATTGAAATGCACCACACATACGAGTATGATCACATGATATCTTAGGGAGGTCTCTAGATATATCACACTTTATCAGATCTTCAAGAGATGGTTGGCATAGATGACCAAGTCATTTATACCTCAACTTGTTTTCTTCCTCTATGGAAAAAAATCACATATCTTATTCTCCACTTACAAGGTAGAGATTTCCCTTTGTTCTTTTTCCCTGTAGAACAACTGCACCATATCTTCCTTTGATGATACAAACATTTTTAGTAAATCTTATAGAATTACTTGAGTCACATAGTTGATTGACACTGAGAAAATTGTGAATAAGACCTTATACTACTAAGACAACATCATGTATCATTCCCCCCTAAACCTAGACTTTCCCAAGACAATTATCTTCAGGACTTAATCATTTCCAAACCTGAAAACTTCTTCTTTGTCATATTTTATTCCTATAACTAGATCCTTATTGCCTATAATATGAGATGTGAAACTGTTGTTAAGGATCCATACACCAGAACAGTCTAATGCTTTAAGATAAATTTCTGTAGCCATTGCCTTCTCATCTATCTTCCTCTTGATCCATGTTTTTGATTTAATAATTGGCATAGATTTAAAACCTTGATCTACTATAGAATATGATGGAACAACCTCATTCTATAAAGCTATAAATCTATTTTTCATTTTCAACTCACCTATTGATTCTTTGACTTGCTGCTTAAAACTATTTTGATTCCTCTTTAGCACATTCCTCTAAATGCTTGATGTAAAATATCTATCCATCTTCCCAAACCCTCCAAACCAAAAAACGATGTCCCTCGAATGATATTATAGATTATTGTGATCTTTTTTGATTCCATTGTTGTTCTTGTGCCCTTCAATATCTCCTAGATATGGAACACACATTTTATGAATGTCCCATCTTTCCATAGCAATAACACATGATGTAAGGTGTATTCCTACGTGTTATTTCTACACTACTAGTTTTACCTTGGTTTATCTAAATATTATGATTCTTCATCACACCCAAATCAAATTTCAATCTTGGAGTGGGTGCTTGTAGTCTGACTTTAACCATGATTGCTTTATATTTTTGATCAAGCCCCATACCAGGATTATCACTTAGATTTGACTATTTCTTTCATTATTTTGAACCTCTATACTCCACGTCCATATTTTTCATATTTTGAATGATCTGATTTATTGATATCACATTAGGAGTTAAGAGTTTTTCTTAATAATTAGCTTTTTCTCATATATGGACAACTTCCTCTTCAAGTTCTTTGATATGTTTAATTTGATCCCTTCCAATGTTAGTCAAGCTATCGATTTCACTTTTCTACTCCTCAATTTTGAGCTTATACTCAACCACCTTTTTTGAGCTCTCTGAATTTGAAGACTTAAGTTTTTTATTTTATTCTATCATCTCAGACTTCTCTTCTTCCTTATATTGTATATAGAGTTTGGCATCATGAACCACTTTGTTGGATTTATTTTTTCTGAATCTCTAAACATCTATCTCTTCGAGAGTATCTTATAATTCAGCCTCCATATCGATTTTTCCTTTAATTTATTCTACATAAATGTTGTTTAATTACTTTTTATAAGCACTAATGACAACTTCCACCATATAATTTTCTGTATGATCTTTATAGTTCTTTATCTCTTCAACCTTTTTAACCTCTGATTAATCTGAACTATCAAATTCTTGTGAAAGAAGATTTTTTTCTTGAAGAAATTTCTCTTAAAGTTTTTCTTTCCTTTTACATAGGTTGAAGAATTATTCATAGGGATTTCAACTTCATCCTCATAATCGTCTTGGAACATCTTGGGGAACCTTGCTGCATATGACCAACCTTTCCACACCTAAAGAAATAAAGTGGAAGTTTCCCCTTGAAATTTCTTTTTCCTTTTTGTAGATTTGAAGAAAGGAATGACATCACATCATATGTCTCTTCTTCTTCCTGAGAATCTTCAATATTTATCTTCTTCATGGCCTTGAATGACACCTCTTTAAATTTCCCCTTTTCCTTCACATAGTTATCATCATTTCTCATTTCATATGCTATAAGGGTACTATGAAAGTTATTTAGTGTCAGCTCTTTTAGATCTTTATCTTCCAATACTGAAACTTTCAGATTGAACTGAGGTGGAAGTTTCCTCAATATACACTTCATAATATTTATATATTTAATGAATTCTCTAAGACCTTGTATGTATTCCACTATAACATTTACCCTATCAAAGAATGCATCAACAGACTCATTTGGGTTCATTCTCAGATCTTCGTACTTATTCCATAGAACCTGAAGCTTTCTCACCAACCTTGGAATCACCTTTATATATATTAAATAGATTTTCCCACATAGAATGTGATGTTTTACATAACATTACTTTTATATATATTTCATTGGATAGGGATCCCCCTAAAGCACTGGTTCTTTTGGCATTAACATCCAATTCCCTTCTTTCAGCTTATGATAAAGTGACACTATTGATATCAGCTGAAATACCATGCATCACTGATGTGAAGGAATCTATTTTTAAGGATCGGAAGTAGTGTTGCATCTAATTCTTCCATAACTAAAAATTATTCCCATTGAATATCGTAATACCTTTGTGATTGATGACCTCTATTGAGAGAGAAACACTGATATTAACCTTTCCCTCTAATACCAATTGTTTGCTCCATCAGGTCAAATACCCTAAGGGGGGGGGGGGGGGGTGAATCAGGGTATGATAGATTAAAAAAACTACACCTTTTTATCTTGTTCTATTGTTAAAAAAACTATCTTCTATCTCTTTCATGTAGAAAATTATGAACAGAAATTAAAGCATGCACGAGACACAATAATTTTCACTTGGTTCACCCTCATTGGTCTACGTATAAGAAGAATACAATGACAATGTGCTAATTTTACAAATCCACTAAAAGAGAACTGTTGTTTACAATGTTTGGAGAGGACTCACCATCCCTCCTAGTTTACAACCAATCCTAATTTGAAAGCTCACTGCTCTCTCAACTAAAGTGTGATCACTGCTTCTTTAGAAGATCCAATCACAGTTTATAGACTTGTAGGTCCCTTTATTATATAAAATTAATTTATCCTCCACTACATGTAGATTCTATATTTATGTCCCACTTTCATCCACTAATGAATACAACTTTACCACATATGTACTGGGAAACTAAAAATCTTTGGCGCAACCCTTACTGTGTATTGCACACAACTTTAATGCCTTGTGTGAAAGATTCCACTTTTATTGTGAAACATCTCTTACACACAACTTCAATCTTACACGCAACTCAAATATTATACACAACTTTCTTAGATTGCGTGCAACTCCCAATCTTTCACGCAACTCCATTTAGGTATTTTTCTTACACGATTCAGAGCTTGGATTCTCTGTAAGTATCGAGCTACTTTGAATGGGGGGGGGGTCAACTCTTATTTATAGGCAATGCTGAACCCTACATGGAAGATTTGATGTATCCTGAAATATCCTCTTTAAGGATGAAAAACTCCATTTGATGTCACATTGGGCGTTAAAGTCTCTTTCGCACAAACTCATCTTTCGCACACATTTCCAAATATTTCATGCCCTTCATTTCTTTTCCATATTTCGATGTTCTGATCCTGAAACATGCCTTGTGCATAAATTTCTAAACCTTCTTCAATATTGAATGAAAAAACCAATATTTTTCAAGACTTCTAGATTTTTCATGCACCTTCCTTTTCCAAAAACACCTTTCTCTATTTTCTTATTTTGAATCCCAAAAATTTAGAAAACATTGGAAATTTGTTCCACCTTATATCTATTCTTTTTGTACCACCTCCAGATCATCCATCCCTCTGTCATGGTTCTTTGTCAACAAATATTGTCAAAAATATCTCTGGAAATCCACAACTGACCAAGGAAACCAGCTTTGTCAACAAACACAATCAACCCAAAAATGATTCAATGTTACCTTGTGGTATTTTTTACCAACAAAATGTATCAAGCCTATGTTTCAATATATAAATCCAAAATTTACATGAGTAATAATCAATAAAGGTAACAAAGTAATAGCCACCACCTTTGGAGGTGGTTCTAGATAGACCCCATAGATTAGAGTGAACATACTTAATATGGTCTCTAGATTTGTAAGTAGACCTGTTAAAAATCACAAGATTATATTTACCAAACACACAATCTTCAAAAAAGGGAAGATTATTTGGGATTATATCAATTAATATCCCATATTTACTAAGTATATATAGTCCCTTGGAACTCATGATCCCATGATTTATATTCTATAGGATAGTATTATATGACACCAGGGCATGGGAGGCATTAAATTTCTTTAAGTTATTTTTACCATTTGGCACATATAATCCATTTTAGAGGGTTCCCTTTATCACAACAAAGGATTCATGAAAAATTATAAGGCTACCAAAGTATAACCAAAAGGTGTAACCATTATAGTTAATAACTCCAAAGGAAATTAGGTTTATTTTTAATGAAGGTACCTATATAACATCATATAGATCTTAACCATCCCATCATGAAGTTTTAATGAAATAGAACCTATACCAATGATATGAAATTTTTTTTTATTACATAAATAAATATCACCCGACTCTATCTATCTCAACTTATTGAAACACTCTCTCTTGGATGCATATGAAAAGAGAATCAAGAATATAGAATCCACTCTTTATAAATGGTATGGTCACACAAATTAATCACATCAATAGTATTAAAGTCATACTATATTAACAAATAGTGATTATTATTTTCTTTATAATCATTCTTCTTGTTAAGAAAATTCCACTTAATGTGACTAGGTTTTATAACATTAAAACCACTTAAAAAACAAATTCTTAAGATTATACTAGATCTTATAAGACTAAATCATATATCTCTAGCTACCCCTATGATAATTCCCACCTATAAAATTTAATCCCTCAAAATCTGGCTTAATAAAGCCTTACTTATGAAGTTATTTGGGTAACAAAGCAGACTTAACCTCTTCAAGAATAAGAGAATCCAAAATATACATTATAGTTTCTTCAAAAGAGCTAATATACTCTTCTATAAATTTTAAAATAATTATAACCTAATCCACACCATCTATATTCACAAATATGTTTGATAGATCTAATAATATTCTATTAAAACCATTTATATATGTCTTGAGTGCGGTTCTATGATACATTTTAAAAGTGAATAATTTCACATTCTTGTAAAATATTCCAAATAAAGATATATTTATATATAATGATTCTAATTTGGACAATATTTGAGTAGGATTATACTCATTTACAACCTATTAAAGAACTTTATGAACTAAGGACAATAACATAAGGCTACGAGATTCATGAAGGACATCAATAGAGATATCCATATGGGTAATGAAAGACTTTCCATCAGGGTACACCATAGTTATTTTATTTTTTATAGAATTTAACCTCTTAAAGAATAAGAGAATCCCTAATATACATTATAGTGTCTTTAAAATAACTAAAATACTTATCTATAGATGCTAAAATAATTATAACCTGATCCCCATCATCTATATTTACAAATATGTTTGGTAGATCTAACAATATTATATTAAAATCATCTATATATGTCTTGTGTGTGGCTGTAGGATTCATTTTAAGAGAATATAATCTCATAATCTTATAAAATATACCAACTAAATATTTATTTATATAAAATGATTCTAATTTGGACCATATTTCAATAGTAGTAGACTCATACACAACCTATTGAAGAACTTTATCACCTAAGGACAACAATATAAGGCTATAAGATTTATGAAGTAAATAAATAGAGACATACATATAGGTAATGATAGATTTTCCATTAGGGGACACGATAGTTACATTCATTTTTAGATAACTTATCCTCTTTAAGAATAAGAGAATCCCAAATATAAAGCGATATCTCCTTTAACAATATCTCGTTATGACCAAAAGATGAAGATCTGTTGCCTCAAATATAGCTCCAAGTAAGTGATAGACCATATCTATAAATCCTAATCACTTCCTCCTATCTATACTAGAGTATTACTCAAGTTGAAAGCGAATGAAACACAAAAAAAAAACAAGGGAGCAGTGAAGGACCTCTAGATCTAAGACCCCCCTATGATATTTTTAAAATCTCTTGAAAAAACCAAAAGTTTTGTCTCACTCACAAAAATAAAAATGAAAATGAATCATCTATCTGAAGTAAAGGTAAGGTCCATCATGATGAGTAGAGAAAGTGATGTGTGGGACAGGTGGTTTAGTGGGATGCGTGATGTGTGAATTGAGATGAATTGGGTCATTCATATAATTTAATGTGAAACAAATAATAAGGAAACACAACACTAAGTGATAGATGGTTAAGTATAGACATAGATATAATAAAAACTATAAAATAGAGAAAACACACTATAGAATGAAAAAATAAAATGTGTAACCATATGATCAAAAGAGATCACCTATGAAAAATTCCCCAATCGAATACCCGCGTAAGGGAAAAAAATAACCAAATAATTAAAGGTCAAAAAAATTATTGAAGTGTCACATGTAAATAGTGACATGAACAACATGTGTGCAATGATCATCTATACATAAGGAAAAAGAAAATATATCAGCCAACATAAAAATTAAATTGAAACAATGTAACAGAATACAGTAAGAAAATATCACATATTTTATAAAATTAAATATGATGTTTGGATAATTTAAATATTGTAGAATGATTTAATAAATTTATATCTATTATTGTATGTAAAAATAAATTATTTCAAAGCAGCAATGAATTATGAAATATAATTTATCAAAAGTTCTAATAAATGTAGAATGACCATGAGTTAACCTAACCAATGCACATTTGGTTTTTTTCTTTTTATTTATATTTTATAATAATTAGTTTTAATTTTATTTTTGATGATATATGTATCATCAATTTCTCTTATATATAGGACCTACATGTACATAATAAATTTATTGTATCGCAATCCTTAGCTAACCCACACTTGTATGCAAGTAATGATGTAAAAAATAGTGGTTCCAAATGAGATGACGATGTTTGATGTTTCTGTACACAACGGTTGAAGTGGAATGAATGATTTTTTAGTTGATTTGATCAAACCATATAAATATTTTTCCATAAGATGATGTGGTTGGTTTATTATTTTTTTAATAAACCAAACTCACACCATATACCTCATGGTCATTTTATTATTTTTAATGATACTGTTTAATTAGTTGTTAGTGTAAATATATGTAGAAAATTAAATAATGAATATAAAAGAATGAAATTTAAATTTTATTTGAAATATTTAATTAATTATAAATTATTACACATATATGATATAAAAATATTTCTTTGAAAAAAAAAATACAAGAACACACATATTTTTAAAATATTGAAATGATTAATTTAAATGTTTTTTAATAATATTTTGAAAATGAAATTTATCTTATATATAGATTTACAAAAATAAATGATATTTTTATTTTTTTTAAAAGTCAAATAAATATAATTTTCTAATTTTTTTATTAAACTAAATACTGTAATATATCTTTGAGAATAAAAAAAAAATAGATAAATTAAAAAAATTAAAATATCACTGCATTTTTATAAAACTTTTATCAAGATAAATTTTCATAATATATAAAAATGTTCAATTTTATGAATAATACTAAATATAATCTTCAATAAAACAATAGTAGAAAATGGGGAATCTGTTGTGGGTCAAAATGGGTAGTCACCATTGGCAGTTGCGAAAAGAGGCTTTCATAACTACCAAGGGCTTTCATGACTATTGAAGGTTTTTATGGATTTCAAAGGCTTTCATAACTACCCAAGGATTTCAAAACTTCCAAAGGCTTTCATGACTATAGCCCACATATCTCATCATCACTTGAACTAGTCACTACCATTCACAAAATAACTTGATCACCATCTCTCACCCATCACCCGACCATTATCTCCTGCAACCGCCCATCTCACGTGCCATTTTTTATGTCATGATTTTTTTAAAAATTTGTGATGTATTTATCTTTTTAAAATTTTAAAATAGTTTAGTTTTAAAAAATATATATAATAAATTAACTTTATGTAATATTATTTTCCAATAAATGAGAAAAATAAATATTATTTTAACATGAATTAGTTTTTAATTTATAACATGAAAGAAATATCCATCAACTATGGTTTCATTTATATCAATTTATGTAGTAAATAAAAACTATCCATACAAAACTTGGTAAATTAATTTTCATACCATAAATGAAAATAGAATGGTGGTTACTGAAATATGAGCTAATAAAGGCTAAAGGAATCCCCCCTAGGACTTGGTTCATTTATCGTATAATGATAAACCATTCTATAAAAAATATTAAGTTCAAGTCACATTTATTTAACTAGAACTAATTAAAAATGGTAGGCATTTGATGGTGTAGTATAAATATGTATAATGAATTAATAAATTTTCAATATAGGTAATCATGTATGTGTCTAAATATTACAATGGAGAAGTAATTTATAATGACTAGGGTCTTAGATATGTTAGTCGAGATACATTGATGGGAGGAAGACTAGAGGTGGGAGGGGGAATATGCCTTTATTAAAACTATTAGATTTATTAAATATTAATTGTCGAATTTGGTGTTTTAAAATTATTAAAAGATTATTTCTTAAAAGAATAATAATAGTGGATGTGTGAAGACTACATGCAGAAAATTAAATAGAAGAACACAAGGAATTTTTATAATAGTTTGGATCTAAATGATCCTATATCTACTATTCACACTCCAACCAATGGAGTATGGAACCCACTATGAAATAGAGAGATAATTTTACATGGGAGAAATATAAACATAGATTTTTACATAGGAGAAATCCAAACCCAGGAATTTGTGGGGACTATCCCCAAACCCATACACACATCCATTTGTAGGAGTAAACAGTTTCCCAGACTTTCTACTAGAAGTAGGTCCAACGTAAGTGTTTTGCTTTTTTATTAGGTGTGCGTAACCAAGGAATTGAATTTTAGTAAGTTAGTAGAACCACATACTAATTTTTTATTGGTGGTATAACCTATTTTTTAAAAGATATAAGTGAAAAAACTCTAAGTTTACCCATCATAGAAGAATAAATACAACAATTACAGAACTACTGGAGGGTTGTAGAAAGTATGTTGTAGATGAAATAGTTGATTCATTCCCTTTGAATGTATTTTAATGATGAAGTATAGGCATTATAGGAAAGGTAAAATATGTATCTTCAAGGGGAATAAATTTGAATACAATTTTTTCCTTCCATGAGAGTTCATTACAAAGGATGTAAATGGTTGAACACTAGATCACTTGATTGATGTAAAAGTATGAAGGTATGTGATCACCTATAAGCATTATGAACTATCATATGTAATATATGTGTCACTTACAAGAATACTCAAGTTATTTAAATACAAATATATTTGGACTAAACACTTGAGAAAACCATTAGAAAAATTTAATATTAAAAAATAATTATACTAGATTATCGGAGAGAGAGAGAGAAAGATATTATCATTTCATAATACTTACTCAACTCAAAAATAGTATTCAAAACAATGAAGAATAATTAAAACCAATTTTAAATCACGCATAAAATAATTTAAATAGTCTCCACAGTAATAGTTCAATAAAATATACCATGAAAATAAAAAGTTTGAATTTGAAATATAAAATTAAAAAATGCTCTGTTTCTAAAATGAGCAGTAAAAATGCAGATAATAAGAAAAATTAATAACACTGCATTAAAAATATTAAAATAAATCTTAATGATATTAATATAAATTAATATTAATTTAGAAACATAAATATTGAATAAAATAAAATAAAATAATAATAATGAATTTTAAGTTTTCAAGCTGTAAGTTTTATGCATGAGAATAAAACAACCCATGACCATCATAAAAACATGTTTATAAAAATTAAAATCACTTAAAAAAGGTTCTACATAATTAATATGAATTTTTTAATTCATTATAACAATTTAAATAAGTGAATTGAACATGAAAAAAATTTATATATGAAAGAAATCATAAAACAAAACATATTTCCTATAGGAATTATGTAAGAAATTTTCACGTAATAGTTTATCTCTATATAGGAAAATTAGACATGTAAGGGAATAAAAATAGGGTATTCATGTAAGGGATTCAAGTACGTGAATTCATTACATAGATGATTTTATCATGTATCCGAATTTATCACATAAGTGAATTGCTCAAGTAAGGGAATTCCTCACGTAACTGATTTTGAAAAATTGTAAACAAATTGATTTCTCAAAATCAATACCTAAAAAGGAAATACTAAAAGGTAGAATTAGCTTTAAGTCCTTTTTAATTATAATTAAAAAATTTCATTATATTTCTAAATAATCAACAATAATCATAATTATACACCAGTATCTCATGTTATGATAAAAAATAGAAGCAAAACAGTTCTGAAAAATTGGAGAAATCAGACTGAAAACATGTTGTAATTTTAGACCTAATTTTAGACATTATAGAGATCAATTATAAATTTGGTTTATTCTAATGAATTATATGAAATATTCTTATATTTTTAAAAAATAATCACCTGATTTTGAGTTTTTTAGATCAAGATATAGTCAAAATACAAAGGAAAACTGAAACTAGGAAATCAACTACATGGATAAAAAAATTGCTATGTGTATTCTGATTTGGATACTTGGTTTTCAAAAGGGATATGTTGTAAAAAGTACATTTACTATATGGTAACAATATAAAACATATATAAATGATATTTTAAGGTCCCAAATGAAGTTTTTTTCCTTGTAAATCAAAATAAAACTTATAGAACATGTTATGAAAAATAAAAAAAGAAATCAAAATATATTTTAATAAATGTATAAAATGATATGATCAATATTAAACATAATTTAATCAAAGAAAATTTTAAATTATTAAGAAATTTTAATGAAATAAAACAAATAAAACTTTTGTAATTATAAAAATATAAAAATTTTCAAGGAGATACTCAATATTCTTCGCTTTTTTGATAATTACAAAACAAGTATAATTTGAAAACATCTCCATCATTTTGAATTTAGAAAAAAGACAAGGTTTAAAATTGAAAAAAAAATTCAGTGAGAAGAATTTTCAAAAGTTGTTTGATAAAAACAATAATAATTTTCTTATAAAATAAGATTTTATAAAAACTGAATGTTAAAATAACAAGTTAACATTATCAAGTTTTTAGGAGAGGTTTTAATATAGTTATATAATAATAAAATTTGTACATAAATTCAAAAATAGTAATCTAAAAAATAGATTCCAGATTACACTTATTTAAGGTAAAACATATTCAAACTCCCCCTTAATTTATTCCAAATCAAACTCTAAATCACATGCTATAATAAATAAAAGTTAAAGATCCCCCTAAAAAGAATAAAAAATTATATAAATTATGAATTTACCCTGAATGTATGATTTATTTGTAGAGTATCCACCATTTTATTGAACAATGAAGCACATGTGGTAGAGTCCTATAAAAAATTAAACAATTTTTTTTGGTAACCATGCTATTTTGGGTCCAATTGGGTTAGTAATAAAATTTTTTGATGCCCAAGAAGAATTAAAAAATCTATTATATGGTACATGAGAAGATAAATTATTAGACATGGAAGCTCTAGTAATACCAAGTGATTGAGTAAACTTTATAGAACATTCATCCACATAATTTCCTTGCAATTGACATTTAAAACGAGTAACTGTAGAAACTTTTATAGTAGAAATTTTAACAAATGTTATTTTGTACATCCTAGGAATATGATGATTATAACCAAAACCATAATTATCTAAATTTTTTTCATCATATTCACTATATTATCATAGTTTTATTTTATTTTAATAAAGGTATGTAACTTTTATTTTAAATTCACAATTTCCTTTTTAAGATTAACATTTTCATTTCTAACAATCTCAAGATTATCACAAAATTTATATTTTATAGATGAAGTAGAATTTATTAAATTTTGATTTTCCCTTTCAAATTTAAAAATATTATTTTACATATTATTTGTTTCTATTTTTATTTATCAAACTCATAAATATAATTTTTCAATTTCTCATTTTCCAAAATATGATTTTTCTTTTCTTTAGAAACTTTATAATGATCATTAGTCAAAATTTCATATTTTTAGCAATATTTTCAATTTAAAATTGAAATTTATTACATAAATCACTTAATTATTTAACATTATAATTTTTATGATAATAACTATAAGTGTATTCATAATTAGAATCAAAATTAGAAGAATTACTAACTTTATTTATTTCTACCATTAAGTACAAACTATTAGGTTTTTTTCATATCATCAAAAGGATTTGTTACCTAGGGATATTTTCCCATTAGAGAAAGGTTACTAGTCAATTTTTCACCTCTAAATTCTTCACTAGAGTCTGATTATTTAGTGTATCTCAAACCAACATGATAATCATATTTTATTTCTTTTTTGTACTTCGTATCTTTCCCTTATTACATCAACGTTATACAATCATATTTGGAATGACCGAGTTTCTTACATTTATAACCTATAATTTTATATTTACCAATATTAACTTTTAACTTAAAATAATTCTTGTATCTATTTCTTTTTTCTTTAATTATTTTTCATAGTATGATTTTTTATTTATGGGCCCTTAGATTCATTTTTCAACTAGACTTAAATCATCATATTTATCTCAACTAGAAGAATCTAAGGAATTACTAGAATGGTTAGTAGAAACATATTTATATTTAAAAGCAACTCCATTTATTATGTTAGATGAATCATGATAATTATTCTTCAATTCAAGCTTTTTTTGTAATAGAGATCCAAATAGTCAGCTCATCTACAGAGTATTCTTAAAAATCTTTTCATTCTTCAATGGATACTTTATTTGAATTCAAATTATTTTGTAAGGATTAAAGTATTATTTAAATCATTACTTCATTCTTCATGTTTTCACCAAGTGTGACCATATTGTTGATGATATTTTTAAATCTGTTGAATATATCATTCACACTTTCATGGACACACATACTAAATTTCTGAAATTTTGCTCTGTGAATTCCAAGTTTAGTTCTTTTAAATTTGTCAATTCCTGGATGAGTGTCTTTTAAAGTCATCCAAATGATAGAATTAGTTTTACAAGAATATATATATATATATATATGTCTATACACACTTCTGCTAAGATTTAATTAAAGAAAATTCATCACTTTATAGTTTAACACATATTTTGTAGTAACATTTCTCGTTATAGTTTCAAGTTTGACTTTAGATATTTTATAAGGTCATTCCATGATGGTCTAGTATTAAATACCTATATTTTTTCAAAAATAACTCCATTATGTCTTTCCAATATCTATATTCACTTCCATTAAAATGAGTTGGTCTAAACAGATTCAGGAATTCAATCTCCTGAGTGGCCATAGAACTGAAATAGATCTTTCCTTCGTCTTATTAAGAACTATGATACAAGTTAGTTTAAAAAATAAAATAAATTTAAACAATTTTATAACAATAATTTTATGGATAACCAAGAAGAAATGAAGATTCTAAAAGTGTATACCTTAGATAGAAAGTGATGGTATCAGGAAAAGAAAAAATATAGAAAAATATCCTTAGTTCAGGTCGTCAATTGATACCAATTGTTAGGTTAGATACATTGATTGAAGAAGGAATAGATGGGGAATGGATAGACCTTTATTAAAATTATCATAGTTATTAAAAATTAATTATGGAATTTGGCGGTTTAAGATTATTAAATGATTCTTTCTTAAAATAATAAGAATAGTGGATGTGTGAAGAGTGTATGCATAAAATTAAACAGAAGAACATAAGGAATTTTTATAGTATTTCAGATTTAAATTACCTTATGTCTACTCTTCAAACGCTAACCAATGGATTATGAAACCCATTATGAAAGAGATAGACACTTTTACATGGGAAAAATCTAAAACCATATTTTTAGATAAGATCAATCCCAATATAGGAATTTTTGAGGAGAATCCCCAAACCTACACACACAACCTTTTGTGGGATAAAATATAAGCTCAACCTTTCTATGAGGAGCATCCCCAACCAAAGTGTTACGATTTTTGGTCAGGTATGAATAACCAAGGAACTACCTTTTGTTAAGGCAACACAACCATAAACTACATTTTATAGGTTGTATAACCTATTATGTAAAACATATAAGTGAATGCAAATAAACCCAATCTAGAAAAATAAATACAACAATTAGAGAACTGCTAGAGAGTTTTATAAAGTCTTTTGTAGAAGAAACAGTTGATGCAGGCACTTTGAATGGATTTTAATGATGAATTCCAGGAATTCTAGAAAATGTGAAATGTGTCTCCTTAAGTTGAATGAATAATATTTGTTCCTTCCATGAGAGTTTGTCACAAAGGATGTAAATAGTTAAGCACTGAATAACTTGATTGACATAAATGTATGAACGTGTGTGATCATCCGTTATCATCACGAACTATCATATATAATATTTTTTCTAATTTTAAGCACCCTCAAGTACTTTAAATAAAAATATATTTGGACTACACACTCAAGAAAACCATTAGAAACATTTAATATTGAAAAAGAGTAATATTGGATTATCAAGGGGGAGAAAGAGAGAAAGATATTATCATTGCATAATACTTGCTCAACTCAAAAATAGTATTCAAAATAATGAAGAACAATTCAAACCAAATTTAAATAAACCATCAAATATTATAAATATTTTCCATAATAATAGGTCATTAAAATATTCCATGAAAATAACAAGTTTTTATTTGAAATATGAAATTAAAAAATGTCTTGTTTCTAAAATGAGTAGTAAAGATGTGAAGAATATCAAAACTTAATAACACCACATTAAAAATATTAATTTTTTTAGAATGAAATTAATATCAACTACTATTAATTTATAAACAATAATATCAAAGAAAACAACAAAAAATAATAATAATGAATTTTTAGTTTTAAAGATGTAGGTTTTATGGAAGAGAATAAAATATCTTTCGATCATCATAAAAAAATGTTTAAAACAATTAAAATCACTTCACAAGGATTATACACAATTAATATGAATTTAAGAATTCATTATAATAATTTAAATAACTGAAATGAACATGAAAAAAATCTATATATAAAAGAAAATGTAAAACAAATCATATTTCCTATAGGAATTACATAAGAGATTTTCACGTAGAAGTTTTTCTCTATGTAGGTGAATTAGCCACATAAGGGAATCAACATAGGGTATTCACATAAGGGATTCATGTATGTGAATTCATCATGTAGGATATTTTCTCATATATCCGAATTTATCATGTAAGTGAATTTCTCACGTAAGGGAATTCCCCACGTAACCAATTACATAAAATTGTAAATAAATTGATTTCTTAAACTTCAGACCTAAACAGGATATACTAAAAAGAAGAACTATCTTTCATCACTTTTGACTTATAACTATAAAATTTCATTATCTTTCTAAATAATCAAGAATAATCATTATCAGACATATATATCTCATGTTATGAATAAAAAATAGAATCAAAAAAGTTTTGGAAAATAATATAAATTAAAAAGAAAACATATAACATTTTAAGACTTATTTTAAGACATTCTACAAATCGATTCATAAGTTAGGTTATTCTAATGAAATTTAGTAAATATTATTAGATTTAGAAAAAAATAAACACTCGATTTATTGTTGTGTATCTCTAGATATAGTCAAAATACAGAGGTAAAATGAAACTGGTAAATCAACTATGTGGATAACAAAATAGCTACATGAATTTTGATTTGGATACATGGTTTTCAAAAGGGCTACATGGTGAATAATACTTTTACTATATATAAACATTATAAAACATATATAAATGATATGATAATTTCCTAAATAAAAATTTTAGACCATAAAATAAAAATAAAACTTGTAGAACATGTTATGAACAATCAAAACATGAAATAAAAATATATTTTAAGAAATTAATAAAATGATATGATCAATATTAAGCATACTTTAATCAAATAAAAATTCAAATTATTAATACATTTTAATGAAATAAAATAAATACAACTTTGTAATTATCAAAATATAAAGTGGTTCAAGGAGATACTCAAAAAGATATAGTTTTCAAACAAAGATAGTTTCCAATATTTGTGATTTTATAAAATTGTTATAAGTACATACAAGGATTCATAGTCACTTCAAAATGAGGGTCGATCAAGTAATAAAATCAATCACATATCAGCATCATTAAATTTTTTTATCGCCTTTGGAATATTGTGTATCATTTCCTAAAGGATGAGGATTGGGTGGAAGTGTCATCTTTGCTTAGGAAATAATGTTATATTTTTTTATTGGAATTTTATTTGTACATTTATATTATTGATGAGTTGGAACAAAATATTACAGAGCCCTACTATAGAAGATCTATTGAATTCAATCCATAATAATACGATTCAATGTATTATCATATGGATCTAATAATAGATACTAAAAATCCAAATATTGTGAGGCGTGAAATATCAAAATATTTTACTTATGAACACAATGATGAGAATGTTTATAGAAATATAGAAGACATCCCTATTGATACTACATATTCAATGAATATTATTTTTTAATATGAGGAAGTATCTATTGATGTGACAAGAGATGAGGTAGTTGGGTAAGAGGTAATCAGTCACCCATCAAAAGTTCCTTTATTGGGTATCCATGAAGTATGAATTATTAACCATCCTCTATTATTGACTTCCTTGGTAGAGGGAATGTAACATTCCCAAAAATTTTATTAGGATTTCATTAGACCAAGTAGTAAATTTATAGGCATTGTAGGTAATATATCTCCCTCAACTAATAACATATTACATGTTTGGAGGCAGTTTGAAAGTAAAAGTTCATTAAAAATTATGGTTAAGAAATACTACATCGAGTGACATTTTTCATTCACGGTTGATGAGTTAAAAAAGAGTAAATACATCATTTAGTGTAGAAAATATTGGCTATAATATAAGTTTCACATGTGGGTAATATATGATATTTTTTTTCAATTAGAAGATATATAATTTGGAAGTCCCACATACTCATGTTCACCCTATCCAATCATAGGATCATTCTGCACTAGTTTTGGAATTGATATAAATTATTACCGCTGAGTTGATATGAAAGCATCAAGAAATTCATGTGTATCTAATCAGGGAATCAATAAAATAGTTGTTCGAATACATAATATATTATGGCAAGGCTTCGATGGTAAAGAAAAAGGAAATTTTAAAAGTGTATGGTGATTGGGATGAATCATATAAGGTTATTTAATAGCTAATGGTATTATTGTATCTAGAAAATTAGTTCATTTAACATCCTGAAACTACTGAGTATGTCTCCTTGGGTGATCAGGTTGGTCAAATGAAGGTGAAGTTACATAATATATTTTGGGAATTCATTCCATGTATTTACATATTTCCTTATTAAAAATAATTTATCATGTTGGATGGAAATTTTATTTATGGAAAGTATATAGGTTCACTACTCATTTATGCCTTACAGGATGGTAATTTCCATTATATCCTACTTACATTCACCATTGTTTATAAAGAGAAATTTGAATCATGGAGTTGGTTATTGTCCTGTACACACACCAATGTTACACAAATCCATAGCGTGTTCTTGATAACTAATTACTATTGAGTAATTATAGATTTTTTTAACTATGATATAATTTCATTGTGAGAACCTAATACTTATCATAAATATTTCATTAAACATATTTCCATCAATTTCTATAATCATTTTAAAGATGAATAAATAAATAAGGTGATCACCAAGTTGGTTGTGCTTTCTCAAACTTATATCAATTTGAATATTTTTTATTATCCTTTTAAATACAATCATTATTCCTTGTTTTAGCATATGATACACAAAAGGGAATATTCATTGAGTTGATAGATAGAATTTTAAGGGATAATCATGATGTGTATGACTACATGATGCATATTTTGAAGGAGAAATAGTATTTGGCATATGATTTTGGCCGGAGATATGGCCATATAACCACTAATATTATAGAGTGCGTAAATGGGGTCTTCAAGATCATTCATAAACTACCTATCATATTCTTTGTACAAGATATATTTTATCAATGTGTGAATTACTTTTTCAAACTCTTCAACAAATCTTGTCAAGTGATGAAATAGAGGTTACACTTTGGTTGAAAATTCCAAAGACACATTGATAATATTTTATAATATGCATTGTCATTTCAAGTTATAAGTTTCAATTAGGAAGGAAAATTCTTTTAGATAATATCATTTCATGACCTACCATAGGAAATAGTGGTTGAGTGATAGTGTTTTTACACTATTAGAAAATTCCATATGATCATGAACTTATTTTCACAACTAGAAGAACTATAGACATTGGGGAGTCTATGACCATAGTCCAATGTGGACAGTGGTAGTAGGCCTACATTCATTGGTCTGCAGCCACGGTCTACATAGACCTTAGTGATATATGCATGCAAGAAATCCCCAACAATGTGGGAAATGTGTGAGAAGGGAACATGAAAGGCCTACAACCACGGTCCATATGGACCGTGGCCATTGGTCCCATTTACAACCTTGATCCACATAGAATATAGTTGTAGGTTTTTGTGGAAGGGTCCATGGACACAGTTCACATAGACTAAGTCCATTGGTTCTGGTTAGGGTTGTAGACCATGTTGACTATGAATATAGGCCTGCCGATGGAATCCTATTTCCATGGTCCACTTGGAAAGTGGCTATTGGTTTCTATTACGACCACAATCCACATAGACCATGTACATAGTCTTCTAAACACTCATTGTTTTATAAAGTATTATAATTATAATTATATATAGTTATATATATATATACAAATGAATATATATAAGTATATACAAGTATATAGAATCATTCACAACTTAGTGGTAATGTTTTATAAGAGTAATAGATTAGGTTTAAGGACCAAATCTCCCCGACTATTTATTTATAAATTTTCAAAGGTTTTGGCCATATGTATTGATGGTAGATATAAATACACCATGGACATGGTCCTAGATCCTATTTCTATTGTTTTCACCCATGGAAATAGAATGATTTCTTAGTTATGTTATTGGAACATAGGTACTATGATTATGGTTATTCCCAAGCACTAAGGTAAACCTATTCATAAGTCATTATATCATTTTCATTGATTAAATTATAACAAGAACCCTATTTTGAATCATCATATTTTTTGAGCAATATTTTTACTACTATCGTGCATCTTGGATGCTTGTTAGAGATTTTTATTCTTTTACCATGCCTGCTAATCATCCAACTATGGTCCCTGATATTACTATGCTTCACCCATGAGAAATTCTAAAATATATTTATATTATAAATGAGATTGATTAGACTTAAGAATGAGGGGTTGGACCATAATGTTCCATATATCACCCATAAGGTCACAATCATGAAAATATTTCCTAACATGGAAGGAATAATATCTAGTTCTCATCAGCATTGATATTTTTTATGTATTTTATCACTATTGTATAGACATTTTATTATATACTAACTTGTTTCATCATTCATTATGAATACTGACCGCAGAACTCATTTATCTACTTAAATTTTATAAAACAATGTTTTAGAAAATTTATTTCATTAAATATAAACAGTAATAATTTTATCATATGTAGATATGGAAAGTATTATTTTTCTCACCTTCTAGAAAAATCATTTTTCTTATGACGGATTAGTGGATTTCCTCATTCCATCTTAGATTATAGAAAGGGACTTCTATCACATCTTAGCTCATCCTACGATCATCCTCCATCTGTAACACGCAAGGTTCTATGGTGTATCGATGTGTGACTTTACATTTTTTGATCACCATATCATCACTATACTTTTTGAGATATAGAGGCTTGAGGAATATACTTTCTATCTACCATATGGATAAAAAACCATTACACTTAAGGATGTATCTATTATGTCAGGACTTCTTATCAAGGGAGAAGTTGGGACAGGCTGAGTTATTAGAGATTGGTTTTATTTGGTACATATACTATAAGGTGTAGTGGTTCTAGATGATGGAAAGTCCATCTTCGAAAATATTTTATGCATGCCATAAAAACATGATCACTTCATCCATAAAGATGATGACATAGATAAGATCTTTAACTTGATATTTTCACATGTATACACTCTACATCTTATTATAAGTATGACTTTTTTTGATCTTTCTATGAAATTTATCCATCTAATGTATTTACCATTACTTGAGAACCTAAACTAGACAAGGAGATACACCATGGGTTAGCGTGCCTTGCATATACATATTGAGTACTATATAGTTCATGTTACATCAAGGAGATACAAATTATAGGATGTGTTATTATTATTCAACTGTGGTTATGAGAGCATATCCCTATATTTTCTATATATGTTCACCTATCATTGCCTATGGATATTATATAGATCTTCCCATGTGTATGATGGTATGTTTATCTATCCTTATTATGTAAATTCAAAATCTATAAATTTATATTATGAAAATATAATTGCAATAACCTTGTCTGTAGATGGATCCAGACCCATAGACATTCAGATACTTCAAGATATGATGTATACACTTATAGAATAATTATGGATAGACTTCAGCTGAATGATGTGTATTATAACTAATTATATACTTAAATTATTATCATTTTTCATAAATAATTATTCTATCAACTATATATATATATATATTATTATGAGTTTCATGGATTCTATATGTCAGGATTGTTCTCTAGAGTCTCCTGCCTTACTAAACAGTGATTCTTATTGTCATTAGATGTGTTGTGCCTCTCATCACTACTAGAAAAGGAATCTTTGGAGACCCCTTACACAGGTGACCGCCATTGGAGGTCGCTATTGGTACCCTATAGCGACCACCAATGGTAGTCGATAGGCTTCTTGAAAAAAATTTATCGGCACCCCATCCCCCCCACTCTCGCACCCGATCTCGAAACCCTACCCCCTGCAGACACCCATTACCTCCCTCGCCGCACCGTTGTTTTCGTCCATCCCCTCCCTCACTGCACTGCCGATGCTGCACCGCCGACACCGCACTGCCTCTTCCTTCGGCTCCCCACCGACGTCGTCTCCCATCCTATCCCTCACTACAATGCCCTTCCCCTCCCTCTCTGCATTTCCATCACCTCACCACCTCCTCCTCTGGATCCCCACCACCGCCGCCGCCTGTCCCCTCCCTTGCCGCATCGTCTCTGACTCCAGATCCCCTCCACTACCCCTCCTCTCTCTCACAACACCACCTCTAGCTCCTTTACCTTCCAGATTTGTCGCGCTATCAGGTATGCCCTATTTTCCATTTTAGGGTTTTTATTTTGGGAAATTTATAGCACAAGTTTGGCATGTATGAATATTATATGAATATTTTGTGTGAATAAAAACTGTACAAATGGAAGTTCATGTGTATAGGGGCTTGTGTGCATGAAAAATTATGAAACAAGGTGTGTTGATAGTGTGTGTATGAGAATACTTCACACTTTACTTGAGGTTGGAAGTTACATACAATGTAGAGTCCATTTATATGTTAACTGTATTGATATTAAGTTGTGTTGTTATTTGATTTATACCATTCTCAAGTTTATCAAATTTTTCTATGTGTGTGTGTGTATCCCATGAGAAAATGTTTGAGGTTTGACCACATGTGTGTGCTTTCATAGCCCATGAGACCCATGTTTGAGTTTGATCACGTGTGTGTGTTTCGATACTATATGTTATTATTAATATTATATGTTTTTACTCTATATGGTATTCCATGTTTCAATGTAACGTAATTTTTATATTTTATATTGTGTTGTTCTATGCATGGTACCAATGTTACTGGTGTACTCATCGTGGCTCAGTAGCCCTTAAGGGGGAGCGTGATAAGATGATGTATGTTCCATGAAGATTGGATTGAGATAGATGATGGGGTATATTGTATTTTTTTAGCCTCACACAGGGTCATGGTAGACTTATGTGATCTGAACCTTGAGGTGACTATGGGGAATGATGGTATTCAAGGACATGACTTGAGACATAGTTTTGGGATTCGAAGGACCAAGTGAGTGTACAAATGTGTTTTACTTATGGATTAACTAAGAGAGAGATGGGGCTTGATGGCCTTCGATGATTTGACTTTACACTCTTACCTCTTTTATGTTTTGGAATACATGACGTGACATTGTGGTTGGCTAAGTTCATGAATTTTGTTATAACTACATTTCTATCATGGAGCTAAAGTTTTTTTTAGTGCATTACCACTCCAAACATGGTTGTGTGTTTTATTTCATGCACATTTATTTATTATTACAACATAAACTCTTATACTATTTCACATGTGTTAGGGACAAATTTTTTGTTTCCTACTACTTTCATATTCCCACCATGCATGGGAATCTCGATGCATGTGAAGACTTCATAGTCTGGGATACAAGAAAGGGAATGTCCCTAATGATGGGGGCTAGTATATAGAGAATGGTGTTTAGAGGTAGAATTGGGATGAAATTTAGAGTCATGTATCAATATTTTTACACATTCTTGTTATTTCCCACAATTTTATTAACCTAAAACTTTGGGGGTATTTGGGTTTTTACTATATGACTTGAGATACCTACCATGTATTATGATTTTTCATTGTTTATTGACTCTATTATGTTATTGGTTATCCTTTCTTTATTTATACCAAGGGTATATTTTCTTCACTGATGACATTCATACCCTTACTACTAGTAACAAACATCTTTCATAAAAGGATACCTTTTTTAGGCCATGAGGAACACTGTATTGGACCCTATAATTTAGCATGGGGAATCACATTCATTGTCCCACATATTCTCTATTTATAACATAATTCAAGATATATTGGTATTTTTTTTGTTTTGGAATTGTAAATATTTTATGTTATCCTTGATATATATTAGTTAGTTTTCTATAAATTAGAGATCGATTTCTATCTTTGATGGTTAATCTTTACTTCCTCTGATGGCACAAAGGCAGTGTGAATCCAAGAGGCAGCGAGACATTATTTGTACAAAGATATAGTTTCTTTGAGTTTTAGAAGACTATACATATTCTTGCGGTAAGTATTCACTATTTGATCAAGATTGAAAAAGGAACATGGTTTGAAAAGGTATCATGCATACTTATTTAGGTTAATGCACAAGAAAGTGTCTATGCACACATAAATGTAAATGTGCATTGAGAATTATAAGTGGACAATGCGTTCATAGAAGGTGTGCATGAAGAAATTAATAAGTGGAAAATGTGTGTGAACTAGGTGTGTGTGTAAAGAAAATAAGAAGTGAACAGTGTATTATACACACCCTGTGAAAATTAAAGATTTTCATTGTACATATATAGAATACACATACATGTTAGGACATGCATACTTGAAAATATAATTGCCATCATACATGTATGAATGAAATAAAATGTACATGTATGTAGAAATCAAAATTGGAACTTTCATCACTAATTGATTTTAGGCACTTTCATCACAAATTATATTTGTTGATTTATTGGTAGGAATTAACTTAGTTGCTAAGGTTGATAGTTCAAGATTGGTATTTTATGAATTTTCTCATGTACCACATATGCATGCAGGTTATTATGTTGTGTTTCATTTTTTTGATTTAGCATTTTACTTTCTATAGTTATAGTTGCATTATATGTTTTGATTATAGTGTATCAAAATTTATGCATTATGATATTAGTGGACCACATATTCCTTATTGTTAATGTTTTTTTTTCTATTTTTTAGTTTACCCAATATATAATATATTTTTTTTTCTTAACTGATCGACCCCCCACCCATCCAATCAAATGAGTTAAGTAATGTCATTATATATGACCCATGATCTATCTAACTCTATATTATAAAGAAAAATATATTAAAGGGAACCAATGATCATGTTTATAGGAAGAGAATATGATAAGTGTGAGTCACTTCAAGGAAACACATTTGAGAACCAAACCTGAAATTCACAACTAAACACTGACAAGCATGTTGTTGATGACCCAATCGGTTATCTTAGGATAGAAATTAAAAAATGATTATGAAAAATTAAATAGATATCAAGAAAAATTAATATACCAAATGTTTGAATAATTATAGTCAATGGTTATAATTTTCCTTTTTTGAAAAATGTTTACTCTATGTAATTATAGACTAAATTAATCTCAATATAGTTTCTTAATTATATATATTTTCATCTAATCTTTTAGACGTTATGAAATATTTCATTTCCATTTTTTTTAAAATTTTTAATCAAAATATGATTAGGGACTCTTGAATATAGAATCATCATTAGATTTACCATACCAACATGGTGGTGATGACATGGGATTTCCCTTCTATTCCATTATCTATTATATTATTTATTATTTAGAGATATAAATTATTTATTTTATCAATGGTACACATTCAATTGATTGGTATTTATTTTAAATAAAATTGATATGAAAAATTCATGTAATATTAATTCTTGTTTAAATGTTTGTTATACAGATATTATTATGGATAAGAGTTGGATTGATATTTCAAATCGAATGTCTACAGAATATTTCAAGGGCATTATGCAGTTTATTGAGTTCACTGGAGGATTTAAAAGTGACTATATTAGATTTCCATGTAGAAAATGTGCTAATAGATATCAATTCACATGAGATACCGTGAGGGAGAACTTATTCTTGAATGGATTTCGGAAAAATTATAAGATTTGGACTCATCATGGGGAATAATATATTCTTTATCAAAATACAGATGCAGTTTATATGGATGTTGATGTGAGGATGAATGATCCAATACATGAAATGATTACTGAAATGGTATGTGGGTTGGCTCATGAAGGTATTGACATCTAGAATGTTGAGACCGGTGAGATAAATCTTCTCTCTGGTGCAGATTGTGATTCGAGGAGGTTTTATGAAGTACTTAATGATGAAAAATAGAATTATATCCTGGATGTGCTGCTTACAATAAATTTTCATTTATTATGGATTTGTTTCATTTGAAGACTTTGAATTAGTGGTCAGACACATCGTTCGACATGTTTTTGGTGTTATTGAAAAAGGTTCTTCCTGTCGATGTTAAGATTCCTAAGTCGTATTACCATGATCGAAAGTTAACAGAGAACTTAGGTTTTACATTGAGACCATATATGCATGTGCAAAGAACTGTATGTTGTTTAGAAAAGAAACTTCCCATTTGGATATTTTTACGGTCTGTGGTGCTTCCATGTGGAAAGAGAACAGGGGAAATCAGACTCATCAAAGTCAGACTTTGATATAGGGAAAACATATTTCCATAAATAAAATTCATTAATTTCCCCTACAGTTGAGGTTGAAAAGATTTTTTATGTCATCTATAGTTTATAATTTAATGAGATGGAATGTGGAAAGAAATCAAAAAAGTGATATGTTAACCCACCTGGAAGACTCTCTTGTATAGAAGGATTTCGTAAGAGACACCTTGACTTTACAAAAGATGTTTGTAATGTCCGATTGGGGTTGGAAGAAGATGGTTTTAATCCATTCATGTCTATGGTTTTTCCAACTCATAGAACATGTCCTGTGGTGTTAGTTTTGTATAATCTTCCTCCATGGATTTGAATGAAGAAAAAATTTATATTACTTTCCACTCTTATTGATGGACCTAGAAGTTCACGGGAGAAGATTGATGTTTACCTTTATCCATTGATTGATGTGTTGAATGAATTTTGGGGCGATGGTGTGATGACTTATGACTATAAAATGAATGAAATGTTCAAACTACTGGCTACTTTATTGTGGACAATCAATGACTTCCTGGATTATGCAAATTTATCAGGCTGGAGTACAAAAGGGGAATTTTCTTTCTCTTATTACAATAAAAATAAAAAATCTATATGGATTAAACATTCCAAAAAATGGGCATACATGGGTCCCATATGTTTTCTCCCCCTTTAGCACAGGTTCAGAAAGGACAAAGTGACATTTGATGGTTCTAGAGAGTTCATCCCAACACCAAATATCATGACAGGATTCGAAATGTTATCAAAAATTGAGGAAGAAAACATCTGCATGATATATGGATTTTATGATTGGGTGGCTCATCCATTACCTAATATTAGTAGTGTAGGTAGATAATGCAGTCACAATTGGAAAAAAGAAAAGTATTTTTTACAATCTCCCATATTGGAAAACTAACTTTCTAAGTCATAATTTGGATGTCATGCACATTGAAAAAAATATTTGTGATAATATATTGTGGACCATTTTAGGTGTCAGTGGAAAATAAAACGACCATGTTAATACACATCGAGATTTGAAATAAATGGGTTTAAGGAAATAGTTTCATTTACAGTTAGCTGAGGGAAAAAAGTAATATATGCATGCTTCATAGTATACGATGACTAGAAAGGAGAAAGATACATTTCTTTCCATTTTGAAGACGATCAAGATGCCTAATGGTTACTATTCTAATATTTCAAAGTGTGTGAATATGACGAGCATGACATTGCAAGGGTTGAAAAGTCATGAAAATCACATACTACTTCAGCAGTTGACTCCAATTTCAATTTGTGATTTTTTATCCCCCAATTTTGTTCAACCATTAATTAAGATGAGTAATTTTTTTAGACATATTTATTTAATAAATCAATGAATGAGTGATTTAAAAAGTTTGCAGGACTAAATTTTACTTACACTTTGTCACTTAGATAAAATATTTTCCCCATAATTTTTCAATGTTATGGTTCACTTGATATTTCACCTAACTGATGAAGTAATGGCTGCTATTCCAGTGAAATTCAGGTGGATGTATCTTATTGAGCAGTATTTGAATACATTGAAATGATTTTTACGCAATAGAGCTCGTCCGGAGGCATCAATAGCCAATGGTTATTTCATGGACGAGTGTACTAATTTTTGTGCAGAATATCTTATGGATGTTGAAACAAAATTAGATAATTCCTCTCATATTCTTGATGGTCCAGTTGGATAAGGAACTGTATTTGTTATGGATAATACCGATTGGATACAAGCACATCAATATATCTTGTTCAATACTCCATCAGTTGCACCATTAATGCAGTAAGTGTCTTATCACTTTTATTGTTTTACTTTTACATGTTTTGTTTGCATAAGTTGATCATTTAAACATCACATTATAATTTGTAGGAAACACATTAATGAGCTAAAATAAGAGATGTATCGTGAGACTAAGTATCAAATTCAACAATCTCATTATGCGTCTTTTCATGATTGGTTTAAGGATTTTGTAATTATAAATTGATTTTTATTATGAGTGAAGTATTATACTAATTTCTTTCTATAGAAATCATTATTTAATTCTGTGAATTATGTAGGTTCATAACCTGATGGATTTAGGTGATCCCACACTAACTAAATAATTTATCCAACTAGCTAAGGTTCCATCTATAACGACTCATCGTTATAAATCTATAGATGCTAATGGACTTCAATTTCGCATTAAAGATGTTAACGACAAATTAGAAACACAAAACAATGGTATTAGTTGTCCCTTCGTCAATTATGGTTATTACTATGGTCAATTGATAGTCATCATTGAAGTTGTATATGCACAGGGGTTGAGATATATATTGTTAAAGTGTAATTGAGTTGATCCAATGCGTGGAAGTAAAGTCGATCAATATCAGTTTACATTGGTGAATTTTAACTATATGTTATATAGAAACTAACAATTTGATAATGAACCTTTCATTTTGACATCACAAGTGGAACAAGTATTCTTCATTACTTTTCCTTTGAATCTGAGTTGGCAAGTTGTTATGAAAATGTCCTGACGAGGAGTGTTTTTATTTGAACAAGATGAACTTGATATTGTTCCCTTTGTTGCCCAAAAACTTTATAAACATACTTTAGTTTAATGCGGAGAAGTTATTTATTGGTTTATAGCGTCCGTTAAAGGAGAAAAGGTTGATTTTCATGTTTAATGAGAGATATAATTGTTTTCCCCCTCTTTAGTTTAAAGCCTTTTTTAAAAATTATTTAAAACAACCAAAAAATAATTTGGTACATAAGAATTTTTATTTATTACTAGTCAGAATTAACTCCTCCACCTAAACAGCCCCACCCCTTCCCCTTGATATCCCCCCACCCCCACCACCTCCCCTCCACCTGGATATCCCCCCTACCCCATCTCCAAACATCCCCACTCCCAACCCCCCTTGGACAACCCCCCTCTCGGACAGCCCACCCCCCAAAAATCCCCCCAGACAGCCCCCCTCCGCATCTGCACAATCCCTCCCCCCTCCACATAGATAGCCCCCACCCCCAGCCCCAGACAACCACCACTCCCAACCCCCCCTTGGACAACCCCCCCTCTCGGACAACCCACCCCCCAAAACTCCCATGGACAACCCACCCCCAAAACTTCTCTGAACAACCCACCCCCACCCCACCTACACAGCCCCTCCCCCTCCACCTGGACTACCCCCACCCCCAGCCCTTGGAAATACCCCACCCCACCCCCTCCCCCTACACCCAACCTCTGGACAGCCCCCCCAGACCCTCCCCCTCCACCTAGACAGCCCTACCACCCCTGAGTCCCTAGATAGCCCTCACATCCCCTATCCCCTCCCCCTCCACCTGGAAAACCCCTGACCTTAGATATCCCCCTCTCCTAACCCCCCTTGGACAACCCCCCGGAAGACCCAACCCCCTAAAACTCCCCTCGGACAACCCCCCACCCCACCTGCACATCGCCTCCCCCTCCACTTGGATAGCCCCCACCCCCATCCCTGTACAACCCTCACTCCAAACCCCCCTTAGACATCCCCCCCTAGGGAACCCCTTCCCAAACGAAACTCCCCCTGGACAGTACCCTCTAAATACAATCCTTTTTTTGTACATAATTTTATTTCTGTTTTGTTATGTTTTTGATTTTTTAAAATTCATTTACAAATAATTATTCTATCCCTTTTTGTTTTATTAACAACTATAAAAGTTTGATTTTTTTCAAAACAATCCAATTTATCTTTTTGACACTTTGTATGGTCCCCTTACTAATGTTTTTTATGACTTCAGGCATGTTAGGGGAACAAACAGCAGATCCACATCATCCATCTGGGCCATCTACGTTTCAGGGTTGAGGTATGTTTGAATGTAACTATGTTTATTTTTTAATGTAATTTATAAACACACACACACACACACACACATATATATATATAATTATTCCAAATTATATATAAAATTGTTTTCAATAGGATCAGACTTGGCTTCTTCTTCCTTTCTCAAGAGAGGCCCTGGTCGTGGCATTTCATCATGGAATTCAAACACGACCTTTGATGTTTCATTTGATGAGAGATTTCATCCTATGGGACCAAATGACCCTAAATTTATTCATCAGTTGGGTCATATAATATGTGACCCACATCAATTTTCATTGACCACATGTGACTGGGCTTCTACCCCTCAGGATACATTAGATCAGATTTGGAGGGAAGTTCAGGTAAGAATACCCTTTTAGTTTCTTCCCTATGTTTAAAAAATACTAACATGTGTGATTTTTTTCTTAAGTAGAATAACCTAAAAGTGTGCCCTGATGATTTTCAGTCAGTGTTTATGGTAAAATATCATAAGATATGGAATGATTATAAAGGTAAAGTCAAGAGGGAGAACTAGGTACCAAATGTGGGTGCCCCAGACATTCTGGAAAAAGTCCCGAGAGGTGTTCTCCCATCTCAGTGGTGTGAATTAGTTGTATATTGGTCTACTGTGGCTATTTTGGTTAGTATATTTATTTTGGCATATATAATTTCAAGAATTTTTGAAATAATATTTGTTTGAAATTTGAATTAATTGAATGTAGAAGATGTCAGCACACCATTCTGAGAATCGAGTGTTGTAGAGACCACCTCACAGGCTTGAGACTCGTCATGTGTCTTAGATCAGACATGATGTATTTATTATTAAATTGTTAATTTATTATTTAATATGGTTTTGTGTTATAATTTTATATTTTATTGGTATATAGTTACAGGTTCAAGGTGCACCGACTGATAAAATGTCGATGTGGATGAGAACTCATGATCGAAATGATCCAGTGGCTGCAGCTCTTATAGTAAGTGATTGTAATCAATACCAATACTTACATGCATCTGTATGTAAAAATATATATGTATATATATTTAAATATTGCATAGGCTCAATTTAAAGCTGAGTTAGAATAGCTTCCAGAGGACCAGTGACAACTTCCCATGCGAAGGGATGAGATATTCCATCACATTATTGGTCATAACAGGCATGGATATTGTTTGACCTATGGAACACAGATTCCTCTTTCTGTAGTATCACACATTGAGGTTTTCAGTCCTACTGTTGCTCATATTACACAATAGCTATTAGATTTAGAGGCACTGTTGCATGCTTCTGAGGATGTAAATGCGTAATTGATCACTGAGGTTAGACCACCGTGAGAATATGTGCGTTCGGGTGATGATACAGGGGATCATACGATGCAAGTTTATTCTGAATTTATTTATTAACTTTCTATTATTTTCATTATTAAAATCTTTATAATATTTAGTTTTTTAGGCCCCTAGAACACCAGATAGAGGAAACATCCATGACCATGCATGACACATCATATTCATGAGGTGTATTTCTTTTATATTTATTATTGAATTAATGTTATATATTGATTTATGTTTTCAAAAACTCCAAAGTTTTTTAATTTTAAGAGTATGATTAGTAATTGGATAATTTATTGTATTAGATAATTTCTTAGAATCCCCATTAGAGGATAGGAATTAGGCTAGGTGGCCCAATGGCCTAATGGACCAATAACCTTTTAGACCAATGGCCTAATGGCCTATTGGCCTAAGGGCCGAATGGCCTACTGGCCTATTAGCCTAACGGCTGAATGTCTGAATGGACCAATGGACCAAATGGCCAAATAACCCAGTGGAATAAATGTCCTAATGCCCCAACGACCTAATGCCCCAATAGCTTAACGGCCTAACACCCCAATGGCGTAACGACCCAATAGCTTAACGATCGAACGGCCTAGGGGCCCAACGGCCTAATGGCCCAACGACCTAATGACCCAATGAACCAACAAACAAACAACCTAACGACCCAATGGAACAATTTTCCAAATGGGATAATGTCCTAATTACCTAATGTCTTATTGGCCTAATGGAATATTAGACTATTGGACTAATGACAAATGTCCTAATGGACTTTTTCCCAAATGAAAAAATGACCTAATCGCCTAATGGAAAATGTTGTTGCTTTATACCATGATAATGATTTTCCTACTGTGTTTCCAGATACTCTACTATATATACTATTCTTGTTAGTATGTTTTGTTATGCAATTTATTAACATGTTGTTCTTGATAGAAATTGGAAAATAATTTAAATCCTGAATTGCTTGATAATTAATTGGACATAGAATTAAGATTCATGTTTATTGAATCTGGCGTTGGTTATAATTTGATAATAATCAAATTGGAACACAACACATGTGTAATTGAAAATGAATTTTCTTTTGGGGGCTGTAGGGTGGAGTGGCTGTGTAGGGGGTAGGGGGATGTTCGGGGAAAGTTTTTTGGGGGGGGGGGGCTGTCTGGGGGGGTGGGGGGTGCCGTCCGAGGGGGTTGGGAGTGGGGATATCTAGGGGGCTGTTCAGGGAAAGTTTTTTTTTGGGGGGGGGGGCTATCTGGGAGGGTGGGGGTGGGGGGTGCTATCCGAAGGGGGTTGGGAATGGGGCTATCTTGGGGGGGGGGGCTGTCCAGGGGGGTTGGGCATGGGGGATGTCTGGGGGTGGGGGGGCTGTCTGGTGTTCGAGGGGGGGGGGGGGGGGGTTGTCTGGGGGGGGATTTGGGGGGGGGGGCTATCTGTGGGTGGGGTTGGGGGATGTTTGGGGGGATTTGGGGGGGGGGGGGGTTGTCCAGGGGTGGGGGTGTCCAAGGGGGGGCTCTCTTGGGGTGGGGGGGGGGAGTGGAGGGTTGAGAGTGGGGGATGTTCAGGGGGGGTTCGGGGGGAGTTTTTTTGGGGGGTGTTAGGGGATGGGGGTGGGTGTGTCCGAGGGTGAGGGGCATCCAGGGGGGGTTGTCCACAGGGGGAAGGGGGGAGGGGGTTGGAGTTTGGGCTATCATGGGGGGGGGGGGCTTTCCGAGGTGAGTGGGGGGGGGGGGTTGTCCAGGGGAGTTTTTGTGTGTGTGTGTGGGGGGGGGGGCAGTCCAAGGGGGGATGTCCGGGGTTGGGGGGGGTTGGAAGTGGGGGCTCTTTGTGGGTGGGGGGACTGTCTAGGGTGAGTGGGGGGGGGATGTCTGAGGGGAGTTTTGAGGGGGGAGGGTGTCCAAGGGGGGTTGTCCAGGGCTGGGGGAGTGTGTGTTTGTGTGTGTGTGTGTGTGGGGGGGGGGGGGGGGGTTGGGAGTGGGGGTTGTTCAGGGGTGGGGGTGGGGGGTGTCCTGGGAAGAGTGTGGGGGGGTTGGGAGTGGGGCTATTCGGGGGGGGGGGGGTGTCCAGGGCGGTTGTGAGTGGGGATGTCCGAGGGGGGGGGGGTGTCTAGGGGGGTTGGGAGTGGGGAATGTCTGAGGGTGGGGGGGGGGGATGTCCGGGGGGAGTTTTTTGGGGGGGGGGGGATTTTTCCAAGGGATGGGTTGGGAGTGGGGGCTGGGGGGGGGGGGGTGTTCCGGATATCCGGGGGGGGGGGATGTTCAGGGTGGGGGCTATCCAGGGGGAGTTTTTTTAGGGGGGGTGTCCGGGGGGGGGGGGAGTGTGGGGTCTGAAGGGGGTTGGAAGGGGGGTTGTCTTAGGGGGAGGGGTTGGGGGGTATTCAGTACCGAACTTTACTCTATATATTTCAATGTCGAGAAAACGTAGATGAATGGTTGTCCAAACCTCTTTCCAAACCACCTCATCACATACAAGTATCATAGTAGGTCACTACTAGAGTAGATTAGTGAGCCTAATGGTCTAATGGACTAATGGCCTAGTGTAAAAATTGGCCTAATGACCAATTGGCTAAATGGAGACTTGGCCAATTGGCCAAACTCCCAAATGACAAAATGTCCAAATTCCCTATTGACCTAACGCCCTAATGCCCTAACACCCTAACAACCTAACAGCCTAACACGCTAATGGCCTAACTCCCTAATGGCCTAACATCCTAACAACCGAAGGGAAAATTGTCCAAATGGACTGCTATCCTAATTACCTAATATTATAATTACCAAATGTTCTATTGGTCTAATGGAAAATTAGCCTATTGGCATAATGAAAAAATATCCTAATGACATATCAGACTATTAGCCTAATTGAATATTTGGTAAATGAAGACTTGTCCAATTGGCCAAATTCAAAAATGCCCAAATGGCCAAATTCCCTAACTGCCTAATGCCCTAATGGCCTAATGACCTAATGGCCTAACGACCTAATTCCCTAATGGCCTAACACGCTAACTCCCTAACATCCAAACACCCTTACAACCAAATTCCCTAACGGTATAAACGACCTAAAGGCCTAACGTCCTAATGGTCCAACGACCTAATGGACCAATGACCTAATGGCCCAATGGCCTAATGGCCCAACGACCTAATGACTGAAAGG
The DNA here is from genome assembly GCA_963277665.1 of Viscum album. Taxonomy (NCBI): domain Eukaryota; kingdom Viridiplantae; phylum Streptophyta; class Magnoliopsida; order Santalales; family Viscaceae; genus Viscum; species Viscum album. The sequence goes on from OY728130.1 coordinate 1,221,108,533, forward strand.
CTTAATGGCCTAATGGACAATCGGCCAAATGGACTGCTGTCCTAATTACCTAATGTCCTATTGGACTAATGTAATATTATCCTATTGGCCTAATGAAAAAATGGCCTAATGTAATATTAGCCTATTGGCCCAAGGGCCAATTATAAAATGGAGACTTGGCCAATTGGCCAAATTACCAAATGCCCAAATGTCCAAGCGCCCTAATGGCCTAATGACCCAATTTGATTATTATATATATATATACTAACTAAATAAATATGTCCAATTTTCATTTGATTTGTTTAGTTGTTTATTTTGTATCTTATTGTAGGTTTATTGAATAAGAAGATTGGAATGAATTGGTGTAACGCCCCAACCCAAGTTACCCAGAATCAGTGCATTATTACATAACATTGTCATGATACAAGGAATCATGTCCCGAAAGACTAATCAATTTAGTAGCCTTAGAAGTACTAGATACATACATAAGTTTTACATTACACCATGAAATAAAAAAAACAACAACATTGTGTCCCCTTTGAACACTCTTATATCATTTAGCCTATTCATGTAGGTTAATCATAATATACTTCTTTGCATCCTGGAAAAAATAAAACATACGAAAGGGGTGAGCTCATATGCTCAGTAAGGACAACAATATAGCAGAAACTATCATAAATAAGAATAAACATTTAAGGCAATGTATAAGACTAAAACACAAGACTTTTAAACTTAAAATTCAGCATAATACAGAAAAGATAAATCAAATAATGCCATTAACTTATTCACATGGATATTATACTAGTAAAATAATAAAATTTAATATCAATATTAAATTTCATAATGATGTAATGCATAATGCTGGACATCATAACCATATAGTTAAGGCCTAATGCCAAGAATAAAAATAAGATTTTGTCAAGGCCTTGTGCCAAGACACTAGTTTGTCTCATGAGACCTACTGATTCATCGAGGAGATATAGTGGGATCTACTCGTCACTTACTAAGTCCAATTCATTTCCCATATGAAAAGGTTGAAACATAATCTAAACATTTATATTAAAACTAGCATATGAAATGTCAATATTTTAACCACAAATCATGAATGGTATAAAAATCACACATCCACAGTTAAACATAACTCATTCAATAAAATATAGAATATTGTATTATAATAAATCAACCTCAATCAAGAATAATTAAGAATATTTACATAGATGAAAATAATCAGTAAAACTATTTAAGATAAATATCCCCCTTTTTCTTGAAAACATTTAAAAGTCTCAGAATTTATCGAGAAGCTGTTTAAAATAGATTTTTGAATCAAAGTGTCTCATTCCACTTTGAAAATTTTAAAAGGAATTTTAATTTTAAAACATTAATATCCATATAAATAAATCCTTAAAACCATTTTTAAAACATGGACATTAATGAGAAAGATTTATAAGAATAAAATTTTAAATCATTTAAAATGATATTTTAGTTAGAGTTCCTAACCAAATGAAAGACACTTAAATACAAATAATTGAGATAATAAAAACATTATAATATCATGAGAACCAAGGTATTCATGATATACTATTTCAAAGTACAGTATATACACCAAACAAAAGTGAATTGGTGCATAACAATAAGGAAGTCTCAATGGAATGTAAGTTGAGATGAAATACCTTATAAAGACAGTATCCTTAGGTTAAGGAGAAATAAATGACATAATTATGTGTGAAAAATATAAATACACTCAATATTATTGGATATTCAGTGTGAATCAATCATAGGACATTCACACATATTCTTGTAAAAACAACACCAATGACTTGGATGTTTAACTCAATGAATAGAAATTGAGTTAAAATTACTCTTATAAAGTTCATATCGATGACTTGAGAATTTATCAATGGAGTGATTATGTGTATAAAAAGTATATCCACAAAAAGGGGAGAGAAAATTACAAAATAAGTAAATAAATAGTGATTTCACACATAATCTTGGAGTAAAATAATCAATGAAGTTTGCGTAAAACCGAATGAGGGGAAATTGAAATTTGAAATTCCTTAACCGATTTGGTAACTTACAAAACATAAACCCCATAAAAGAAGGATCATAAAATGAAGATGAGAATTACAATAAATTAAATTATATTACACAAAAAATACAATCATGGTAAGTACATACACCACACAAAAAGAAATAGTGGCAATATAGCATGAATCTCACACGAATAAGAAGTGAGATGAAAACACTTTACCATATTGTAATCAATCGATTCATATGACCAAAAGTTAATAAACATCAAATGAATAATAGAATACCATGAATATAAATAGAATCATGATAATATATATCATATGGCAGTACACAACACACCACATGCAATAAATAAGCGGCGAATAATGGAAATCTCACGGAATTAAAAGTGAGATAAGAAACCCCTTACCTTGTACATTTACTTAGTTGAGGGTACGTTAACCTCCTATATAATAGTTAAATCATTATTATTAAATTATAAAGGAACCACATACATAAATATGATATCATATATGATCATTTAATATTTCTTTGTTAATAATATTTTAGTAGCATCATTGTTTCAAGTGTTAACTGATTCGTTTTCCTTTATATGTTTTGTTACGTAAGTCATGTTTTTTATGAATAGGATGTATTTGATTCATATCCAGAATTATATTATGTTCTTAAAAATTATTTTTAATCATATAATGAAAATTATTCTTTAATGGTTATGATGGGGAATGAATCTCATCGCGTTCGTGGAGACAGTAATCCGTACGTATGCACGAGCGACAATATCATTCAATTGAAGGTGAGATAGAATATAATTGGATTTTATATCATATATACAGAATAATTAACATGAAATATTTATTATTTACATCAGTTATACATCATTATTATACCCATCCAAATAATGAATTATTGAATAACAACTACACCACGATGTGGAGATAGTAAGTCGTACATACGCACGTATGATGACTTTGTCATTCATAGGATGGATAGTATAATGAATATGGTTGTAACATATTTATAATAAAATCATAGCATGTCGAAGGTACTATAGTTATTATTTCGGTATGGAAACAAAAAATAAATAGTAAGTGTAAGAAGAAGATAACTTTGAAAGAGATGATGAAATTATTACCTCTTCTTCGGGTGATTCCTTTTGATTTGATCAAAAGGGATCCTTAGGTTGGATTTATGATCAAAGAAAGAACTCTAGGATATAGTGATAGTAGTTGAGAGGATATTTAGGTAGGGTTTGGCCGAGCCAAATGTCTTTGGAGGTGTGAAATTAAGATAAGGGGAAGTACCCTTTTATAAGAGAGGTGAGGGTCACTTTAGGAAAACCTTGAAATATTATTTTATTATAAATTAATTTTCGGGTTCTAATGGATCCAAATGTATTTATTTTAATACTAAGGTGGTTATGGGTCGAAAACCTCTCAGCCAATATGTTTTAGACATGTTTACGTCACCATATTAACCTTATATTTTAGATTTAACTCTTAGTTAAATATTTTAACTTTTACCATGTATTCTTGTATTATTATAATAAATGGTAAATAAACTTACTATAAAAAGACAAGAGAACCACAAGTGTTTTATTATTGATATATATAACCTTATCTAAGTCCTTTGGCCGAATCTTATATTTTTAGGAATATTATATCAATTAATAATATAGTATTTGTTTTAAAAAACTCATTTATGTCAATTTTGACACTATTTGGTATTTGATTTTTGTTAAAGTCCGAAAAACTTTATTACTTTGAATAAAATTTATTTAATCAACCCTAACATGTCATATTAACCTATAAAATTAGTGAAATTCATCAGAAGTTTCAATTTACATTTATTTGGATATTTATAATATCAATTATTTTAATATTTCATTGATAAGGTAATTACCGTATCATCATTATGTCATAATAAATTTAATTATTTAATGTCTAAAAATTATAAATAAAATACCATTATGTAGGAAATTTTTTTATATTTCTAATTAATATTTATAGTTGAATTTATCTTATGCATAAACCTATATTAAAAATGGTTTAGTTATTAAACTTTGAATTTAACACTTTTAACTCTTCTTTAAATAAAATAATAATAAATGTCCTAATCTAAAACAAGTGGGAAAAAAGGATCATATTATATTCCTAAGGTTGGTTTTAATTGATATAAACTTATGCAATAGAATTAGGACATGTTTTAGGGTAATTACAATATCATTTTTACCTTTAATTACCCTATTTACTTTTAACAGTGGTAAATAAGTCAAAAGTTACTATTCACCAAAAATTATTTTCATCTTATTGAACCACATTTTACTTACTGATGTCAACTATGTCTCTCAAATTTTTGAAATTCAATCCACAGAAGCGGTAAAATTACATTTTATGCAAATTTGCTAACGTGCCTAGAAGGTGGGTAAAAGACATTAAAAATTTCAATAAAATTTTATATATCTAATTTTATTATAAAATGACTCCAATGAATTACATTGAACTAATATAGGTATCATTAATCTATTTTGACTTAAAATAAATTTAAATAAAATAAATAATTATTTAAATAGAAAGTCAGTTTTTAAACAATAACGCAGTGTTTTCACTATTCATCAAAAATTGATAGTTTTTAGAAAAATACCAAAAATTTACCCTAAGCTAATTTTGATATTCTGAATTCAAAAATAAATTCTATTTTTCCAAATTCAAAACATATAAGTTTCATTAATTAATTTAAAATTAATTCCCATTGTCGAAACCAAAAAAGTGGGTTTTTAAAAAGTAAAAACTATCAAAAGATTGACATGTGTTTATATCAAATTTAAAATTTAAACTACTTATAATGAGCTAAATTGTATTAAATGATAAAAGAAAAATATAATTGTACTTCCAAACCATTAAAATGTATAATTTAACACTAAAATTTTTTTGATTAAAAAAGTAGTTTTCAATTAAAATTTAGTATTTTTCACTATTCACCAAAATATGAAAGTTATCAGAAAAACAACAAAAATTTATCGAAACTAAATTTTTATGCCCCAATTATAATTAAGAAGTTTATTTTGTCAAATTTAATATATAAAAGTGTCAAATATTGGATTTAAAGAAGGTTCTCCATTAAAAGGCAGTAAAACTGCATTTTCTGAAAAATACTTCCTTTATCTGAAAAATTGAATTTGTTCTTATATTATGTCTAAGAAACACATAATATGGATGTTGAAATTATATTAAGTTTATAAAATTTAAAATGAAGTTAATAGTATTCATAACCGCTTTTTGAATGACTATTTTGGTAAGTCGTGGTGCGCTCGAACTCGGTGTTGCGTGTAGCACAAGCTATTGAATTACTTTAAAGAAAATAACTTACTATGAAATCTTGGGGTTTTACAATTAGAGCTATTTGGATCACTGTATATGTGAAGAATTATGTCTGTCATTTATTTTTTTTGAGGATGTTGGTGTTTCTACTGTTTGGAATTGATTTTTTTATTTTAGCTCTGTTTCTGCTGTTCGGGAAGTAGCACTGTAATTTTTTTAAAAAAAATTTCCCAAGTTAGCGGCTGCCTATGGATATCGCTAATGGGTGGATTTTTTTTCATAGCATAATGACCACCATTGGTGGGTGCTATAGGCCAATTTTTAGGTTATCTATTGTGACCTCCATTGGCGGTTGCTATAGCCCTACAACGACAATCCTAATGCAAAAATATGATTGTTCAATTTCTCATTTTCCAAAATATGATTTTTCTTTTCTTTAGAGACTTTATAAAGATCATTAGTCAAAATTTGGTATTTTTAGAAATATTTTCAATTTACACTTAAAATTTATTACATAAATCACTTAATTATTTAACTTTATAATTTTTATGACCAGAACATGATAAGGATTCATAATTAGAATCATAATTTAAAGAATTACTAACTTTATTTGTTTATGCCATTAAGTATAAACCTATAGTTTTTTTTCATATCATCAAAAGGATTTGTTACCTAGGGATATTTTTCCATTAGATAAATGTTACTAGTCGCTTTTTCACTTCTAAATTCTTCACTAGATTCTTATTCTTCAGTATATCTCAAACCAACACTATAATCATATTTGATTTATTTTTTGTACTTATTATCTTTCCCTTATAACTTAAAATTTATAAAATCATATTTGGTATGACCGGGTTTCCTATATTCATAACATATATTTTTATATTTACCTATATTACCTTTTAACTTAAAATAATTCTTGCATCTCTTGCTTTTTTCCTTAATCCTTTTTCATATCATGCCTTTTTATTTATGGGCCCTTAGATGCATTTTGCAACTTAACTTAGATCATCATCTTTCTCCCAGCTAGAATAATCTAAGGAATTACTATAATGGTTAGTAGAAACATATTTATATTTAAAAGCAACTCTATTTATTATGTTAGATGAATCAGGATCATATTCAAGCTCGTATTGTAATAGAGATCCAATCAGCTCATCTGCAAAGTATTCTTAAAAATATTTGCATTCTTCAATGGATACTTTGTTGGAATTAAAATTATTTGGTAAGGATTAAAGTATTATTTCAATCATTACTTCATTATTCATGGTTTCACCATGTGTGACTATGTTGTTGATGATATTTTTGAATCTGTTGAATATCTCATTCACACTTTCATGGCCTGACATTCTAAATTCCTGAAATTTAGCTATGTGAATTCCATGTTTAGTTCTTTTCAATTTTTCAGTTCATTGATGAGTGTCTTTTAAAGTCATAAAAATGTTAGATGTAGTTTTACATGAATATATATGTCTATACAAACTTATACTAAGATATAATTAAAGATAATTCATCACTTTGTAGTTTAAAACATATTTTGTAGCAACATTTCCGGTTATAGTTTCAAGTTTGACTTCAGATATTTTAAAAGGTCATTCCAGGATGGTCCAATATTAAATACCTATATTTTTCAAAAATAACTCCATTATATCTTTCCAATATCCATATTCACTTCCATTAAAATGATTTGGTCTCAACATATTCAATAATTCCATCTCCTGAGTGTCCATCAAACTGAAATATATCTTTCCTTAGCCTTATTAAGGACTAAGATATAAGTTTGTTTAAATAATCAAATAAATTTAAACAACTTTAAACCAATAAATTTATGGATAACCAAGAAGAAATGAAGATTAAAAAATTGTATACCTTAGATACCAAGTAATGGTATCAGGAAAAAGAAAAAGTATATCCAAAATATCCTTAGGTAAGGTCATCTTTTGATACCAATTGTTAGGTTATATAAATTGATGGAAGAAGGACTAGAGGGGGTATGGATTGGACTTTATTAAAACTATCATAGTTATTAAATATTAATTATGGAATTTAGTGGTTTAAAATTATTAAATTATTATTTCTTAAAATAATAAGAATATTGGATGTGTGAAGAGTGTATGTAGAAAATTAAACAGAAGAACATAAGGAATTTTTAGAGTATTTCAGATTTATATGATCCTATTTCTACTCTTCAAATGCTAAACAATGGAGTATGAAACCCATTATAAAAGAGAGATACACTTTTACATGGGAACAATATAAACCTATATTTTTAAACAGGATCAATCCCAAACTAGGACTTTTTGAGGAGCATCCTCTAACCTACACACATAACCTTTTGTGGGATAAAAAAAAAACTCAGACTTTCTACCAGGAACAGCCCCAAGCAAAGTGTTACGCTTTTTGGTCAGGTATGAATAACCAAGGAACTACCTTTTTTTAAGGAAATAGAAGCATAAACTACTGTTTATAGGTTGTATAACCTATTGTGAAGAAGATATAAGTGAATAAAAATAAACCCAATCCATAAGAATAAATATAACAATTACAGAACTGCAAGAGAGTTGTAGAAAGTGTTTTGTAGAAGAAACAGTTGATGCATGCCCTTTGAATGGATTTTAATGATGAAATCCAGGAATTATAGAAAAGGTACAATATGTCCCTTTAAGGTGAATGAATAATATTTGTTTCTTCCATGAGAGTTTGTCACATAGGATGTAAATAGTTAAGCATTGGATAACTAGATTGACATAAAATATGCTTGTATGTGATCATATGTTATCATTATGAACTATCGTGTGTAATATTTTTTCCAATTTTAATCATCCTTAAGTACTTTAAATAAAAATATAATTAGACTACACACTGAATAAAACCATTAGAAACATTTAATATTCAAAAAGAATAATACTGGATTATCAAAGGGGAGAGAGATATTATCATTGCATAATACTCACTCAACTCACAAACAGTATTAAAAAAATGAAGATTATGTCAAAAAAATTTAAAATAATACATCAAATAATATAAATATTTTCCATAATAATAGGTAATTAAAATATCCCAGGAAAATATAAAGTTTTAATTTTAAACATGAGATTAAAAAATGTCCTATTTTTAAAATGAGTAGTAAACATGTGAATAATATCAAAACTTAATAAAACCACATTAAAAATATTTAATTTGTTTGAATGAGATTAATATTAAATTCTTTTAATTTATAAACAATAATATCAAAAAACAACATAAAATAATAATAATAATGAATTTTGAGTTTTAAAGATGTAAGTTTTATGGAAGAGAATAAAATAACTTTCAATCATCATAAAAAAATGTTTAAAAAAATTAAAATCACTTCACAAGGATTCTACACAATTAATATGAATATATGAATTCATTATAAAAATTTAAATAAGTGAAATGAACATGAAACAAATCTATATATGAAAGAAAATGTAAAACAAATCATATTTCCTATAGGAATTACATAATAGATTTTCACGTAGGATTTTTTCTCTTTATAGGTGAATTAGCCACATTAGGGAATCAACATAGGGGATTCACATAAGGGATTCATGTATGTGAATTCATCATGTAGAATATTTTATCATGTATCCAAATTTATCATGTAAGTTAATTTCTCATGTAATTGAATTCCCCATGTAACCAATTATAGAAAATTATAAACAAATTGAATTCTAAAACTTTAGACCTAAAAAGGTCATACTAAAAGGAAGAATTAGCTTTCATAACTTCTAACTTATAACTATAAAATTTCATTATCTTTCTAAATAATCAAGAATAATCATAATCATAAATATATATCTCATGTTATGAACAAAAAATATAAGCAATTTTTTTTTGTAAAAATAACAGAAATTAAAAAGAAAACATATAGAAATTTTAGACCTAATTTCATACATTCTAGAGATTGATTCATAAGTTGGGTTATTTTAATGAAATGTATTAAATATTCTTAGATTTATAAAAAAATAAACACTCAATTTTTAGTTGTGTATCTCAAGATATAGTCAAAATATAGAGGTAAACTGAAACTGGTAAATTGACTACATGGCTAACAAAACAACTACATGAATTCTGATTTGGCTACATGGTTTTCTAAGGGGCAACAGGGTGAATAGTACTTTTACTATATAGGAACATTATAAAACATATATAAATGATATAATAATTTAAAAAATGATGTTTTTAGCCCATTAACTAAAAATAAAACTTGTAGAACATGTTATGAACAATCAAAACATGAAATCCAAATATATTTTAAGCAATGAATAAAATGACATGATCAATATTAAGCATACTTTAATCAAATAAAAATAAAAAATATTAATACATTTTAATGAAATAAAATAAATACAAATTTTTAATTATAAAAATATAAAGTGGTTACTCAACAAGATATAGTTTTAAAACAAAGAGAGTTTTTAATATTTTTGATTGTATAAAATTATTAGAAGTCCATAAAAGGATTTATAGTTACTTAAAAATGAGGGTCGATCAAGTAATAAAATCAATCACATATTGGCATCATCAATTTTTATTTATTTCCTTTGGAATATTTTGTATATTTTTCTTAATGAAGAGGATTGGGTGGAAGTGTCATCTTTTCTTAGGAAATAATATAATATTGGTTTAATGGAATCTTATTTTTACATTTATATTATTGATTATTTGGAACAAAATATTACAGAACCCTACTATGGGAGATCTATTTAATTCAATCCATAATAATAAGATTCAATGTATTATCATATGGCTTTGATAATAGATACTAAAAATCCAAATATTTTGAGGTGTGTAATGCTAAAATATTTTATTTATGAAGAAGATGATGAGAATGTTGAGAGAAATGTAGAAGACATCCCTATTGATACTCTATATTTAATGAATTGTATTTTCTATGATGAGGAAGTTTCTATTGATGTGACAGTAGATGAGGTAATTGGGTAAGAGGAAGTCAATCACCCTTCAAAGGTTCCTTTATTTGGTAGGCACAAACTATGAATTATTAACCATTCTATATTATTGAATTCCTTGGTATAGGGATTGTCACATTCCCAACAATTTTATTGAGATTTCATTAGACCAAGTAGTGAATTTCTAGGAATTGTAGGTAATATATCTGCCTCAACTAATAACATATTACATGTTGGGAGACAGTTTGAAAGTAAAATTTCATTAAAAATTATGGTTAAGAATTACAAAATCAAGTGACATTTTTCTTTCACAGTTGATGAGTTAAAAAAGGGTAAATACATCATTTTGTGTGGAAAATATTGGCTAGAATATAAATTTCACATGTGGGTAATATATGATAATTTTTTTTCAAGTTAGAAGATATATAATATGGAATTACCACATACTCATGTGTACCATAGCCAATATTAGGATCATTCTTCACTAGTTTTGGAATTTATATAAATTATTACTATTGAGTTGATTTGAAATCATAAATAAATTCATGTTTATCTCATCAGAGAATCAATAAAATAGTTGTTCAAATACATAATATATTATGGAAAGGCTTGGATGGTAAATAAAAAGTAAATTGTAAAAGTGTATGGTGATTCAGATGAATCATATAAGGTTTTTTCATATCTATTGGTATTATTGTATCTTGAAAATATATTCATTGAACATATTGAAACTACAAAGTATGTCTCCTTGGGTGATTAGGTTGGTCAAATGAAGGTGAAGTTACATAATATATTTTGGGAATTCATTCCATGTATTTCTATATTTCCTTATTGAAAATAAATCATCATGTTGGATGGAACTTTTATTTATGGAAAGTATATAGGTTCACTACTCATTTATGCCTTACAAGATGGAAATTTCCATTATATTCTACTTACATTCACCATTATTTACAGGGAGAAATTTGAATCATGGAGTTGGTTACTAGCTTGCACACACACCTATGTTACGCAAATCCATGGTGTGTGCTTGATATCTAATTACTATTGAGTGAATATAGAGTTTTTTAACTATAATATAATTTCATGGTGAGAACCCAATACTTATCATCAATATTGCATTAAACATATTTCCAGTAATTTTTATAATCATTTTAAAGATGAATCAATAAATAAGGTGATCATCAAGTTGGGTATGATTTCTCAAACTTATATCAATTTGAATATTTTTTATTATCCTTTTAAATACAATCATTACACCTTGTTTTAGTTTATGATACATAGGAGGGAATATTCATTGAGTTGATATATGTAATTTTAAGGGATAATCATGATGTTTATGACTACATAATGCATATTTTGAAGGATAAATAGTATTTGAAATTTGATTTTGGCTGGAGATATGGCCATATAACCACTAATATTATAGAGTGCATAAATGGCGTCTTCAAGAGAATTCATAAAATACCTTTCATTGTCTAAGTACAAGATATATTTTATTAATGTGTGAATTAATTTTTAAAACTCTTTAAAAAATCTTATCAATTGATGCAACAGAGGATGCACTTTGGTTGAAAATCCCAAAGAGACACTGATAATATTTTATAATATGCATCATCATTTCAAGTTCTATGTTTCAACCGGGAAGGAAGATTCTTTGAGATAATATAGTTTCATGACCTACCATAGGAAATTTTGGTTGAGTGATAGTGTTTTTACCCTACAATAAAATTTCCCTATGACCATGAACCTATAGTCACAACTAGAAGAACTATGGACATTGAGTAGTCTATGACCACAGTCCAATGTGGACAGTGGTAGTATGCCTACTTACATTGGTCTTCAGCCATGGTCTACATGGACCTTAGTGATATATACATGTAATAAATACTCAATGATGTGGTAAATGTGTTAGAAGGGAACATGAAAGTCCTATGGCCATGGTCCATATAGACTATGGCCATGGGTCCCGTTTACAACCTCGATCCACATAGAATATATTCGTAGGTTTCTGTCGAAAGGCCCATGGTCACACTTTAAATAGACTATGTCCATTGGTTCTGGTTAGGGCCACAATCCATGTGGACTATGGATATAGGCCTACTGAGGGAATCATGATTCCATGGTCCACTTGGAAAGTGGCTATTGGTTTCTACTACGACCACAATTCACATAGACCGCGTACGTAGTCTTTTGAACCCACAAATTTTTTTATAAATTATTTTAATTATAATTATATATAGTTATATATATATATAAGTATATACAATTATATAGAATCATTCAAAACTTAGTGGTAAAATTTTATAGGAGTTATAGAAGAGGTTTAGGGACCTAATCGCCCTGACTATTTATAAATTTTCAAAGGTTTCATCCATACGTATTGATGGTAGATATAGATACAATATGGACATGGTCCTGAATCCTATTTACATGGTTTTAACCCATGTAAATAGAATGATTTTCTAGTTATGTTACTGAAACATAGGTACTATAATTATGGTTATTCCCAAGTACTAAGATAACCTTATGCATTGGTCATTATAGCATTTTCATCGATTAACTTATCATAAGAAACCTATTTTGATCCATCATATTGCTTGAACACTTTGTTTTACTACTAAAGTGCATCTTTGATGCTTGTTAGTGATTTTCATTATTTTACCATGACTACTGATCATCCAACTATGGTCCCTAATATTACTATGTTTCACCCACGAGAAATTCCAAAATCTATTTATATTATAAATGAAATTGATTAGCCTTAAGAATGAGGGGTTGGACCACAATGTTCCATATATCACCCATAAGGTCAAAATCATGAAAATATTTCCTAAAATAGAAGGAAAGAGATCCAGTTCTCATTAGCATTGAAATTTTTTATGCATTTTATCACTATTGTATAGACATTTTGTTATATAGTAACTTATTTCATCATTCATTTTGAATACCGACTATATAACCCATTTTTCTACTTAGATTTTATAAAAAAATGTTTTTATAAAATTGATTGCATTAAATATAAATAGTAATAATTTTATCATACGTAGATATGGAAAGTATTATTTTTCTCACCTTCCAGAAAAATAATTGTTCTTATGATGGATTAGTGGATTTCCTCATTCCAGCTTGGATTATACAAAGGTAACACCACTTCTATCACATCGTAGATCCTCCTACGATCATCCTCCATATGCAACATGCAGGGTACTATGGTGTATCGATGTGTGAATTTATATTTTTTGATCACCAGATCATCACTATACTTTTTGAGATATATAGGATAGAGGAATATACTTTCTATCTACCAGAGGGTGAAAAACCCATTACACTTAAGGATGTAATTACTATGTTTGGAATTATTATCAAGGGAGAAGTTGGGACATCCTGAGTTATTAGAGATTGGTTTTATTTGGTACAGATACTATAAGGGGTAGTTTTTCTAGATGATGGAAAGTCTATCTTTGAAAATCTTTTATGAATTCCATCAAAAGATAATCACTTCATTCATCAAGATGATGACAGATAAGAGATCTCTAACTTGATATTTTAACATGAATACACTCTACATATTATTATAAGTATGACCTTTGTTGATCATTCTATGAAATTTATCCATCTAATGTATTTACCATTACTTGAGGACCTAAACTAGGCTAAGATATATTCCATGGGTAAACTTTTCTTGCATATACATATTGAGTACTATACAGTGCATGTTACATCAAAGAGATACAAATTATAGGATGTGTTATTATTATTCATATGCGGGTATGAGTGCGTATCCCTATATTTTTTCTATATGTTCACCTACAATTTCCTATGGATATTATATAGGTCTTCCCATGTGTATGATGGTATGTTTATCTATCCTTATTATGTAAATTCCAAATATTTAAATTTATATTATGAAACTATACTTGAAATAATGTTTTATATAGATGGATCCAGACCCATAGACATTCAGATAATTCTAGATATGATGTATACAGTTATAGACTAATTATGGATAGTCTTTAGCTAAATAATGTGTATTATAACTAATTATATACTTAAATTATTATCGTTTTTCATAAATAATTATTCTATCAATTATATATATATATATATATTATAAGTTTCATGGATTCCATATGTCGGGATTGTTCTCTAGAGTCTCCTGCCTTACTACATAGTGATTTTTATTGTCATCACATGTGTTGTGCCTCTCATTTATTTTTATATAGTTGAGTGGCACCATGTCAATTGAGTTATGATTTAATTCATCTTCCTTCATCCCATCCTTACACCACCCAACCATTTTTATTTACTCTATTCCCTAAATATGTAAGATAAATAAGAATTTTAATGGATGTGATATCATGTGTGATATATTGAGATATGGGAAAGGCATATGGAGTCCTAATTATAGGGGAAAGATTAATGAACATGAATCTTTCATAATATCTATATTGTTAGCCTTGATACCACATGAGATCATTATTATATCTTACATGACATAGGAAAGGTTACCAAAACTTAGTAATAAATCTTCACCCTTTTATAATACCACTTTTATTAACTTCACTTTTTTTATAGGATTCTCTAATCACATTCCACATACACATCTTTGATCCTATAGAGAGATTCACACTTTACTAGGGTTATTTTGATATAGTAGTGGTAGGGTTTTTCATCTCATGGATGAGATTTATCATGTGATTTTATTTGATGTACCATATAATATTGATACCCAGGTCAATGTTCTATAGGATGACAAGCCTCAACTAGACATGACACATAATTATACGACACACTAATTGGATGTACTAGATTATCATCCAGATGATCCTCCAATTAATGTTGTAGATAAGGCACACCCTTTACATAGTCCTCCCCATATTTACATTTATTCATCTCCAACCTATATTTAGTATCAAAGGTGTTTTGATTTTAAATTTATTTATTTTTTAATTGTTTTAAAGCTTATTTTTTTTCAAAATATTTAACCAATTTTTTAAATAAATATTTACATTTAAAATGGATTTTCAAAACACTCATGGTGGTATGGATGGTTAATCCTTAGGTCATTCTCTATTTTTTGATGGTAGTCATTATGGTTATTTGAAAACTCGCATGTCTAATTTTATTAGATCTATTGGATATCCTGTTTATAAAATTTTTATACATTTATATACTCCTACAACTAAAAAAGAAGAAAAATAGACCCCTTATGATATTTATTCTTTTGAATTATATGGTAAAGTTATGAATGCCTTACATTTTGGATTAAATAAAAATGAATTTAATCAAATTTCTACATGAAAAACAACTTCTAAAATTTAAATTTTTTTAGACGTAACTAATAAAGGAACTAAAAAAGTCAAATATACCCATTTATTTATGTTTATAAAAGACTTTGAGAGTTTATCCATGAATTCTAGCGAATCTATCACTGAAATATTTAACCATTTTGTGTGTTACCAAGTAATTAGAACCTAAAGCGACCTAAATCCATGAATATAAAGATGTGAAAAATATGGTGGTAGAATAACTCAATGGTTATCTCATGAAATATAAGATTACTATGATAAAGAAAGATGAAAAGGGGGATAAGGACATCAAGGAAACTAAAATAAAAGCTTCTTTCATGGAAAACAATGATGAATCATTAAAAAGTGACTTAGATATTTACAAATTTACCAAGATGGTAGTCAAGTAAAAGAAAGAGGATATATCCACTAAAATATTCAAAAATCAAAATAAAGAAATCAAGATAACCTTTTTTGGTTTCAAAAATAAGTGCTATATAAAACATAATTGTCCATTGAACAAGAAAAAAATAAAAATACAAGAATAAAGGTAATAAAGTTATAAAGGTATCAACTTTGATCATAATAAAGGACTCCATTTTAACATAAAAATCAAGTGATGAAAGTATCAAGTGCTTAATGGCCAATGATGTGGCATGTAAAGAATTAAATTCCACATGTTTTACTTCTTCATCTACTTACTATTATACTTATTATACCTCTTATTTAAATTATAAATATCTTATCAATGATAGAAATGAAATTCAAAATGGTTTTTGTGATATTATATCAAAATCAAAAAATCTTAAAAAGAAACACAAATTTTATTGTTTCCAAAAAAATAAAATTTTAAAAGAGAAAGAGGATTTGGATTTAAAATTAAAATAATAACAAAATAATGAAAATTTGGAATTTAAAATTAAATATCTTAAAAAATGTCTTTTTCATTTTAACTAAGGGGAATAAAATTTAAATAAGATTTTGGGTTCTCAGAATCCTATTAATTTTTTTATGGATTTGGTCTTTAAAAACAATCTTGTTATACCAAAAATTCTAAAAGGACTGCTTTTGTATTAGGATTTCTCAAAATAATTTTTTTAATTATTTCAATATTTTTGGTCTTCTAGTTTATGAATGAAATTATAAAAATGATAGATATGGTTGACCAAAAGGAATTTATATTTCCTCACATATTTTAACTGTAAAAACTTGTATAAAACAATTTTGGATTCCAAAATCATTATTATCTAACTTAAGTGAACCCAAGATATGGGTACCAAAATATGTAGTTTTTTAAAATTTTATAGAACAATAGAAAAAAACTAGAATATATATGGTATATGGAAACTGGGTGATAAAGACATATGTGTGGTGATCCTTTTTAATTCATCTTAATGATTTTGATGGTGGGCATGTAACATTTTGAGATGATTCAAAAGGTAAAATTACAAGTATAGGTATAATTGGCATCTCCAACTCTTATTTAATTAAATATTATTTATTTGATAAATTCTTGAAGAATAATTTATTAAGTATCAGTCAATTATGTTATATTAGTTTCAAAATTACTTTTAAAAATGATTTTTGTAATTTTTCTAATTCTAAAGGAAAGATTTTATCTACCACATATATATTTCAAAATGTTAATATTATTTATTTAAAATATCTTATAGGTTAAAATGTTAAGTTTTTAAGTGAAAAAGATAAAAATTCTTGGCTTTGGAATTAGTGACTTGGCCATTGTAATATTCATTCTCTTTTCAATCTCTGCTATAACCAAATTGTATGATATTTACCGATTTTTTAAAGATAAATTAGTTTGTGAACCTTGACAACTAGGAATGCAATAAAAATCCTATTTATATGATAAGATTTTTGTTTCCTCTTATAAATCCTTATAACTAGTCCACCTTAGCATTTTTAGACCAAATAAAGTTTCTAGTATCATAGGTAAAAATTACACCTTTTTAATTATCAATGGATTTACTAGATTTACATGAGTTTTCTTCTTAGATCATAAGAATGATTATTGTAATGTATTTATAAAAATTTAAAAGAAATTAAAAAATGAAAAAGGTTAAAACATATATTTTTTAATAATTAACCATGGTAGATAATTTAATAACAAATAAATTGATGATTTTTATGCTTCTCAAGGTTATCATCCCTATTTTTACTCTCTTAGAAAAATTAAAAAAATGGGGTTGTCGAAAGATGAAATAGAACACTATAAAAAATACATAGGACTCTTATAAATGATTTCCCTTCATCAATAATTTTGGTCTAATATGGTCAATACCACTTTATTTAACCTTAACTATTTATTCATAAGACCCATCTTAAGAAAAAAAACCCTTATGAACTTTAGAAATTAAAAATTCCAAAAGTCGACTTCTTTAGAGTCTTTAGTTGTAAATTATTTATCCTTAATACCAACGATAATTTAGTAAATTTTGACCCTAAATTAGATGAAGTATTTTTCCTTGGGGTAATCTAAATCAAGTAAATCCTTTTGTGTCTTTAATAAGAGGACCTTGGAATTTTAAGAGTTATTTCACATCAAATTTGATGACAATCATCATAAATAACATCCAAAAAGTGATGATGAGTTGACCAATGTAGTTTGACCTTAATTAAACCTCAATATTATAAATTAATTGAAGATAATAATAAATCCAAATTCTCTCATTTAACCATGTTTTTATTAAATCTAAAGACCATCACTTAATAATGTTATTACATAATTACAATCCAAAAAACATACTATAAGGTTGGCATTAAATGAGGTTGAACATTAATAATTTCTCCCCCAAAGACCATCCTATTTATTTTAGTCTTGATTTAATTATGATGAACCCTTTAACTCTCCTGATGCATTATTCGAGGTAGATATAATCTTATTAATATTGAAATGATCCTAGAAGAGACGAATTCTTTTTAAATGTTAATTTCAAAATTATTTTTTTTGTTTTTTTAAATTATTTATATCTTTTAAAAAACTTTTATAAAGTTTTAATTTAGTTTTTCATATATTTTTTTATTCTATTTTTTACTTTATTTATTGATATTTATTAAAAATATTATAAGGTTTTTCAAAATATTTTCAAAACATTATTTTTATCTCTCTCAAAATATAATTATTGTTGATAAACATAGGTTTTAACTAGTTTATCTTAATTCTGTAACCCTATCTTTACTCTATTTTGATAATCTCAAAGGGGGATAAATATTATAATTTTTTTATTAATAATTTTACTTTTGGAGATAAATTATCAATTTTATTTTTTGGAGAATATTTATGTTTATAAAATTTTATTTTGTGAAAAGCAGGGAGAAGTTTTCATTGTTTTTAAAAGGGGGATAAAATCTTGTTATCTCAATATCATGGGAATTAATTCTATTTATATATATTTATATACTTGTTTTAATTTAATTATTATTAAAGTGTTTATGATCATAAAAAAGGGGGATATTTTTTTCTCACCATTCATTGATATTAATGATCACAAACACTCTTAAAGTTTTTAATATTTTTCTCTTAAGTGATGTGATAATAGGATGTAAATATCATAATAGAACTCCTTTAAAGAACCTTGATCTTGTGTTAAAGGATGTTTAAAATCCATATAACAAAAATAAAAGTTCCATAAAGGAATATTGAAGGAAGTGGAGAAGGCACTTTGTGAAGTGTATGGACACAGGCAACACCTACTAGCCAGTATAGTGCCACCGAACAACCAGTAGAATTTCCAAAACCTTCTCCATGTAGTAGAACCCCACTAGCTTTCCAGTGGATGCCACCCAGTAGGAGAATATAGACTGGGAGACCTACAGGTAGGCCACCTCCTACTCGATGGAGGCTACTGGGAACCTAATGGCATCGAGCGGTCTATCCCAATGAATACATTTAATATAGTAAAAGTTAATTGAACTTGGAAATATTTAACTTAATGGTGCTTGATAGATTACAGAACATTACCGAGATTTTGAATCATATAAATAAATACCTTGGTATGCCTTTAAAATCTACAACAACTCTCATTTCTCATCTGATTCCCAACGCCAGGGCACTCAGGTACTCAATTTTTTTTCAATACTCTCTCTTTCTAAATACTCACTCTCCTTCTTGAGTGTGTGTAGAATTATATATCTTTTCAATATATTATAATAATATCCTTATCTCATAGTAATCGTTATATTCCTTGGGAGAATCAATAATAATATTTAAAGCGATTGATTCTTAGAAATCTCATCATCCTTCCTTTTTTTTTCTAAATTTGGTGCTTACTACCATTAAAGTAAGGGACCATGGTTTTTTTACCATTTCCTTTTAAAAGGAAAGTGACTTTTTTTTGAGTTTTCTAGATTTATCATTAACGAGCTAGTGTCTATTATATCCCGTTTCTTTCTATAAACTAAAAATCAAGGGATAGTTTTGGTATCTTAGATATTAATAAATTCAAGGAAATAATATATAAAATCCTCAAGTGATTGAGGTGAATGATATAGGGGATCATTTTAAGAGTTATTTATAAAATTTATTAACAAATATATTGTCTCATTTTGTTTTCACAATTTTATTTATTTATCAATTTAAATTATTTATTCATTTGTTTAATTATTCAATATCGCTTAATCACTTAATCATTTTCATATTCAAATAACTTAATCATTTTTTAAGTCACTATTTATTTTTATTCTTAATATTTTATTATTATGTATAATTTTAATATTGTTCTTGAATACTTTGAATCTTTTTATTTTATTATTTATTTTAAAGAAACTTTTTATTGAACTTGTATTTTTCCCCTTTAATTTTTAAGGTAAATTCACTGCCCCTCTTTCCATTTATTTATCTAAAACCTATAAATTTTTTTTCAATATTAAGGGAAGACATTAATTTAATTGGTAAAGTATTAAAAATAAGTATTGAAGAAGTTAATAATATAGGAGTGCAATCCTATTTTGACTCTAATAGCGTTTGGAACAAAACATGGTAAGAATGAGTTCATTAAGAGGGTGGAATCTAATTTTTAAAATAAAATCACTATTTTTTACTCTATATTACTATGATAAGACTTAATATTTTTTACTCTACACTCTTTTAAATAAGGTTTCAATGTTATCTTAAGAAGGAGCATCTCATGGTAGTGAGAAGAATAATATGGTATGTTAAAGGAAGTTTACATTATAGTTTATTGATTAAATTTGGAAATAAAATGTAATTATTGGAATATTTAGATGATAATTGAGTATGTGATATTTTAGATCAAATAAAAATAATTGGAATAAATTTTTTACATTGGAAAATATTATGTTGGTTTTCTAGGAAAGAAATAGGAATGCATTTTTTTAAGCACAAAAAAGTTAGAATATGTTTCCATAACTAATGATTTTACAAAACTTATCTAGACGAAAAAATTTGGAAGATATTTATGAAGTTATAAAATAACCAATGATGATTAAATGAGAAAACCAAAGTGATATTGAGTTTAAAAAAAATTTATTTAGTACTCTCAGATGAAGCACATTGAGACATGACACCATTTTATAAAGGAAAAAGTAGAGAAAAACATAGTGATGATAGAATTAATTAGAAATTATTATCAAGTGGAAGATATATTCATAAAACCATTGGAAGTTTATTTTTAGAAAGGAATATATTGAACCTTGGATTTCAACCAGTTTCCTCAATCTAAGGAGGTTCAGAAGTTCCCCTCTTCCCATTTTTATCTAATGTTATGTCTAAATTTGTGTATTATTGTAGGATTATATGTTTTATTTGGTGTCAAATAAAGGGTGTGATAATATATTAGGGGAGTTTATAAAGTGATAAGCCTTGTATAAAAAATCATAGACCACATTGTATCACTAAATATGTTCTCTTATTTTTCACATTGAGATTTGTCTCATATAGGCTCAAAGAAAGTACTAAAGGCACATTACTTGGTTTTTTTACTGGTGTAAAGTTTAAGAACCCTTTTCATTTTATTTTAAAAGGGGGAGTGATGAAAAGTATTATCAAATTAAAAGTGAGTATATCCTTAGTGGTTAATACCAATAATAATTTGAAAAAGCGAGTTTTGCTAACAAAATCCAAAGGAGGGAATGTTGGGACCAAAGGTATTTGTTGATTTTATTTATTTTAAATATGTTTTTTTTATCTATTAATAGTTGTTTTAAAGTATTATAAAGGAGTTTTAAGAATATGATAATGGCAGGAATAATTTGGAGTTAATGAAGAATTTGGTTGAAACCACAATGCAAGGCAACAAACTATTCCATAACTAAAGTTTATGTTAATTTTTTTAGAAAAGTCATAGAAAGTTTTTAAGATTTATATAACTTTACATATCTAGATTTTTTAGGTGCTATACATTGAAATACTATTGGTCACACCACATTGGTGTTTGTAGTGTGGAAAAATTGGAGCCAAACTATGTAGCACATCAGGAGAAAGGCACATCCATGAGGCAGCACCAAGCTCAACAACAGTGCCAAGAAGGGTGGAAAAGAAAGAGAGAGATTAGTGTGGGTCAGATCTAGATAGTAAGAAGGACCAAAAAATTGGGAAACATGTAGAAAATAGAACAATGTAGGGAAACATAGTGACTCATAGGATAGGTTAGGTCTTAATGGTTTTCTTTTAAGTTACTGAGACATAGATTATATTATAAAGAAGATCCATCCAGAAGCCATTTCCAATGTGGGATTCAAGAAAAGTGGGTTATACCATAGGATTGGTGACCATGCTGTAGAGTAAATAGATTCAATTCTAAAAATGAAGATATGGATACCAAACCATATTATATTTTTTATGATGTGAAGGGTGTGTATTTAGAAGTGTGAAAGATTTAATTTCTCAGAGTATATAGGTTTCTACACCATTGATAAAATAACAAGCCATAGATAGAGTGGAGATAAATTATTCCATGCAAAAAAATATATTTCACCATGGAGTGTCTATTTTGGGTTTGTTATGGTCATGATCTTTATCAAGTATACATGAAATTTCACTATTAGGATGTGCTTCATGATACAAACCTCATAGTATTAGAAAAAAATATTAATTCAAAATAGTCACATCATTCCACAAAGGGTTATGACACACCATGATATATGTCTTCTGATAAATTTGAACAACATTGATGATATGCTGTTATCTTTGAGGTTTAGTGGTTAGTTAAAAATCTTAAACTACTAAATTCTAATTGAATTATGGAGATTCTATGGGATAATATTAAAGTTTAGGATTTTAGGTATAATAAAGAATAAATTAAATTGAATATTGAATTTAAAATTTAAAATTAAAACATCATCAGGTTACAGAGAGAGTTAATGTGAAGAAAAAATGTATTATACAAAAAACATATAATATAATGGGATACTATTGAATATTAGAGATATATAAATTTCATTGAATATCTAGATTATAAAAGATAAGTATGTGAAGACTGATGATCTTTGAATATCTGGATTAAAAGAATATTTGGATATGCTTATCTTTGATAAATATAGAAGTGAATAAGGGATTATAATGGAAGAACACCCCTACTATTTATTGTTTTTATATTTGACATAAATCTTCTATGATTGACCTGTGAGTCCATTTCATCATTATATCCCTCTTGAAAGTAATGATTGGAAGAGAGGAGGAGGTTATAGAACTTGGTGGAGTAGTGAGCTCTTTTTAAATTTTTAATCACATACCAATGAAGTAGTGATTAATTGACATATCAACACATCGTTGATATATTCTACTTGGAGTATCCTTTTATAGGTGAATGAAGTAAAATTTATGTGTTCGTTCTCTTTATATTTTCTCATTTGATTGAGATTAAAAATAATATTCATGTCATCTTTTGAAAAAAAATCAAGATCTAATTTTTAATAAAGATAAGAATAAATTTCATTACCCTAATTCAACCCCTCTATTAGGGTGCATAGCGGGACCATGGTACAAAAGAAATTATAATGATAAAAAAAATCAACCAGAATCCTAAGAGATGTATTCTTTACAAGTAGGTAAAAAATTTCTCTATTGTCAATTCCTTCATGCTAAAGGATTCCTTTGGAAACTAACCTAACATTATATTTAAATTTTTACTCCCCAATACTATCTTACTTCTATTTAAAAATCTATTTTAAACTAGTTAATTTATCATTTTTAGGTTTGGTTACTATGGTCTAGGTTTAGTTTTTAAGAAGGGAATCCCTTTCATCTCTCATAATAGAAATACACTACATGGATTATTTGGATTTCATATATTTCATAAAGGTTTTTAGTTCATCAATGTTTATTTCTTGAGAAATATTAAACACATAAGCATCCACATCAGCTTGAATAAATCAAGCATGGGGTATAATGATCATTATAAATCTATATTAGGTCAAATGATAATCATCATGATCATTATTTCACTCTAACTGAAATTAAGAATCTGAATTAGTCTCACTTAGATCCTGAGGGGGGGGTGGTCGTTGGAGATAGATGTTGTACCTCCTACTGCAATTTTTAATTATAAAAAACAATTTAATATATTTATAAGGTGTTTCATATTGTTTCTAGTTTATTTATTTTGTTTCTATTGAGTTATAATGGTTGGAAGGCATGAAACCTAAATAAAATATCAAAGTAGGCTCAAAGGACCACTCTTAAGTCATGTGATAGAGTGAAGCACCAACTAGCCAGTAGGAGTGAATCAACTATCTAGTATATCAAATAAAAGAATCCATATATAGTATTACTCCACCAACTAAAAAGCAGAGATTTTAGTCCTATAACATTTACTGCCTTTCACCCTGGATAACCAGTGTAATTAGGAAACTATTAGGTGGAATCATTATACATACTTCCAAAGCGCATTAATGGTTGGTCAAAAATAATTATTTCAACTCTTTAATGTCTTGGCTCAACCCTTTAAACCCCAAAACCTTATGGAGGCTATAAAGGGATGAAAATAGAGGCATGGATCACTATATAATTGTTTTATGCATCAAAAAATTTCTCTTCAATCTCTAACAAATCATCAAAACTCATAGAGATTTAAATTTCCATCGTTGTCATACTTTACCAAAGAAGATCAGAGTGAACATTATTTATGGAAATTGTGAACATTAAAGGGAATCATCCAAAGGCATGATCTTAATCAAATTTATCTAATCACGATCGATCTTCATCGATCTATTATTTATTTTGTTCTTTTTATAATTATTCTTTTTAAGACTTTTTTATTTTTTATATAACCCCTTCACACCCTCTCAATATATTATAATATCTCTCTCTCTTACCAACTTTATACTTCTTATCATTCAGTGAGAGTTGAAACGACTTTGTAATGTGTTTTCCAAAAAGGAAAACCTTCTTTTTTCTCCATCTATAACATCATTGGTTTCTTGCTTCTCCATTAAAAAGCATGGTATTCTTTATTATGGTTCTTGGTTCCCAGTAAAACTATGTTTTATTGGTTTATTTCTATTTTATATTCAAAATTAATGGATATATTTGGTTAGTGGTTCCCATTAAGTCCAAGGGGTTATATACCCTCTCAAGCCTTTTTGAGAGGTGGAGACACAATGATAACTCTGTGTGATATTTTCAAAATCTGTTATCAGAGTGTTTCCTGTCCATTTATGTTTTGAATTTATTTTTCCACTAAACTTTCACTTAATTTCTTTATTTCCAATACTATTTACTTTTATTATTACAAATGCTTCAATGATATCATCTTATCTTTTATATAATTACTTCAAAATCATTCTAATTTCCATTTTTTTCATTAATTTATTTTTAAAAGAAAATTTAATCTTTCTATTTCCAATGTACCTTCAACTCTAAGCCAATAATTGGTATCAAAGGGTGCTTTTGATTTTTATCAAAAAAATTATTTTCAAATTATTTTTTGATTTTCAAATCCTAACCAATTTTAAAATTTTATTTTAAAATATAATCTACTAATTATACTTATGATCCTTTTGTGATGGTTTAGATTATTCATATTATAAGACATACATTTTTATTTTACTTAGAAGTATTGAATATCTTGATAGGAAAATGGTTATGCATGGTTATACTCCCACAAATGAACCTAAATATAAATGGACTCCTCAAGATATCACATATTTTGAATTATATGGTAAATATATGAATTCCTTGAATTTTTGGTTTGGATAAAAATTAATTCAATCGAATTTATACTTGAAAAATTACTAATGAAATATAGAAAATATTATAAGTCCCACAAAAATGCACAAATAAAGTTAAATATACTAGACTTGATATGTTTAGTCAAGGCTTTGAAAGTTTTTTCCATGAATTCAAACGTATCTATTACTGAATTCTTTATGATATTTTCTAAACTTTTAAATGGTACAAAATATCTAGGTTATGATTTATCACTAGAAAAACTCATGATGAAAATCTTATGTATTCTACCTAGCTCATGGGCTCCTAAATTCCCCTCAATTCAAGAAGACAAATACATACAGAAAATATCACTTGAAGAGATCATCAACTACCTTATTATATAAAAAATAAAAATTATAATACAAGTGGTAAAAGAATCTATAGAATATAAGCAATATAATAATAAACTAGATTTTAAAGCAATCAAAGATGATGATTCTTCTGAAAGTAACTCTGATAATGAAATTGAGAATGAACGCTTAGTGAGAAGTTTGAACAATTTGAATAAGATAAAGAAAAAGAATAAATCCTTATGATGATCCAAAAATTAAAATTTAATTAAAGGTATGAAATTTACTTTATTTGGTTTCAATAAGAATGTTCACATCACGCCAAATTATCCCTTGAACAAAAATGAAGAAGAAAAGTAAAGAAAGTTCTTAAAGTCTTGACTTGGATTGATAGAGAGGATTAAATTTAAACATATAAAACAAGAAACTCAACTCCAAAATGTTGCATGTATTATGTTGCGGTAGGTGAATAGGATAATTCTCACTCTTATTCTCACTCCTATTCTTCCTCTCATTATTATTGTTCATTTTTCTCTTTTTATTTTGAAAATGATACTAGAAATTTTTTCAATAACTTCTTTCAAAATATGAGAATATTTTTAAAAAATATAAATAATTTCTTAATGAGAAAAATGTTTTTTCAATTGAGAATGATATTCCTTTAAAATAAAATGATAATTTTATTTATAAATTTAAAAAACATTTAGATGTTGAAATGTTAAAATCTTAAAACAAGGATCTCAAAAGCTCTCTTTCAAAATCCACC
Organism: Viscum album; assembly: GCA_963277665.1. NCBI lineage: Eukaryota > Viridiplantae > Streptophyta > Magnoliopsida > Santalales > Viscaceae > Viscum > Viscum album. Next base: position 1,221,135,324 of record OY728130.1, read on the forward strand.
CAAGGTGAAAAAATCTTAACATGATATTTTTTTCTCAATATCTTAAAATAAATAATCATAGTTTTGATTTTTCAAATAATGAAAACTCTTCAAAAAATAAAACTTTTGTAAAAGGTGTCTCTCAAAACATATTTTTCAAATATTGTCTAATATTTGGTTATTTGATTTATGAGTGCAATTGTAAAAATTCTAGAAACATAACAACTAATTCTACCCATGTTTATTTTAATATTCTTAAAAAATATAATTTTTTTAATTCACAAATCCTTATTAATTAACCTTAGTAGACCCAAAAATTGTTTTATCTTCTCAAGATTTATTAATTGTCATTTCAAGTCTCTCAACGGTACTAAAAATGCACTTTAATTTGATATTTTCAAGATTATTCCACCATACCTCATTGAAATATCATTTGGTGGATACTCAATAAAGAAGTAAATTCATGGAGTTAGAATTTTTTTATATATAGTAAATATATTTTTTAATATGATTTATTTGTTTTATATAGGGGTATTTTTTAATGATCTCCTTTGATCTTTTATCCAATCATAATTTTTATGTTTTATCTTTTATGTATGTTCCATATTGATTTTTTTAAATGGATGTTTTTGTAACACCCCAAGTTTCTATGGTACGCTTCTCTTTGAATAATACAGTAGCGTGTGTTGTATGCAACTTCGAGTTCTAACACACACCACAACCAATCAAACCATCCGTTATGAATAATAATACCCACTTTTGAAATTTTATAAATTTTATAATTCAAAATGGACTTCATTTTTGGATTCAGAATATCTAAATTAGCCTAGGGTGAAATTTTGGTATTTTTCTGAAAACTTTCAATTTTTGATGAATAGTGAAAAACACTGAGTCATGGTTTAAAACCGATTTTTTATTTAAATTTAAATAAGGTCAAAATAGATACATAATACCTATATAAGTTCAATGTAATTTATTGGAGTTAGTTTAGAATAATTTTAGATATATAAAAATTTTATTGAACTTTTCACCGTCTTTTACCCACCTCCTAGGAGAATTTGGAAATTCACATAAAACTTCATTTTACCACTTTTGTGAGTGGAATTTCGAAAATCTAAGAGAAACAGTTAATATCAAGGAGTAAAATGTGGTTCAATAAGATAAAAATAATTTTTGGTGAATAGTAACTTTTTACTTTTATTTACGCCAATTAAAAGTAAATAGGGTAATTAAGGGTAAAAATGATATTAATATTACCCTAACACATGTCCTAATTCTACTGGAAAATTGTATCTCAACAAAAAACAACCTTAGGAATAAAATATTATCATTTAGGTCCACTTGGATTAGATTAGGACATTTATTATTATTTAATTAAAAGAAGAGTTAAAAGAGTTAAAATCAAAGTTTAATTACTAAAACATTTTTAATATTGGGTTATACATTAGATAAATTAGATTATAAATGTTAATTAGAAATATAAAAAGATTTCCTACATGATGGTATTATATTAATAATTTTTAGACATTAAATAATTTAATTTATTTATGACACAATGGTGATGCAGTAATTACCTAATTAATGGAATATTAAAATAAATGATAATATAAATATCAAAATAAATGTAATTTGAGACTTTTTATGAATTACAACAAATTTCTAGGTTAATATGACATATTAGGATTGGTTATATAAATTGTTTTTGAAGTAATAATTCTGTTATGAAATTATCAAAAACAAAATACTCAATAGTGTCAAAATTGACATAAAAGTGTTTTCAAAACAAATATTATATTATTAATTGATATTCTATTCCTAAAAATCTAATGTTCGGGAAAAGGACTTATATCATGATAGGGGTATTATTAATGGACCACTTGGGGTTCTATTGGATTTATATAGTAAGTTTATTAACTATATAATATAAAAATACAAAGTGACATGGTAAATGTCAAACTAATTAACTAAGAGTTAAAACTAAAAGATAAGGTTAATATAATGACCCAAACCTGTCTAAAATCTATTGGTTGAAATGATTTAGAACCATCCCCACCTTATACTTTGAATAATTCACTTTGGAGCCATTATAAATTGAATATGAATTTATTATAAAATAATATTTCTATCTTTTTCTAAGATGCCCCTCACTCCTCTTATAAAAGGACACCACTTATAACCAATTCTTCACACCTTAAAAGCCTTTTGGATCGGCAAAAACCTGACCAAATATCCTATATAATTCCCTCAATTCGACCTAGAGGCCTTAGTTTGATCATAAAGGCACCCTAAGGATCCATTTTGATCAAATAAAAAGGAAGAACCCGAAGAAGAGGTAATGTTTTCACCACCCTCTTTCAAGTTCCTTTCTTCTTCAACTTCTTATTTCTTTGTTATTTCCATTATAAAATAATAAATCCAGTATCTTCTATATACTGTGATGTTATTATAAAAATGGTACAACCATATTCAGTATTCTATCCATCCTTTGAATGACATGTCACCATACATGCGTACCTACGGCTTACCGTCTCCACGTCGTGGTGTAATTGTTATTCAATATATTATTTTTTGGATGGGTATAATAATGATGTTTAATTCATGTAAATAATAAATATAACATGATAATGATTCTGTATATATGATATACCATCCAATTATATATTATTTTAATATCAAAAGAATGATATTTCCACTCGTGCGTACGTACGGACTACCGTCTCCACGAACGCGATGAGATTCATTCCCCATCGTATCCATTCAAGACTAATTATCATTTGATGATTAAAAGTAATGTTTAAGAACTTTATATCATTAAGTATATGAATAATATACAACCTATCCATAACAAACATGGCTTATATAACAAAACATATAAAAGAAAACGAGTAAGTTAACACCTGAAATGACGATAATACTAAGATATTACTAACAAAACAATGTTAAAAGATCATATATGATATCATATTAATATATATGATTATTGTATAATTTAATAACAATTATTTCACCATTATAAAGGAGGTTAACCTACCCTAAACCAATGAAATTTACAAGGTAAGGGTTTATTTCACAATCTCTTCATTATCCGAGGTTGTTTATACATAATTATCTACTGGGACCTCTTTATCTTCCACAACCATGTTTCTTAAATTTTTTTTTCAAAACATTCTTACTATTTTACAAAATATGGGTTAAAGTCATTTATACCCTTGTTTGAAATTTTTTAAGAATTTTATAAAGGAATATTTTCGTCGTTTTCCAAACAAGGTCCTTTTTAACCTTTTCGACAGAATTAAGGTAAGAATGTTTTTTTAACTTATACGGCGGGTGCAGCTATTTTCCACCGTTATAAAAACGTTGAATATTTTCTTACAAGATTATAAGAATATTTTGAAAGTAAATGTTTTATTTTATAATTATGTGACCTTTAAATTATTTCAAAATGAATATTTTAAGAATTTTTGAAAGGTACTCTTTATCAAGATCAGAATTTTAAATGTTTTAAAGATTTAACTTTCTAAATATTTTTAATTAATTTCCATGTTTTAAAAATGATTTTAAGGATTTATTTATATGTAAATTAATGTTTTGAAATGATATTTCTTTTCAAAATTATCAAAGTGTCATGGGACACTTTGATCCAAAAATCTCGTTTAAATTACTTCCTTCATAAATGTGTGACTTTTAAATGATTTCAAAAAAAGAGATATTTCTCTCAAATAGTTTTGATTTTATCTATTTCAACATCTTTTGATGGATTTTAAGCTTATTTAAAGTTTATTTATTATGATACAAAACTTCCATATTGTATTGAAGGTTTTTTTATATGTTTGGCTGTGGATGTGTTATGTTTATACCATTCATGGTTTATAGAGAATTTATTGATATTTCGTATGCTAGTTTTAATACGAATGTTTATGTTATGTTTAAACTTGTTCATATGAGGAATTCATTTAACTTAATATGTGATGGGTGGAACCCGCTATAGCTCCTCGATGCATTGGTAGGTCTCATGAGACAAACTAGTGTCTTGGCATGAGGTCTTGACAAAATCTTATTTGTAGTCTTGGCACGAGGCCTTGGCTACGTGGTTATGATAGTTTGGAATTATGCATTCCATCATTATAAAAGTGGTTATTGATATTGCATGTGATTATTAGATTAGTATCATATCCATGTGAATAAGTAAATGGAATTATTTCATTTTATTTCTGCCATATTATGCTGAAGTTCAAGTTTAAAAGGCTTTTGTTTTAGTTATGCATTACCTTAAATGTTTATGTTTATTTAAGAAAGTTTCTGCTATATTTTTATCCTTACTGAGAATCTGTGCTCACCCCTTTCAATGTTTTATTTTTCCCAGGATCTGAAGAAGTATTTTATGAATGACCTGCAGGGATAGTATGAGGGAATATGAAGACAATATTTTGTTGTAGTTTTTCACTTTATTATGTAATGTAAGAATTATGAATGTATCTAGTGTTTCCAAGGCTACTAAACTAATCGATCTTTAGAGACATGATCTTTTGTGACCATGCCAATGTTATGTAATAATGCACCGATGCTGGGTAACTGGGGTCGGGGTGTTACAGTTGGTATTAGAGGAAGTTTAGTACAAACTTTGGAAGCTAGATTTAGATAAACTCTGATTAGAGCACATAGACCTAAGATGGAATTTGAAGATTAGTATAGAAGAACTTCCAAGAATTTTGGTATTGTAGATATTTTGTGAGTTTTTGGAGAAATACATCCCTATTTGGATACGAGCAGGTAGAGGCGGCTCTGGCACAAATGTACCTAGGGGTAAAACCCGAAAACACCACTTTGATCTAGACTCGAACGGGAACTGGTGCACGACAACGGGCCTTGCTGCACTCTTGCTTATGAAACTCCTGAAGGATATGATTAGGATAATTCTCATTTTATTTACAAACCATTATGAAGGGTTTATGATTATATACTTCCTCAGAGAAAACATTTTTATGATTATGGATTATATCCATAAATAGTTCAATTTATGTTAAGTGTTTTACAAGTATGGAATTATGTATTTTGATTCATAAACTGATCTAGTTTATGCTATTGTTTAGAAATGGAACCTAGAGGAAGAAATGGAAACTGTATCAATGCACGCACTCCATATAGGGTTTTCCCTCCTGCTCAAGATAATTATAGTGGAGATGGGGATGCAAATGGTGCTGATCAGATAATCACCATACTAGGACAACTCACTCTGGTTATGAATAATAACCTTACCCTTATGGAGCACCCTGATCCGCAGTGTGGAGGATCAATGTTAGATCGCTTCATGAGGAAACAACAACCTACATTCAATGGGGGTATAAATCCACTAGTAACTGAGCAATGGATAAGTTCCCTAGAGAAAATATTTCAGGATTTGGGGAGTATTGAAAGGGAAAAGGTTATCATGGCAGTTTACCACCTCACTGGAGATGATGATCAATGGTGGTAATTGATTAAAAACATGAAGGAAGATGATGAAGTATCAAATATGTAATGGGGGGAGTTTAGAGATCTATTTTTAGAAAAATAATTTCCTCGTGACCATCGAGCATATATGGAAAGACAATTTCTAAGTCTGAGACAAAAGGAGGATGAGAATGTCGCAAAGTATGAAGCTAACTTTACAAGGTTAGCGAGGTATACTATAGATTATATACATAACCCAAGAAGTAAGATTGATCATTTATTTGATGGGTTAAAACCATTTCTCCATCGAGAATTAGTCTCACAATCCTTCTCATCATATGAAGACATTGTCTCATGTGCTATAATGATAGAAAAGGAATTATCTAAATCTTATGACAATAAAGTAAAGCAAGAGAAGAAGAGAATGGTGGAACAAGAGACAAATAAAGGGAAAAAGGGAAAGAAGGATTTTCCATTATGTGATAATTATGGGAAGAAACACCCTGGTACTTGCCTAAAAGGAATGAGAGTTTGTTACAAATGTGGAGAAAAAGGTTACCAGGCTCGTGATTGGAAGGGAAAGAAAGACGTTGTCAATGTTGAATGCTACAATTGTAGAGAAATGGGGAATTATACGAATGAATTCCCTAAGTGACAAGGAAACTTACCTAGGAAAATTCCAAGGGATCAAGGCCAATCTTATGTTGTTACTACAGTTTAAGTGGAATAATTAATGTATTTGTGTTTTTGGACTCAAGGATTATATTATGGTTATAGGAATAATGTGATATATATAAGGATTGTACTGCAGTACTTGTTGTTTTCATTAAAGTTTTAATATGACTAAGGTAATCATATTTTCAGTATGTGACAATAAGATAAACTTTACTTTGTCTGGGGAATCTGATGTGAAAATTGATTTTGGAATTTAGATACCTTTTACAGAGAGTCTGGACAGAGGTACTTTGGATAACTATAATGTTTGCAGTGGATTAAGTTGAACTTTGGATAGTATTGTTTAAGGTTAAAACAATTCTTATGATCAATTTTTGGAATATTATGATAATATAGTTTTAGGAAAAGGACAACCTGCAGGTCGGGCGATAACTCGTCGCGTCGGAAAAAGCTGCAGGAATCGAACCTACAACCATAGTGCGACAGGCCTTTATTACCTACCACTATCCTGTAGGAAGTCCCTGGTCATTACAAAGTATTTTTATTCATTTTAATGGTATATGTTAATGTTTTTATCCTTATACGATTAGGATAAATATAATATTTTTGAGTTCTATTATCTTTTGGAGTGAAATATAAGTTTGTGGTAGAAATTAGTTGAAGGATGAAACTCTACTTGTCAAGTATATATATATATATGTGTGTGTGTGTGTGTGTGTATATTTCTCTTATTCTATGAAGAAAATAATTCATAAACATTAGGTAAGGGATCTTAAAACCAAAAATGCATTATCTTAATACCTTATGTTTTGTTGAACCAATGATATTTTAAATCATCATAGATTGATGGCTTTGAGGCCCTCAATTATACAATTGTTTGTGACTCATGACCTCAATCACTCCCTATAAATATTTACGTTTTCCCTCCAATTATGTGTCTCTAATTTTTACCAATGTTCTCCAAATTGAGATCATAATTTGGTGGTGACCCTTTCATTTCTCCTTTCCTCTTATTAAGACTAAATTTTATTAACCCAATTTCTGATGTGGGTTTTCCCACAAAGATATTTTCTATTTTCAACCTTTTATTTTTGAAGAAAAATTTCAAATTGTGAGGACTCAATTTATTGAAGGAGGGGAGAATGTAACACCCCAAGCTTCCATGGTACGCTTCTCTTTGAATAATACAGTAGTGTGTGTTGTATGCAACTTCGAGTTCTAACACACACCACAACCAATCAAACTAGCCATTATGAATAGTAATACCCACTTTTTGAAATTTTATAAATTTTATCTTTCAAAATGGACTTCATTTTTGGATTTGGAATATCTAAATTAGCCTAGGGTGAAATTTTGGTATTTTTCTGAAAACTTTCAATTTTTGATGAATAGTGAAAAACACTGAGTCATGGTTTAAAACTGAATTTTTATTTAAATAATTATTTATTTTATTTAAATTTAAATAAGGTAAAAATAGATACATAATACCTATATAAGTTCAATTTAATTTATTGGAGTTATTTTAGAATAATTTTAGATATATAAAAATTTTATTGAACTTTTCACCGTCTTTTACCCACCTCCTAGGAGAATTTGGAAATTCACATAAAACTTTATTTTACCGCTTTTGTGAGTGGAATTTCGAAAATCTGAGAGACACAGTTAATATCAATGAGTAAAATGTGGTTCAATAAAATAAAAATAATTTTTTTCTGAATAGTAACTTTTTACTTTTATTTACCACAGTTAAAAGTAAATAGGGTAATTAAGGGTAAAAATGATATTAACATTACACTAACACATGTACTAATTCTATTAGACAAGTGTATCTCGACGAAAAACAACCTTATGAATAAAATATTATCATTTAGGTCCACTTGGAATAGATTAGGACATTTATTATTATTTAATTCAAAGAAGAGTTAAAAGAGTTAAAATCAACGTTTAATTACTACAACATTTTTAATATAGGGTTATACATAAGATAAATTAGATTATAAATATTCATTAGAAATCTAAGAAGATTTCATAAAAAATTGTATTTTATTTATAATTTTTAGACATTAAATAATTTAATTTATTTATGACAAAATGGTGATGCAGTAATTACCTAATTAATGAAATATTAAAATAATTGACAATATAAATATAAAAATAAATGTAATTTGAGACTTTTTATGAATTACACTAAATTTATAGGTTAATATGACATATTAGGATTGGTTATATAAATTGTTTTCAAAGTAATAACGCTGTTATAAAATTATCAAAAACAAAATACTCAATAGTGTCAAAATTGACATAACAGACTTTTTAAAACAAATATTATATTATTAATTGATATTCTATTCCTAAAAATATAAGGTTCGGAAAAAGGACTTATGTCATGATAGGTGTATTATTAATGGACCACTCGGGGGTCTCTTGGATGTATATAGTAAGTTTATTAACTATATAATATAAAAATACAAAGTGACATGGTAAATGTCAAACTAATTAACTAAGAGTTAAAACTAAAAGATAAGGTTAATATAATAACCAAAACCTGTCTAAAATCTATTTGTTGAAATTATTTAGACCCATACCCACCTTATACTTTGAATAATCCACTTTGGAGCCATTAAAAACCGAATATGAATTTATTATAAAATAATATTTCTTTTTTTTTCGTAAGATGCCCCTCACTCCTCTTATAAAAGGACACTACTTCTAACCAATTATTCACACCTTCAAAGTATTTTGGCTCAGCCAAAACCTTCCCAAATATCCTATCTACTTCCCTAACTTAGACCTAGAGGCCTTATTTTGATCATAGAGCCACCCTAAGGAGCCCTTTTGATCAAATCAAAAGGAAGAACCCGAAGAAGAGGTAATGTTTTCACCACCCTCTTTCAAGTTCCTTTCTTCTTCAACTTCTTATTTCTTTGTTATTTCCATTCTAAAATAATAAATCCAGTATCTTCTATATACTGTTATGTTATTATAAATATGTTACAACCATATTCATTAATCTATCCATCCTTTGAATGACATGTCACCATACTTGCAAATGTATGTCTTACCGTCTCCACGTCGTGGTGTAACTGTTATTGAATATATTATTATTTGGATGAGTATAATAATGATGTGTAATTCATGTAAATAATAAATATAAAATGATAATTATTCTGTATATATGATATACCATCCAATTATATATTATTTTAATATCAAAAGAATGATATTGTCGCTCGTGCGTACGTACGGACTACCGTCTCCACGAACACGATGAGATTCATTCCCCATCGTATCCATTCAGGACTAATTCTCATTTGATGATTAAAAGTAATGTTTAAGAACATTACATAATTCTAGATATGAATAAGATACAACCTATCCGTAACAAACATGACCTATGTAACAAAACATATAAAATAAAATGATTAAGTTAACACCCAAAACAACGATAATACTAAGATATTATTAACAAAGAAATGTTAAAAGATAGGCTTCATGGATTGGATTTCACGAAGACATGAAAAATATTGAAAGTGATTATTTATGATTACGATGATCTTCACGAATGGAAGCATTGAAGAGAATTGCGGTGGATTAGGGAATTGCGAGTGGAGATTTGCGGCGAAGGAACGAAGGTATTGACAGAATGCTCTGCGATCGGAAAATTACCGGGGTGCTTCGCGATTTTGAGAGAATTTTGGCGGGAACTTCGGAGCTTCGCGATTTGAGCTGACGTGGAGTTGACTTCATGCAAAAGGTTCTAGGGTTGGTGGAATTGCCTATAAATAGACCTCGACCCCCTCGGGAGAAGTAGAGAGGTTTTTAAGAAAATATTTTTCTCTTGGATCGCGAAGGTGGTTCGCGAAGGCAGTGTGCTTCACAAAAGGAAGGAGCTTCGCGGTGGCTAATCTAGCTCCGAAAAAGTTGGGTGCTCCACGTTGGCTCAGTGAGCTTCGCAAGGGAAGTCACTCTATGAATACTTGATCTCCGTGATGGCATGAGCTCTGCAAAGGCGTGAGCTTCGCGAAAAGGCGGGGACTTCGTGATGGCTTGTTTGAGCTTCACGAAATTGGGAGCCTCGCGAAGTAGGGTGCTTTGCGAAGGTATTTCTAAATGAATTGCCCAGTGTTCAGGAAAAAAGGGGTATTCATCAATGGATAAAATTTGTACTTCAATAGATAATCTACATAAAATGGAGGATGCATTAATTAGTGATAATGAAGAGACTTACAGGTCTGTAAACTGCGAGTGGATCTCTTCCAAGTGTAGTGAGCAAAGGAAGAGGAAAAGGGTAATCCTTTATACCAGAAGTGAGCTAGTTAGAGAGAGAAACAAGGGAGTGATCCTTGGGAAAGAAGTGAGCTACCTTAAAATTTTTAAAGGCAGTGATCCTAGGAATAGAAGTGATATATCCTGAACATTATTGGCAGTGAGATTTAGTGGATTTGGTACAACGACACATCACCATTTTATGCTCTTTGGACGTAGCCCAGTAAGGGTGAACCAAGTAAAAATCTATGTGTCTTCCTTCTTGCATCCCTGCATTGCATTTAAAGAATCATCATCAGATAAAGACAAAAAAGTGATCATCATAAATACACAAGTGCAAAAAAAGTGACCATAATAATAGAGAGCTCAAGATCCAGTGGGAAGAAAGAATTTTGAAAAAGAATATGCATACCCTGATTCATCCCCCCTCTTAGGGTATCTAGGCCCCTTTTGGTCCTAAAAATTTACTTTAAACATTTACTTTTCTTATACACTTATGCTTAATTTCTAAATTTTTTCTATGATTTACATTGATTATTACAAATTCTTGCATGATATCTTTTATCTTTTATAACATTTTTTCAAAATAAATTTTTAATTGTTGTTTTATTTCAATTGTTTATTTTTAAAAAGGAAATTAACACCCCATATTTTCATTTTACCTTCCACTCTATCCAAAAAATAGACATAGATTCAGACTATTCATGAGGCACTAAGGGAACTTCAACACAAAAGGGTTTGGGTTTTCCAGTGTTTTTTGGTTCAATATACTTTTATTTAGAAAAGAAAAACTCATGGAATAACACATCATGACTAATGATTCAATTATAGTAATCCAGTTTATCTATATACAATTTATAACACTTAACACCCTCTAGATAACCAATAAAGATACACTTAACAACCATAGGTTCTATTTTATCATTCCAAGTATGAGAATAATTTGTGGATCCAAAAACTCTAAAGTGAGAAAGATTTGGTGGTTTTCTTATCTAAACTTCTTCATGTGCTATAAAATTATTAGATGTCGAAGGTCCATGATGAATGAGGTACATTTCCATTGTGGAAAATTCTTCCCAAAAGGACCAAGGAAAACATAAGTGTGAGATAATCCATCTAAATCTATCCAGGATAAACCTATTCATACACTCGGCTAACCCATTATGTTGAGAGGTTTCCAAAATAATATTTTGTTTAAGTACACCCTCAATATTACAAAATTTTACAAAGTTTGTGGATAGATACTTTAACCAATTATCAATTCTATGAGTCTTAACTTATTTCCTTATTGGTTCTATATATTGGTTTCCAAATTCTTACAAGTTTGAAATGTGTTGGATCCAATAGGTAAAATACCCTAAGGGGGGGTGAATCAGGGTATGACTGATTAAAACAACTGCCCCTTTTGATCTTGTTTTTTTGTTAAACAAAACTATCTTCAATCTCTTTCCCGTAGAAAAGTATCGACATAAATTAAAGCATGCATGAAACACATCAATTTTTACTTGGTTCACCCTCAATGGGATACATCCAAGGAGCATAAAATGACAATGTTTCGATGTACCAAATCTACTAAAAGCACACTGCTATTTACAATGTTTGTAGAGGACTCACTGTTCCTCCTGGTTTACAACCAATCACAATTTGAAAGTTCACTGCTCTCTCAACTGAAGTGTGCTCACTGCTTATTCATAATATCCACTCACAGTTTATAGACTAGTAGGTTCCTTCATTATCTCAAATGAATGCATCCTACACTATATGTAGATGGTCTATTGATGTCCCACTTTTAACCACTTATGTATAAAACTTTACTAAAGATTTACTAGGAAACTCCATATATTTGGAGAAAACCTTACTGTGTCTTGCGTTAAACTTTAATGCCTTGCACACAAGATTACACTTTTGTCACAAAACATCTCTTGAATATAACTTCAATATTACGTGCAACTCAAATCTTACACGCAACTTTCTTAGCTTGTGTGCAACTCCCAATCTTTCATGCAACTCCATTTGTGTATTTTTCTTACGCGATTCAGAGCTTGAATTCTATCTAAGTATTGAGCTACTTCGAATGAGGGGGGTAACCTCTTATTTATAGGCAAAACTAACCCCTAAGTGGAAGATTTTATGTGTCACCCAAGATCCTTTTCGAGTGCACAAAACCCCATTGGAAATTTCATTGGGTCTGAAAGTATCTTTCACGCAAGCTCATCTTTCGTGTACATTTCCAAATCTTTCACGCACTTCATGACTTTTCCATATTTCGACATTATATTCCTAAAACACAACTTTCAAAAAAGATTCCAAACCTTCTTCAATATTTCACAAAAAAACCAATATTTTGTGCACCATCCATATTTTTCATGCACCTTCTTTTTCCAAAAACACCTTTCTCCATTTTCTGATTTTGCGGCCTAAAAATTTGGAAAACACTAGAAAATGACACCACCTTGTATCTATTTTTGTGTATCGCCTCCAGATCATCCATCCCTATGTAATTGTTCTTTATCAACCTAGGTTGCCAATAATATATCTAGAACACCACAAATAACCAAGGAAATCATATTTTTAAACAATCACAATCAACCCAAAAATTCTTCAATGTTACCTTGAGGGATTTTTTCCCAACAATCTCCCTCTTTGGGATTATCGACAACTCATTCATAAAATGATAACCCTATATAGATTCATCCATATTTTACCACCAATCACTTCATGTGATTCAGATAGAAATCAATAATTTAATCATCACATACTCTAAGCCCACATGAGCTATGATCATCATGAGAAACAAGAGTATAATGAAATGTTCATTAATAAATAACTTCATTCGAGACACTAATTCTTGAAGCAAATCAACAACTTTCATCACAAACATAAAATTTCATGATATATCTTCTTTGATCAATCTGTTATCATCGTTAGATTTAATAACCCTCAATTAGCTTCTCCAACTATCATGCTTAACTCACCCTATCTCGCTGCTCCACCTGTCTTCTTCTCCCCATGTCTTCAATAAGAAATTTTATCCCACAATTTCTCTAGCAAAAATTTCTCCCCCATTAATAGTCACACTTTCTCCCCCTTTTTCAAAGAACCCAAAGATTACTCATTTCTGGTCTTCAATAGAGTAAGGAATCGTAATTAGTACATTAGAGAAAAAACACACCATACCTCAGGGAGAGGGGGAGGTGGTTCCCACATCAACACTCTTTCAAGTGCGGGGAGTCAACCAAACTCCTAGATCCAGTCGATGCCTCTCAAATGCTTCTTTGGGTGAGGCCTTTGTCAGAATGTCTGCAACCTGTAGTTCTATAGGAATATACTCCAACTTCACAATCCCTTGCTCCACTTTCTCCTTGATAAAATGAAATTTTATTTCAATGTTATTTTTCCTTGAGTGATGGAATGTATTTTTGCTATTATTTATAGCACTTGAATTATCACAATGGATTCTGATCAAAGACTTAACATCAAATCCCATGTAATCAAGTTGCTACTTCATCCATAATAACTATGTGGATGATTGAGTGGCCACAATATACTCAGACTCTACAATTCTCAATGAAATGAAATCTTCTTTCTTTCTTAGCCAAGAAATACACAATCCAATAAGATAGAAAGAACCTCCTAACATTGATTTCCTATAATCTGCTAAAATGGACCAATATGCATCTGTATATCCCAAAATTTCTAACTGAGATCTATCATTATACATCAAACCAAAATCTATAGTTCCCTTGATATATTGAAATATTATTTTCACTATAAGAATGTGGATTTCCTTGGGATTACTTTGATATATCCCTTCTTGTAATGTGGCTAAAAAAATATTAGGTCTTGTCCCTATCAAGTACAATAAACATCCAATAATTGTTTTATATCAAGTGATATTAACTGCATTGCCATCATTATCTTTTGATAGTTTTGTTTAGGTAGCAACCGAAGTATTTGTATCCTTGGACTTATCCATTCCAAAACTTCTCAAAATATCCTTGGAATATTGTTATTGATAAATTAATGTGTCATTAATTCCTTATGTCACCTGTAAACCAAGGAAAAATTTCAGTTCACTAATCATTGACATTTCAAACTCATTTTTCATGAATTCAGAAAAATTTCTACACTACACTTCATCTGATCCACCGAATATTATGTCATTGATATATACTATAACCTTCATCCTTTTATTACTTTCAATGTTCACATATAAATTGTAATAAACTCCACCACACTGGAAATCAATCTTCTTCAAAAACTGATCTAGCCTTGAATACCATTCTATTGGTGCTTGCTTCAACCCATATAAATCCTCCTTTAGTTAACAAACTTTGTTATCATATTCATGAATTATAAAACCATCTTTCTGATCAATATAAAATTCTTCTTATAGAACCCCATTTCGAAATGATGACTTAACATCCATCTTGAAAACCATGAAATTTATTTGCACTGCTATAGCCAAGAATAATCTGATTGTATCTAGCCTTTCAATAGGTGCAAATGTTTCATCAACATCAATACCCTCTATATGGGAGTACCCTTTGCACACCATTCATGCTTTGTTTCAAATAACTACACAATATTCATTAATCTTGTTTCGAAAGACCCATTTAGTCCTGATGGCATATTTATATATTGGCCTCAAAACAATATCTCACATTTGATTCTTCTCAATCTGGTCTAGCTCATCATTCATTACCTAAACCCAGTTTTCATCTCCAACGGCATAAAAAGAACATTTAGGTTCTACCTGAGATAGGAAATATGTTTGATGTAATGACTTCATTCTTCTAGTTTTAATTGGCACTGTATGATCACCAATGATATTTTTCCTATCAATTTTAGCTCGACTCCTTGGATTCTGTTTCCTACTCATCATCAATGTCTTCTTTTGAATCAACATATTCCACTTCTTCTCCCCCTATATTTCTTTTCTCCTCATCACTTTCATCAGGAAACTGTTCACTGAGTTTTTTAATATTATATTCATATTCTACTATAGTTACATCATTTCTTTCCACTATTTTTCCCAGCCTCTTATTAAATCATTTGTATTCCTTGATTTTTCCTGGGTAACTAAGGAATATCCCTTCATCTCCTCATGACTCGAACTTCTTATGATTCTATTTGATGAGAATAAAGCACTTAATTCCAAATATTTGAAATTATTTTAACATTGGATTATTTCCATACCAAATCTCATACAGATTATTTCCTTCCTTTAGACACAAAAAATACTTATTGGAAATGTAGACTGATGTCAAGACTACTTCCTTAAAAAATTTATCTGGTTGGACTTTTTCAATAAGCATCATTCTATCCATGTTGTTGATGATCCAATTTCTCCTCTAAAGCACTCCATTATATTGGGGAGTTATCATCGAAGAAACTTGATTCCCTATCCCATGTTTCTCGATATAGTCTTCCACCTGACTGTTTGTGAATTCTGTACCATTATCAGTATGAAACATTAGAATTTTCTTCCCAAGCATCCTTTCAAATTCCCTATGATATTATTTTATGAAACTGAAAAAATAAAAATTATGGGAAATGAAAAATATCCATTCCATTATGGTATAGTCATCAATTAAAAGAACATAATATCTCTTCCCATATATGGATCTTGGTGAGATAGGTCCACAAGCATCAACATGCACCAATTCAAGCACTCTTGTTGAATTATTTTTCTTTTCTTTGTATGTATTTCTGATGATCTTACCTTATTGAAATGCATCACACATACGAGTATGATCACGTGATATCTTAGGGAGGTCTCTAGCTATATCACACTTTACCAGATCTTCGACATATGGTCGACATAGATGACCAAGTCATTTATACCTCAACTTGTTTTCTTCCTCTATGGAAAAAAATCACATATCTTCTTCTCCACTTACAAGGTAGAAATTTTCCTTTGTTCTTTTTCCCTGTAGAATAACTTCACCATATCTTCCTTTGATGATACACACATTTTTAGTAAATCATATAGAATTCCTTGAGTCACATAGTTGATTGACACTGAGAAAATTGTGACTAAGACCTTATACTACTAAGACCACATCATGTATCATTCCCCCCCAAACCTAGCCTTTCCCAAGACAATTATCTTCAGGACTTCATCATTTCCAAACCTGAAAACTTCTTCTTTTTCATATTTTATTCCTATAACAAGATCTATATTTCCTATCATATGGGATGTGAAACTGTTGTTAAGGATCCATACACCAAAACGGTCTGATTCTTTAAGATAAATTTCTATAACCATTGCCTTCTCATCTGTCTTCTTCTTGATCCATGTTTTTGAATTCATAATTGGTATAGATTTAAAACCTTGATCTGCTATAGAATATAACGAAACAACCTCATTCTATAAAGCTATAAAACTATTTTTTATTTTCAACTCACCTGTTGATTCTTTGATTTGCTGCTTGAAACTATTTTGATTCCTCTTTAGCACATTCCTCTGAATGCTTGATGTAAAATATCTATCCATATTCCCAAACCCTCCACACCAAAAAACAATGTCCCTCAAATGATATTCTAGATTATTGTAATCTTTTTGGCTTCCATTGTTGTTCTTGTGCCCTTCAATATCTCCTAGATATGGAACACACATTTTTTGAATGTCCCATCTTTCCATAGCAATAACACATGATGTAAGGTGTATTCCTGTGTGTTATTTCTACACTACTAGTTTTACCTTGGTTTATCTTAATATTCTGATTCTTCTTCACACCCAAATTAAATTTCAATCATGGAGTGGGTTCTTGTAGTCTGACTTTAACCAAGATTGCTTTATATTTTTTATCAAGACCCATACCAGGCTTATCACTTAGATTTGACTATTTATCTTATTCTGTTGAACCTCTATACTCCACTTCCATATTTTTCATATTTTGAACGATATGCTTTATTGATGTCACATTAGGAGTCAAGAGTTATTCTTAATCATTAACTTTATCTCATATACGGACAACTTCCTCTTCAAGTTCTTCTATATGTTTAATTTTATCCCTTCTGATGTTAGTCAAACTATCGATTTAACTTTTCTACTCCTCAATTTTGAGCTTATACTCAACCACATTTTTTGAGCTCTCTGAATTTGAAGAATTAAGTTTTTTATCTTATTCTATCAGCTCAGACTTCTCTTCTTCCTTATACTGTATATAGAGTTTGGCATCACGAACCACTTTGTTGGATTTATTTTTTTCTGAATCTCTAAACATCTATCTCTTCGAGAGTATCTTATAATTCAGCCTCCATATTGATTTTTTCTTTAATTTATTCTTCATAAATGTTGTTTTATTACTTTTTATAAGCACTAATGAAAACATACACCATATAATTTTCTATATGATCTTTCTAGTTCTTTATCTCTTCAACCTTTTTAACCTCTGATTTATCTGAACTATCAAATTCTTGTGAAAGAATATTTTTTTCATGAAGCAAATTCTCTTAAAATTTCTCTTTCCTTTTACATAGGTTGAAGAATTATTCATTGGGATTTCAACTTCATCCTCATAATCTTCTTGGAACATCTTGGGGAACCTTGCTGCATATGACCAACCTTTCCACATCTAAAGCAATAAAGTGGAAGTTTCCCCTTGAAATTTCTTTTTCCTTTTTGTAGATTTGAAGAATGTAATGACATCACATCATATGTCTCTTCTTCTTCATGATAATCTTCAATATTTATCTTCTTCATGGCCTTGAATTCCACCTCTTAAGATTTCCTCTTTTCCTTCACATCGTTATCATCATTTCTCATTTCATATGCTATAAGGGTACTATGAAATTTATTTAGTGTCAACTCTTACATCTTTATCTTCCAATACTGAAACTTTCGGATTGAACTGAGGTGGAAGTTTCCTCAATATACAATTAATAATCTTTATATATTTAATTAATTCTCTAAGACCTCTCATTTATTTCACTATAACATTTACCATGTCAATAAATTCATCAACATACTCATTTGGGTTCATTCTCAGATCTTTGTACTTATTCCATAGAACCTGAAGCTTTATCACTAACCTTTGAATCACCTTCATATATATTCAATAGATTTTCCCACATAGAATGTGATTTTTTACATAACATTACTTTCATACATATTGCATTGGATAGGGATCCCCCTAAAGCACTGATTCTTTGGGCATGAACATCCAATTCTGTTCTTTCAGCTTCTGATAAAGTGCCACTATTGATATCAGCTAAAATACCATGCATCACTACTGTAAAGGAATCTATTCCTAAGGATCGGAAGTAGTGTTGCATCCAATTCTTCCATAACTAAAAATTATTCCCATATAATATCGTAATACCTTTGTGATTGATGAACTCTATTGAGAGATAAACACTGGTATTAATCTTTCCCTATAATACCAATTGTTTGCTCCATCAGGTCAAATACCCTGAGGGGGGGGGGGTTGAATCGGGGTATGATAGATTAAAAAAAATACGCCTTTTGATGTTGTTCTGTTGTTAAAAAACTATCTTCTATCTCTTTCATGTAGAAAAGTATGAACAGAAATTAAAGCATGGACGAGACACAATAATTTTCACTTGGTTCACCCTCATTGGTCTACATATAAGGAGAATACAATGACAATGTGCTAATTTACAAAATCCACTAAAATAGAACTATTGTTTACAGTGTTTGGAGAGGACTCACTATCCTTCCTATTTTACAACCAATCCCAATTTGAAAGCTCACTACTCTCTCAACTAAAGTGTGATCACTGCTTCTTCAGAAGATACAATCATAGTTTATAGACTTGTAGGTCCCTTTATTATATAAAATGAATGTATCCTCCAATGCATGTATATTCTATATTTATGTCCCACTTTCATCCACTAATGAATACAACTTTACCACATATGTACTGGGAAACTCCAAATATTTGGCGCAACCCTTACTGTGTATTTCACACAACTTTAATGACTTGTGTGAAAGATTCCACTTTTATTGTGAAACATCTCTTACACACAACTTCAATCTTACACGTAAATCAAATATTATACACAACTTTATTAGCTTGCTTGCAACTCCCAATCTTTCACGAGACTCCATTTGCATATTTTTCTTACACAATTCAGAGCTTGGATTCTCTGTAAGTATCGAGCTACTTTGAATGGGGGGGGGGGTCACCTCTTATTTATAGGCAATTATTAACACTACATAGAAACTTTTATGTATCTTGAAATATCCTCTTTAAGAATGAAAAACTCCATTTGATGTCACATTGGGCATTACATTATCTTTCGCACAAACTCATCTTTCGCGCACATTTCCAAATATTTCATTCACTTCATTTCTTTGCCATATTTCGACGTTTTGATCCTGAAACATGCCTTGTGCAGAAGATTCCAAACCTTCTTCAATCTTGCATGAAAGAAAAACAATCTTTTTCAAACCTTCCAGATTTTTCGTGCACCTTCCTTTTCCAAAAAACACCTTTCTCTATTTTTTTTATTTTGAATCCCAAAAATTTAGAAAACATTGGAAATTGGTTCCACCTTATATCTATTCCTTTTGTACCACCTACAGATCATCCATACCTCTGTCATGGTTCTTTGTCAAAAAATTTTGTCAAAAATATCTCTGGAATACCACAACTGACCAAGGAAACCAGCTTTGTCAACAAACACAATAAACCCAAAAATTATTCAATGTTACCTTGAGGTATTTTTTCCCAACAAAATGTATCAAGCATATGTTTCAATATATAAATCCAAAATTTACATGAGTAATAATCAATAAAGGTAACAAAGTAATAGCCACCACCTTTGGAGGTGGTCCTAGATAGACCCCATAGATCAGAGTGAACATACTTAATATGGTCTCTAGATTTGTAAGTATACCTATTAAAAATCACAATATTAGATTTACCAAACACACAATCTTCAAAAAAGGGAATATTATTAGGGATTATATCAGTTAATATCCCATATTTACTAAGTATATATAGTCCCTTGGAACTCATGATCCCAAGATTTATATTCTATAGGATAGTATTATATGACACCAGGGCATGGGAGGCATTAAATTTCTTTTATTTATTTTTACCATTTGGCACATATAATCCATTTTAGAGGGTTCCCTTTATCACAACAAAGGATTCGTAAAAAATTATAAGGCTACCAAAGTATAACCAAAAGGTGTAACCATTATAGTTAAGAACTCCAAAGGAAATTAGGTTTCTTTTTAATAAAGGTACCTATATAACATCATATAGATCTTAACCATCCCATCATGAAGTTTTAATGAAATAGAACCTATACCAATGATATTAAAAATCTTATTATTCCCTAAATAAACATCACCTGACTCTATCTATCTCAACTTAGTGAAACACTCTCTCTTGGGATGTATATGAAAAGAGAATCAAGAATATATAATCCACTCTTTATAAATGTAATGGTCACACAAATTAATCACATCAATAGTATTAAAGTCATACTATATTTAAAAATAGTGATTATTATTTTCTTTATAATCATTCTTCTTTTTAAAAAAATTCCGCTTAATGTGACTAGGTTTTATAACATTAAAACCACTTAAAAACATATTCTTAATATTATACTAGATCTTATAAGACTAAATAATATATCTCTAGCTACCCCTATGATAATTCCCACCTATAAAATTTAATCCCTCAAAATCTGGCTTAATAAAGCCTTACTTATGAAGTTATTTGGGTAACAAAGTAGACTTAACCTCTTCAAGAATAAGAGAATCCATAATATACATTACAGTTTCTTCAAAAGAGCTAATATACTCTTCTATAAATTTTAAAATAATTATAACCTAATCCACACCATATATATTCACAAATATGTTTGATATATCTAATAATATTCTATTAAAACCATCCATATATGTCTTGAGTGCGGTTCTAGGATACATTTTAAAAGTGAATAATTTCACATTCTTATAAAATATTCCAAATAAAGATATATTTATATATAATTATTCTAATTTGGAAAATATTTGAGTAAGATTATACTCATTCACAACCTATTGAATAACTTTATGAACTAAGGAAAATAACATAAGGCTACGAGATTCATGAAGGACATCAATAGAGACATCCACATGGGTAATGAAAGACTTTCCATCAGGGTACACTATAGTTATTTTATTTTTTATACAATTTAACCTCTTAAAGAATAAGATAATCCCTAATATACATTATAGTGTCTTTAACATAACTAAAATACTCATCTATAGATGCTAAAATAATTATAACCTGATCCCCATCATCTATATTTACAACTATGTTTGGTAGATCTAACAAGATTATATTAAAATCATCTATATATGTCTTGTGTGTGGTTGTAGGATTCATTTTAAAATAATATAATCTCATAATATTATAAAATATACCAACTAAATATTTATTTATATAAAATGATTCTAATTTGGACCATATTTCAGTAGTAGTAGACTCATACACAACCAATTGAAGAACTTTATCGCCTAAGGACAACAATATAAGGATATAAGATTTATGAAGGAAATAAATAGAGACATACATATAGGTAATGATAGATTTTCCATTAGGGGACATGATAGTTACATTCATTTTTAGATAACTTATCCTCTTCAAGAATAAGAGAATCCCAAATATAAATAATAGTATGTTTAATAGATCTAAAAGACTCTTCTAGGGATGTTAAAATAATTATATCCTAATCCCCATCACCTATATTGAAAACTATTTCTGATAGATATGATAAAATTATATTAAAATCATCTATATATTTTCTGAGTGTAGTTCTATAATGCATTTTAAAAATATATAATATCACATTCTTATTAAATCTTACAAATAAATATTTATCTTTATATAATGCTTCTATTTTGGAGCATATTTCAGTAGTAGTAAACTCATACGAAACCCCTTGAAGAAAATTATCACCCAAGGAAAAAAATAAGGTTATGTGTTTTTTAAATGAAATAAATAGAGATATCCACATAGGAAATGATAGACTGTCCATCAGAGGACACTATAGTTAGTTTCTTTTTTAGACTACTAAGAGAATTAAGAAGCTCATTGTGATCAAGAAGTATGCTCATATTTATTCTCTAGAGACTGAAAAAATTTTATCTATAAAAATTTTATATAAACCATATCTTTTTAATTATAAGAATTTGATATCAATTTTTAGGGGCTACATTGTTGAGGCAGTCCCTAAAAAAGGCTGGGAATCACTGATTTATATATGATGGTTATTATTCTTACAATTAAACCATTAAATTATTATGAAAACAATGAGATAAAATCAATAAATAAAACCATATTACTACTCTTAAAAATAGAAAAAGAAATGAAAATTATTAACATAATATTTAATGTGATTTGGTTCATGTTGAACCTATATTCATGGAGATAACACCACTCACACTATATTTATTACTGAAAGAAATCAGAAAAATTCAAATGCTCAAAAGTAGAAAATGGACTAGAGAAACTATCTAAGGAAGTTGGTCTTACTAAAATAGGTGATGATGATCAACTCTATCACATGGAGTTAGAATTTTCCTTTCCTAGATGGACTCAAACACACACCCAGAATCATAAAGAATACAAAAATAGAAAGTAAAAGAAATATGAGTCTCTTATAGAGCGATATCTCCTTTAACAAGATCTCGTTATGACCAAAAGATGAAGATCTGTTTCTTCAAATATAGCTCCAAGTAAGTGATAGACCATATCTATAAATCATAATCTATTCCTCCTATCTCTACTAGAGTATTACTCTAGTTGAAAGTGAATTAAACACAAAAAAAAAACAAGGGAGTAGTGAAGGACCTCTAGATCTAAGATCCCCCTATGATATTTTTAAAATCTCTTGGAAAAACCAAAAGTTTTGTCTCACTCACAAGAATAAAAATGAAAATGAATCATCTATCTGAAGTAAAGGTAAGGTCTATCATGATGAGTAGAGAAAGTGATGTGTGGGATAGGTGGTTTAGTGGGATGCATGATGTGTGAATTGAGATGAATTGGGTCATTCATATAATTGAATGTGAAACAAATAATGAGGAAACACAACACTAAGTGATATATGGTGAAGTATAGACATAGATCTAATAAAAACTATAAAAGAGAGAAAACATAATATAGAATGAAAAAATAAAATGTGTATCCATATGATCGAAAGAGATCACCTATGAAAAATTCCCCAATCGAATACCCGCGTAAGGGAAAAAAATAACCAAATAATTAATGGTCAAAAAAATTATTGAAGTGTCACATGTAAATAGTGACATGAACAACATGTGTGCAATGAGCGTTTATACATAAGGAAAAAGAAAATATATCAGCCAACATAAAAATTAAATTAAAACAATGTAATAGAATACAGTAAGAAAATATCACATATTTTATAAAATTAAATATGATGTTTGGATAATTTAAATATTGTAGAATGATTTAACAAATTTATATCTATTATTGTATGTAAAAATAAATTATTTCAAAGCATCAATGAATTATGAAATATAATTTATCAAAAGTTCTAATAAATGTAGAATGGCCATGAGTTAACCTTACCAATGCACATTTGGTTTTTTCTTTTTATTTATATTTTATAATAATTAGTTTTAATTTTATTTTTTATGATCTATGTATCATAAATTTCTATTATATATAGGACCTACATGTACATAATAAATTTAATGTATCACAATCCTTAGCTAACCCACACGTGTATGCAAGTAATGATGTAAAAAATAGCGGTTCCAAATGAGATGATGATGTTTGATGTTTCTGTACACAACGGTTGAAGTGGAATGAATGATTTTTAGTTGATTTGATCAAACCATATAAATATTTTTCCATATGATGATGTGGTTGGTTTATTATTTTTTTAATAAACCAAACTCACGCCGTATACCTCATGGTCATTTTATTATTTTTAATGATTTTTAATGATACCGTTTAATTAGTTGTTAATGTGAATATATGTAGAAAATTAAATAATGAATATAAAAGAATGAAATTTAAATTTTATTTGAAATATTTAATTAATTCTAAATTATTACACACATATGATATAAAAATATATCTTTGAAAAAAATACAAGAACATGAATATTTTTAAAATATTGAAATGACTAATTTAAATTTTTTTTAATAATATTTATAAAATGAAATTTATCTTATATATAAATTTACAAAAATAAATGATATTTTTATTTTTTTTAAAGTCAAATAAATATAATTTTCTAATTTTTTTGTTAAACTAAATACTATACTATATCTTTGAGAAAATAAAAAATTAACAGATAAATTAAAAAAATTAAAATATCACTGCATTTTTATAAAACTTTTATCAAGATAAATTTTCATAATATATAAAAATGATCAATTTTATGAATAATACTAAATATAATCTTCAATACAACAATAGTAGAAAATGGGGAATCCGTTGTGGGTCAAAATGGGCAGTCACCATTGGCAGTTGCGAAAAGAGGCTTTCATAACTACCGAGGGCTTTCATGACTTTTGAAGGTTTTTGTGGCTTTCAAAGGCTTTCATAACTACCCAAGGATTTCATAACTTCCAAAGGCTTTCATGACTATAGCCCAAATCTCTCATCATCACTTTAACTAGTCACTACCATTCACAAAATAACTTGATCACCATCTCTCACCCATCACCCGACCATTATCTCCTGCATCCGCCCATCTCACGTGTCATTTTTTATGTCATGAATTTTTTAAAAATTTGTGAAATATTTATATTTTTAAAATTTTAAAATAGTTTAGTTTTAAAAAATATATATAATAAATTAACTTTATGTACTAATATTTTCCAATAAATGAGAAAAATAAATATTATTTTAACATGAATTAGTTTTTAATTTATAACATGAAAGAAATATCCAACAACTATGGTTTCATTTATATCAATGTATGTAGTAAATAAAAACTATCCATAAAGAACTTGGTAAATTAATTTTCATACCATAAATGAAAAGAGAATGGTGGTTACTGAAATATGAGATAATAAAGGCTAAAGGAATCCCCCCTAGTACTTGGTTCATTTATCGTATAATGATAAACCATTCTATAAAAAATATGAATTTCAAGTCACATTTATTTAACTAGAACTAATTAAAAATGGTAGGCATTTGATGGTGTAGTATAAATATGTATAATGAATTAATAAATTTTCAATATAGGTAATCATGTATGTGTCTAAATATTACAATGGAGAAGTAATTTATAATGACTAGGGTCTTAGATATGTTAGTCCAGATACATTGATGGGAGGAAAACTAGAGGTGGGAGGGGGGATATGCCTTTATTAAAACTATTAGATTTATTAAATATTAATTTTCGAATTTGGTGTTGTAAAATTATTAAAAGATTATTTCCTAAAAGAATAAGAATAGTGGATGTGTGAAGAGTGCATGCAGAAAATTAAATAGAAGAACACAAGGAATTTTTATAATAGTTTGGATCTAAATGATCCTATATCTACTATTCAAACCCCAACCAATGGAGTATGGAACCCACTATGAAATAGAGAGATAATTTTACATGGTATAAATATAAACATAGATTTTTACATAGGATAAATCCAAACCCATGAGTTTGTGAGGAGTATCCCCAAACCTACACACACATCCATTTGTAGGAGTAGATAGTTTCCCAGACTTTCTACTAGAAGTAGGTCCAACGTAAGTGTTTTGATTTTTGATTAGGTGTGCATAACCAAGGAATTGAATTTTAGTAAGTTAGTAGAACCACATACTAATTTTTATAGCTGGTATAACTTATTTTTTAAAAGATATAAGTGAAAAAACTTTAAGTGTACCCATCATAGAAGAATAAATACAACAATTACAGAACTACTAAAGAGTTGTAGAAAGTATGTTGTAGATGAAATAGTTGATTAATAACCTTTGAACGTATTTTAATGATGAATTCTAGGCATTGTAGGAAAGGTAAAATATGTATCTTTAAGGGGAATAAAGTTGAATAAGATTTGTTCCTTCCATGAGAGTTCCTTACAAAGGATGTAAATGGTTGAACACTAGATCACTTGATTGATGTAAAAGTATGAAGGTATGTGATCACCTATAAGAATTATGAACTATCATATGTAATATATGTGTCACTTACAATAATCCTTAAGTTATTTAAATACAAATATATTTGGACTAAACACTTGAGAAAACCATTAGAAATATTTAATATTAAAAAATAATTATACTAGATTATCGGGGAGAGAGAGAGAAAGATATTATCATTGCATAATACTTACTCAACTCAAAAATAGTATTCAAAAAAATGAAGAATAATTAAAACCAATTTTAAATCA
Organism: Viscum album; assembly: GCA_963277665.1. Lineage (NCBI taxonomy): Eukaryota > Viridiplantae > Streptophyta > Magnoliopsida > Santalales > Viscaceae > Viscum > Viscum album. The sequence continues at coordinate 1,221,162,019 of OY728130.1, forward strand.
CCCATAAAATAATTTAAATAGTCTCCACAATAATAGTTCAGTAAAATATACCATGAAAATAGAAAGTTTCAATTTGAAATATAAAATTTAATAATGCTCTGTTTCTAAAATGAGCAGCAAAAATGCATATAATAAGAAAAATTAATAAAACTGCATTAAAAATATTAAAATAAATCTTAATGATATTAATATAAAATAATATTAATTTAGAAATATAAATATTGAAGAAAATAACATAAAATAATAATAATGAATTTTAAGTTTTCAAGCTGTAAGTTTTATGCATAAGAATAAAATAGCCCACGACCATCATAAAAACATGTTTATAAAAATTCAAATCACTTAAAAAAGGTTCTAAATAATTAATATGAATTTTTTAATTCATTATAAAAATTTAAATAAGTGAATTGAACATGAAAAATATTTATATATGAAAGAAATCATAAAACAAAACATATTTCCTATAGGAATTATGTAAGAGATTTTCACGTAAGAGTTTATCTCTATATAGGAAAATTAGACATGTAAGGGAATAAATATAGGGGATTCATGAAAGGGATTCAAGTACATGAATTCATTACATAGATGATTTTCTCATGTATTCGAATTTATCACATAAGTGAATTGATCAAGTAAGGGAATTCCTCACGTAACTGATTTTGGAAAATTGTAAACAAATTGATTTCTCAAAATCAATACCAAAAAAGGAAATACTAAAAGGTTGAATTAGCTTTCATTCCTTTTAAAATATAATTAAAAAATTTCATTATATTTCTAAATAATCAACAATAATCATAATTATACCCCAATATCTCATATTATGATAAAAAATAGAAGCAAAACAGTTCTGAAAAATAGCAGAAATCAGAATGAAAACATGTGGTGATTTTAGACCAAATTTTAGACATTATAGAGATCAATTATAAATTTGGTTTCTTCTAATGAATTATATGAAATATTCTTATATTTTTAAAAAATAATCACCTGATTTTGGGTTTTTAGATCAAGATATAGTCAAAATACAAAGGAAAACTAAAACTAAGAAATCAACTACATGGATAACAAAATTTCTATGTGTATTCTGATTTGGATACGTGGTTTTCAAAAGGGATATGTGGTAAAAAGTACATTTACTATATGGGAACAATATAAAACATATATAAATGATATTTTAAGGTCCCAAATGAAGTACTTTTCCTTGTAAATAAAAATAAAACTTATAGAACATGTTATGAAAAATCAAAAAAAATAAATAAATCAAAAGATATTTTAAGCAATGAATAAAATGATATGATCAATATTAAACATAATTTAATCAATTTTTTTTTTAAATTATTAAGACCTTTTTAATGAAATAAAACAAATAAAACTTTTCTAATTATAAAAATATAAAGTTTTTCAAGGAGATACTCAATATTCTCCCCTTTTATGATAATTACAAAACAAGTATAATTTCAAAACATCTCCCTCATTTTGAATTTATAAAAAAGACAAGGTTTAAAATTGAAAAACAAATATTTAAAAATATTTAAATAGTGAATAGAACATTTTTAAACATTCATATTTAAAAACATGGAATTTTAAAACAAGTATCAAGGAGCCATAAAAAATCCATCCATTTTTAAAATTTAGATGTAAATTCAGTGAGAATAATTTTCAAAAGTTTTTTGATAAAAACAATAATAATTTTTTTATAAAATAAGATTTTATAAAAACCGAATGTTAAAATAACAAGTTAACATTATCAAGTTTTTAGGAGAGGTTTTAATATAGTTATATAATAATAAAAGTTTTACATAAATTAAAAAATAGTAATCTAAATAAAAGATTCCAGATTACACTTATTTAAGGTAAAACATATTCAAACTCCCCATTAATTTATGACAAATCTAACTCTAAATCACATGCTATAATAAATAAAAGTTAAAGATACCCCTAAAAAGAATAAAAAATTATATAAATTATGAATTTACCCTTAATGAATGATTTATTTTTAGAGTATCCACCATTTTATTAAACAATGAAGCACATTTGGTAGAGTCCTATAAAAAATAAAACAAATTTTTTTGGTACCCATGCTATTTTGGGTCGAATTGCGTTAGTAATAAAATTTTTTGATGCCCAAGAAGAATTAAAAAATGTATTATATGGTAAATGAGAAGATATATTATTAGACATGGAAGCTCTAGTAATACCAAGTGATTGAGTAAACTTTATAGAACATTCATCAGCATAATTTCCTTGCAATTGATATTTAAAACGAGTAACTGTTGAAACATTTATAGTAGAAATCTTAAAAAATGTTATATTGTACATCCTAGGAATATGGTGATTATAACCAAAACCATAATTATATAAATTTTTTTCATCATATTAACTATATTATCATAGTTTTATTTTCTTTTAATAAAGGTATATAGCTTTTATTTTAAATTCACAATTTCCTTTTTCAGATTAACATTTTCATTTTTAACAATCTCAAGATTATCACAAAATTTATCTTTTGTATATTAAGTAGAATTTATTAAATTTTGATTTTCCCTTTCAAATTTAAAAATATTATTTTACATATTATATGTTTCTATTTTTATTTATCAAACTCATAAATATAATTTTTCAATTTCTCATTTTCCAAAATATGATTTTTCCTTTCTTTAGAAACTTTATAATGATCATTAGTCAAAATTTCATATTTTTAGCAAGATTTTCAATTTAAAATTGAAATTTATTACATAAATCACTTAATTATTTAACATTAGAATTTTTATGATCATAACTAAAAGTGTATTCATAATTAGACTCATAATTAGAAGAATTAAAAACTTTATTTATTTCTACCATTTTGTACAAACTAGTAGGTTTTTTCATATCATCAAAAGGATTTGTTACCTAGGGATATTTTCCCATTAGAGAAATGTTACAAGTCGACTTTTCACTTCTAAATTCTTCACTAAAGTCTGATTATTTAGTGTATCTCAAACCAACATGATAACCATATTTTATTTCTTTTTTTTACTTCTTATCTTTCCCTTCTTACATCAATGTTATACAATCATATTTGGTATGACCGAGTTTCTTACATTTATAACCTATAATTTATATTTACCAATATTAACTTTTAACTTAAAATAATTCTTGTATCTCTTTATTTTTTCTTTAATCCTTTTTCATAGTATGATTTTTTATTTATGGGCTCTTAGATTCATTTTTCAACTAGACTTAGATCATCATATTTATCTCAGATAGAAAAATATAAGGAATTACTAGAATGGTTAGTAGAAACATATTTAGATTTAAAAGAAACTCCATTTATTATGTTAGATGAATCATGATCATTATTCATCAATTCAAGATTGTTTTGTAATAGAGATCCAAATAATCAGCTCATCTACAGAGTGTTCTTAAAAATTTATTCATTCTTCAATGGATACTTTATTTGAATTAAAATTATTTTATAAGGATTAAAGTATTATTTCAATCATTACTTCATTCTTAATGGTTTCACCATGTGTGAACATATTGTTGATGATCTTTTTAAATCTGTTGAATATATAATTCACGCTTTCATGGACACACATACTAAATTTCTGAAATTTAGCTCTATGAATTCTAAGTTTAGTTATTTTAGATTTGTCATTTCTTGGATGAGTGTCTTTTAATGTCATCCAAATGATAGAATAATTTTACAAGAATATATATATATATATGTCTATACACACTTCTTCTAAGATTTAATTAAAGAAAATTCATCACTTTATAGTTTAACACATATTTTGTAGTAACATTTCTCGTTATATTTTCATGTTTGACGTTAGATATTTTATAAGGTCATTCCATGATGGTCCAGTATTAAATACCTATTTGTTTTCAAAAATAATTCCATTATGTCTTTCCAATATATATATTCACTTCCATTTAAACGAGTTGGTCTAAACAGATTCATGAATTCAATCTCCTGAGTGGCCATCATACTGAAATAGATCTTTCCTTGGTCTTATTAAGAAATATGATACAAGTTAGTTTAAAAAATAAAATAAATTTAAATTTTTTTATAAAAATAATTTTATGGATAACCAAGCAGAAATGAAAATTCTAAAAGTGTATACCTTAGAAATAAAGTGATGGTATTAGGAAAAGAAAAAATATAGAAAAATATCCTTCGTTAAGGTCATTATTTGATACCAATTGTTAGGTTAGATACATTGATTGAAGAAGAAATAGATGGGGCATGGATAGACCTTTATTAAAATTATCATAGTTATTAAAAATTAATTATGGAATTTGGCGGTTTAAAATTATTAAATGATTCTTTCTTAAAAGAATAAGAATAGTGGATGTGTGAAGAGTGTATGCATAAAATTAAATAGAATAACATAAGGAATTTTTATAGTATTTCAGATTTAAATTACCTTATGTCTACTCTTCAAACGCTAACCAATGGATTATGAAACCCATTATGAAAGAGATAGACACTTTTACATGGGAAAAATCTAAACCTATATTTTTAGATAAGATCAATACCAATCAAGGAATTTTTTAGGAGAATCCCCAAACCTACACACACAAACATTTGTGTGATAAAATAGAAACTCAACCTTTCTATGAGAAGCATCCCCAACCAAAGTGTTATGATTTTTGGTCAGATATGAATAACCAAGGAACTTCCTTTTGTTAAGGCAACACAACCATAAACTACATTTTATAGGTTGTATAACCTATTATGTAAAACATATAAGTGAATGCAAATAAACCCAATCTAGAAGAATAAATACAACAAATAGAGAACTGCTAGAGAGATTTATAAATTCTTTTATAGAAGAAACAGTTGATGCATGCCCTTTGAATGGATTTTAATGATGAAGTTCAGGAATTCTAGAAAAGGTGAAATATGTCTCATTAAGTTGAATGAATAATATTTGTTCCTTCCATGAGAATTTGTCACAAATGATGTAAATAGTTAAGCACTGAATAAATTGATTGACATAAATGTATGAACGTGTGTGATCATCCGTTATCATCACGAACTATCATATATAATCTTTTTTCCAATTTTAAGCACCCTGAAGTACTTTAAATAAAAATATATTTGGACTAAACACTCAAGAAAACCATTAGAAACATTTAATATTAAAAAAGAGTAATATTGGATTATCAAGGGGGAGAGAGAGAGAAAGATATTATCATTGCATAATAATTTCTCAACTCAAAAATAGTATTCAAAATAATGAAGAATAATTAAAAACAATTTTAAATCAACCATAAAATATTATAAATATTTTCCATAATAATAGGTCATTAAAATATCCCATGAAAATAGCAAGTTTTTATTTGAAATATGAAATTAAAAAATGTCTCATTTTTAAAATGAGTAGTAAAGATGTGAAGAATATCAAAAATTAATAACACCACATTAAAAATATTAATTTTTTTTGAATGAGATTAATATCAAATACTATTAATTTATAACCAATAATTTCAAATAAAACAACATAAAATAATAATAATGAATTTTGAGTTTTAAAGATGTAGGTTTTATGGAAGAGAATAAAATATATTTCAATCATCATAAAAAAATGTTTAAAACAATTAAAATCACTTCACAAGGATTATACACAATTAATATGAATTTAAGAATTCATTATAATAATTTAAATATCTGAAATGAACATGAAACAAATTTATATATAAAAGAAAATGTAAAACAAAGCATATTTCCTATAGGAATTACATAAGAGATTTTCATGTAGAAGTTTTTATCTATGTAGGTGAATTAGCCACATAAGGGAATCGACATAGGGTATTCACATAAGGAATTCATGTATGTGAATTCATTATTTAGGAGATTTTATCATGTATCCGAATTTATCGTGTAAGTGAATTTCTCACGTAAGGGAATTCCCCACATAACTAATTACATAAAATTTTAAATAAATTGATTTCTAAAACTTCAGACCTAAAAAGGATATATTAAAAATAAGAACTAGCTTTCATCACTTTTGAATTATAACTATAAAATTTCATTATCTTTCTAAATAATCAAGAATAATCATATTCAGACATATATATCTCATGTTATGAACAAAAAATAGAATCAAAAAAGTTTTGGAAAATAATATAAATTAAAAAGAAAACATATAACAATTTAAGACCTATTTTAATAAATTCTATAGATCGATTCATAAGTTGGGTTATTTTATTGAAATTTAGTAAATATTATTAGATTTAGAAAAAAATAAGCACTCGATTTATTGTTGTGTATCTCTAGATATAGTCAAAATACAGAGGTAAAATGAAACTGGTAAATCAACTATGTGGCTAACAAAATAGCTACATGAATTTTGATTTGGCTACATGGTTTTCAAAAGGGATACACAGTGAATAATACTTTTACTATATATGAACATTATAAAACATATATAAATGATATGCTAATTTCCTAAATGAAAATTTTAGACCATAAACTAAAAATAAAACTTGTAGAACATGTTATGAACAATCAAAACATGAAATAAAAATATATTTTAAGCAATTAATAAAATGATATGATCAATATTAAGCATACTTTATTCAAATAAAAATTCAAATTATTAATAAATTTTAATTAAATAAAATAAATACAATTTTGTAATTATCAAAATATAAAGTGGTTCAATGAGATACTCGACAATATATAGTTTTCAAACAAAGAGAGTTTTCAATATTTGTGATTTTATAAAATTGTTATAAATACATACAAGGATTCATAGTCACTTCAAAATGAGGGTCGATTAAGTAATAAAATCAATCACATATCAGCATCATTAATTTTTTTATTGCCTTTGGAATATTGTGTATCATTTCCTAAAGGAGGAGGATTGGGTGGAAGTGTTATCTTTGCTAAGGAAATAATGTTATATTTTTTTATTGGAATTTTATTTGTACATTTATATTATTGATGAGTTGGAAAAAAATATTACAGAAACCTACTATAGAATATCTATTGAATTAAATCCATAATAATTTGATTTAATGTATTATCATATGGATCTGATAATAGATACTAAAAATCTAAATATTGTGAGGTGTGAAATATCAAAATATTTTACTTATGAACAGGATGATGATAATGTTTAAAAAAACATAGAAGACATCCCTATTGATACTACATATTTAATGAATTGTATTTTTTAATATGAGGACGTATCTATTGATGTGAAAATAGATGAGGTAGTTGGGTAAAAGGTAATTAGTCACCCATCAAAGGTTCCTTTATTGGGTAGCCAAAAACTATGAATTATTAACCATCCTCTATTATTGACTTCCTTGGTAGAGGGAATGTAACATTCCCAAAAATTTTATTAGTATTTCATTAGACCAAGTAGTAAATTTCTAGGCATTGTAGGTAATATATATCCCTCAAATAATAACATATTACATGTTTGGAGGTAGTTTGAAAGTAAAAGTTCATTAAAAATTATGGTTAATAAATACTACATCGAGTGAAATTTTTCATTCACGGCTGATGAGTTAAAAATGAGTAAATACATCATTTAGTGTGGAAAATATTGGCTATAATATAAATTTCACATGTCGGTAATATATGATAATTTTTTTTCAATTAGAAGATATATAATTTGGAAGTCCCACATACTCATGTGCACCCTAGCCAATCATAGGATCATTCTGCACTAGTTTTGGAATTGATATAAATTATTACCACTGAGTTGATATGAAAGCATCAATAAATTCATGTGTATCTAATCAGGGAATCAATAAAATAGTTGTTCAAATACATAATATATTATGGCAAGTCTTGGATGGTAAAGAAAAATGAAATTTTAAAAGTGTATGGTGATTGGGATGAATCATATAAGTTTAGTTCATAGATAATGGTATTATTGTATCTAGAAAATTAGTTCATTTAACACCCTGAAACTACTGAGTATGTCTCCTTGGGTGATCAGGTTGGTCAAATGAAGGTGAAGTTACATAATATATTTTGGGAATTCATTCCATGTATTTACATATTTCCTTATTAAAAATAATTTACCATGTTGTATGGAAATTTTATTAATGGAAAGTATATAGGTTCACTACTCATTTATGCCTTACAGGATGGTAATTTACATTATATCCTAATTATATTCACCATTGTTTATAAGGAGAAATTTGAATCATGGAGTTGGTTATTGTCCTGTACACACACCAATGTTACACAAATCCATGGTGTGTGCTTGATATCTAATTACTATTGAGTAATTATAGATTTTTTTAACTATGATATAATTTCATTATGAGAACCTAATACTTATCATCAATATTTCATTAAACATATTTCCAGTAATTTCTATAATCATTTTAAAGATGAATAAATAAATAAGGTGATCACCAAGTTGGTTATGCTTTCTCAAACTTATATCAATTTTAATATTTTTTATTATCCTTTTAAATACAATCATTATGCCTTGTTTCAACATATGATACACAGAAGGGAATATTCATTGAGTTAATAGATAGAATTTTAAGGGATAATCATGATGTGTATGACTACATGATGCATATTTTGATGGAGAAATAGTATTTGGCATATGATTTTGGCTAGAGATATGTCCATATAACCACTAATATTATAGACTGCGTAAATGGGGTCTTCAAGAGCATTCATAAACTACCTATCATATTCTTTGTACAAGATATATTTTATAAATGTGTGAATTACTTTTTCAAACTCTTCAACAAATCTTGTCAAGTGATGAAATAGAGGCTACACTTTGGTTGAAAATTCCAAAGACACATTGATAATATTTTATAATATGCATTGTCATTTCAAGTTCTAAGTTTCAATTGGAAAGGAAAATTCTTTTAGATAATATCATTTCATGACCTACCATAGGAAATAGTGGTTGAGTGATAGTGTTTTTACACTATTAGAAAATTCCTTATGACCATGAACCTATTTTCAAAACTAGAAGAACTATAGACATTAGGGAGTCTATGACTATAGTCCAATGTGGACAGTGGTAGTAGGACTACATTCATTGGTCTGCAGCCATGGTCTATATGGACCTTAGTGATATATGCATGCAAGAAATCCCCAACAATGTGGGAAATGTGTGATAAGGGAACATGAAAGGCCTACAACCACGGTCCATATGGACCGTGGACATTGGTACCGTTTACAACCTTGATCCACATAGAATATAGTTGTAGGTTTTTATGGAAGGTTCCATGGCCCCAGTTCACATAGACTAAGTCCATTGGTTCTGGTTAGGGTCATAGTCTATGTTGACTATGAATATAGGCTTGCCGATGGAAGCCTATTTCCATGGTCCACTTGTAAAGTGGCTATTGGTTTATATTATGACCACAATCCACATAGACCATGTACATAGTCTTCTAAACCCTCATTGTTTTATAAAGTATTATAATTATAATTATATATAGTTATATATATATATAAATGAATATATATAAGTATATACAAGTATATAGAATCATTCACAACTTAGTGGTAATTTTTTATAAGAGTAATAGAATAGGTTTAAGGACCAAACCTCCCTAACTATTTATTTATAAATTTTCAAAGGTTTTAGCTATATGTATTGATGGTAGATATAAATACACTATGGATATGGTCCTAGATCCTATTTCTATGGTTTTCACCCATGGAAATAGAATGATTTTCTAGTTATGTTACTGGAACATAGGTATTATGATTATGGTTATTCCCAAGCACTAAGGTAACCCTATTCATAGGTAATTATATCATTTTCATTGATTAAATTATCACAAGAACCCTATTTTGAATCATCATATTTCTTGAGCACTTTGTTTTACTACTATAGTGCATCTTGGATGCTTGTTAGTGATTTTCATTATTTTACCATGCCTGCTGATCATCAAACTATGGTCCCTAATATTACTATTCTTCACCCATGAGAAATTCCAAAATCTATTTATATTATAAATGAGATTGATTAGACTTAAGAATGAGGGGTTGGACCATAATGTTCCATATATCACCCATAAGGTCACAATCATGAAAATTTTTCCTAACATGGAAGGAATGAGATCTAGTTCTCATCAACATTGATATTTTTTTATTTATTTTATCACTATTGTATAGACATTTTATTATATACTAACTTGTTTCATCATTCATTATGAATACTAACTGCAGAACTCATTTTTCTACTTACATTTTATAAAACAATGTTTTAGAAAATTTATTTCATTAAATATAAACAGTAATAATTTTATCATATGTAGATATGGAAAGTATTATTTTTCTCACCTTCCATAAAAATCATTATTATTATGATGGATTAGTGGATTTCCTCATTCCAGCTCAGATTATACAAAGGGACTTCTATCACATCTTAGCTCATCGTATGATCATCCTCCATCTGCAACACACATGGTTCTATGGTGTACCGATGTGTGAATTTACATTTTTTGATCACCAGATCATCACTATACTTTTTGAGATATAAAGGCTAGAGGAATATACTTTCTATCTACCAAAGAGATAAAAAACCATTACACCTATGGATGTATCTATTATGTTAGGACTTCTTATCCAGGGAGACAGGCTGAGTTATTAGAGATTAGTTTTATTTGGTACATATACTATAAGGTGTAGTGGTTCTAGATTATGGAAATTCCATATTCAAAAATATTTTATACATGCCATAAAAACATGATCACTTCATCCATCAAGATGATGACATAAAAGAGATCTCTAACTTGATATTTTCACACGCATACACTCTATATCTTATTATAAGTATGACCTTTTTTGATCTTTCTATGAAATTTATCCATCTAATGTATTTACCATTACTTGAGAACCTAAACTAGACAAGGAGATACACCATGGGATAGCGTGCCTTGAATATACATATTGAGTACTATACAATGCATGTTACATCAAGGAGATACAAATTATAGGATGTGTTATTCTTATTAAACTGTGGTTATGAGAGCATATCCCTATATTTTCTCTATATGTTCACCTATCACTGCCTATGGATATTATATAGATCTTCCCATTTGTATGATGGTATGTTTATCTATCCTTATTATGTAAATTCAAAATCTATAAATTTATATTATGAAACTATAATTTCAATAACCTTGTCTGTAGATGGATCCAGACCCATAGACATTCAGATACTTCAAGATATGATGTATACACTTATAGACTAATTATGGATATACTTCAGCTGAATGATGTGTATTATAACTAATTATATACTTAAATTATTATAATTTTTCATAAATAATTATTCTATCAAATATATATATATATATATATTATTATGAGTTTCATGGATTCCATATGTCGGGATTGTTCTCTAGAGTCTCCGGCCTTACTAAACAGTGATTCTTATTGTCATCAGATGTGTTGTGCCTCTCATCACTACTATAAAAGGAATATTTGGAGACCCCTTACACGGGTGAACGCCATTGGAGGTCACTATTGGTACCCTATAGCGACCACCAATGGTGGTCGATAGGCTTCCTGAAAAAAATTCATCGGCACCCCATCCCCCCCCCACTCTTGCACCTGATCCCAAAACCCTACCCCTTGCAGCCACCTGTTACCTCCCTCGCTGCATCGCTGTTGTCTTCTGTCCCCTCCCTCACTACACCATCGATGCCGCACCGCCGACGCTGCACCACCTCCGCATTCGGCTCCCCACCGACGTCATCTCCCATCCTATCCCTCACTACAGTGCATGTCCCCTCCCTCGCTGCATTGCCGTCACCTCACCACCACCTCCTCTGGATCCCCACCGCCGCCACCGCATGTCCCCTCCCTTGCCGCACCATCTCTGACTCTAGCTCCCCTCCACTACCCATCCTCTCTCTCAAAACACCACCTCCATCTCCTTTACCTTCCAGATTTGTCGCACTATCAGGTATTCCCTATTTTCCATTTTAGGGTTTTGATTTTGGGAAATTTATAGCACAAATTTGGCATGCATGAATATTATATGAAAATTTTGTGTGAATAAAAACTGTTGAAATGGAAGTTCATGTGTATACGGGCTTGTGTGCATGAACAATTATGAAACCAGGTGTGTGTATGAGAATACTTCACACTTTACTTGTGGTTGGAAGTTACATACAATGTAGAGTCCATTTATATGTTAACTCTATTGATATTAAGTTGTGTTGTTATTTGATTTATACCATTCTCGAGTTTATCACATGTCTCTATGTGTGTGTGTATCCCATGAGAAAATGTTTGAGGTTTGACCACATGTGTGTGCTTTCATAGCCCATGAGACCCATGTTTGAGTTTGATCACGTGTGTGTGTTTCGATACTATATGTTATTATTAATATTATATTTTTTTCCTCTATATGATATTCCATGTTTCGATGTGACGTACTTTTTATATTTTATATTGTGTTGTTCTATGCATGGTACCAATGTTACTAGTGTACTCATCGTGGCTCAGTAGCCCTTAAGGGGCAGCATGATAAGATGATGTATGTTCCATGAAGATTGTATTGAGATAGATGATGGGGTATATTGTATTTTTTTATCCTCACACAGGGTCATGGTAGACTTATATGATCTGAACCTTGAGGTGACTATGGGGAATGATGATATTAAAGGAAATGACTTGAGACATAGTTTTGGGATTCAAATGACTAAGGGAGTGTACAAATGTGTTAGCCTTATGGATTAACTAAGAGCGAGATGGGTCTTGATGGCCTTATATGATTTGACTTGACACTCTTACCTCTTTTTTGTTTTGGAATACACGAAGTGACATTGTGGTTGACTAAGTTCATGAATTTTGTTATAAATACATTTCTATCATGGAGATAAAGTTTTTTTAGTGCATGACCACTCCAAATATGGTTGTTTGTTTTATTTCATGAACAATTATTTATTAGCACAACATAAACTCTTATACTATTTCACATGTGGGAAAAATTTGTTGTTTCCTACTACTTTCATATTCCCACCATGCATGGGAATCTCGATGCATGTGAAGACTTTATAGTCTGGGATACAAGAAAGGGAATTCCCCTAATTATGGGGGCTAGTATATAGAGAATGGTGTTTAGAGGTAGAATTGGGATGAAATTTTGAGTCATGTATCAATATTTTTACACATTCTTGTTTTTTCCCACAATTTTATTAACCTAACACTTTGGGGGTATTTGGGTTTTTACTATATGACTTGAGATACCTACCATGGATTATGATTTTTCATTGTTTATTGACTCTATTATGTTATTGGTTATCCTTTTCTTTATTGATACCAAGGGTATATTTTCCGCACTAATGACATTCATACCCTTACTACTAGTAACAAACATCTTTCATAAAAGGATACCTTCTTGAGGCCATGACGAACACTGTATTGGACCCTGTAATTCAGCATGGGGAATCACATTCATTGTCCCACATATTCTCTATTTATAACATAATTCAAGATATATTTGTTTCTTTTTTGTTTTGGAATTGTATATATTTGATGTTATCCTTGATATATATTAATTAGTTTTCAATAAATTAGAGATTGATTTCTATCTTTGATGGTTAATCTTTACTTCCTCTGATGATACAAAGGTAGTGTGAATCCAAGAGGCAGTGAGACATTATTTGTACAAAGATATATTTTCTATGAGTTTTAGAAGACTATACATATTCTTGTGGTAAGTATTCACTATCTGATCAAGATTGAAAAAGGAACATGGTTTGAAAAGGTATCTTGCATACTTATTTAGGTTAATGCACAAGAAAGTGTCTATGCACACATAAATGTAAATGTGCATTGAGAATTATAAGTAGACAATGTGTTCATAGAAGGTGTGCATGAAGAAATTAATAAGTGTAAAATGTGTGTGAACTAGGTGTATGCGTAAAGAAAATAAGAAGTGAACAATGTATTATACACACCCTGTGAAAATTAAAGATTTTCATTGTACATACATAGAATACACATACATGTTAGGACATGCATACTTGAAAATATAATTGCCATCATACATGTATGAATGAAATACAATGTACATGTATGTAGAAATCGAAAATTGGAACTTTCATCACTAATTTATTTTGGGCACTTTCATCACAAATTATATTTGCTGATTTATTGGTAGGAATTAACTTAGTTGCTAAGGTTGATAGTTCAAGATTGGTATTTGATGAATTTTCTCATGTACCACATACGCATGTAGGTTGTTATGTTGTGTTTCATTTTTTTGATTTAGCATTTGACTTTCTATAGTTATAGTTGCATTATCTGTTTTGATTATAGTGTATCAAAATTTATGCATTATAATATTAGTGGACCACATATTCCTTATTGTTAATGTTTTTTGCTATTTTTTAGTATACCCAATATATAATATATTTTGTTTCTTAACTGATCGACCCCCCACCCGTCCAATCAAATGAGTTAAGTAATGTCATTATATATGACCCATGATCTATCCAATTCTATATTATGAAGAAAAATATATTAAAGGGAACCAATGATCATGTTTACAGGAGGAGAATATGATAAGTGTGAGTCACTTTATGGAAACACATTTGAGAACCAAACCTGGAATTCACAACTAAACAATGATAAGCATGTTGTGGATGACCCAATCTGTTATCTTAGGATAAAAATTAACCATGTATTATGAAAAATTAAATATCTATCAAGAAAAATTAGTATACCAAATGTTTGAATAATTATCTTCCATAGTTATAATTTTCCTTTTTTGAAAAATGTTTACTCTATGGAATTATAGAACAAATTAATTCTCAATATAGTTTCTTAATTATACATATTTTCATCTAATATTTTAGAAGTTATGAAATATTTCATTTCCATTTTTTTATATTTTTTAATCAAAATATGATTAGGGACTCTTGAATATAGAATCATCATTAGATTTACCATACCAACATGGTGGTGATGACATGGGATTTCCCTTCTATTCCATTATCTATTATATTATTTATTATTTAGTGATATACATTGTTTATTTTATCAATGGTACACATCCAATTGGTTAGTATTTATTTTAAATATATTTGATATGAAAAATTCATGTAATATTAATTCTTGTGTAAATGTTTGCTACACAAATATTATTATGGATAAGAGTTGGATTGATCTTTCAAATCGAACGTCTATAAAATATTTCAAGGGAATTATGCAGTTTATTGAGTTCACTAGAGGATTTGAAAGTGACTATATTAGTTTTCCATGTAGAAAATTTGCTAATAGATATCAATTCACATGAGATACCATGAGGGGGCACTTATTCTTGAATGGATTTCTGAAAAATTATAAGAGTTGGACTCATCATGGGGAAGAATATATTCTTTATCAAAATACAGATGCATTTTATATGGATGTTGATGTGAGGATGAATGATCCAATGCATGAAATGCTTACTGAAATGGTACGTGGGTTGTCTCCTGAAGGTATTGACATCTGGAATGCTGAGACCGGTGAGATAAATCTGCTCTCTAGTGCAGATCGTGATTTGAGGGGGTTTTGTGAAGTACTTAATGATGAAAAAACAGAATTATATCCTGGATGTACTGCTTACAATAAATTTTTATTTATTATGGAGTTGTTTCATTTTAAGACTTTTAATTAGTGGTCAGACACATCGTTCGACATGCTCTTGGTGTTATTGAAAAAGGTTCTTCCTGTCGATGCTTAGATTCCTAAGTTGTATTACCATGATCGAAAGTTAACAGAGAACTTAGGTTTTACATATGAGACCAAAGATGCATGTGAAAACAATTTTATGTTGTTTAGAAAAGAAACTTCCCATTTGGATATTTTTACAGTCTGTGGTGCTTCTAGGTGGAAATAGAACAGGGGAAATCAAACTCATCAAAGTCAGACTATGAAATAGGGAAAACCTATTTCCATAAAAAAATGCGTTACTTTCCCCTAAAGTCGAGGTTGAAAAGATTTTTTATGTCATCTAAAGTTTATAATTTAATGAGATGGAATGTGGAATCAAATCAAAAAAGTGATATGTTAACCCACCTGGCAGACTCTCTTGCATGGAAGGATTTTGTAAGAGACACCCTGAATTTACAAAAGATGTTTGTAATGTTCGATTGGGGTTGGAAGCAGATGGTTTCAATCCATTCATGTCTATGGTTGGTTCAACTCATAGAAAATTTCTTGTGGTGTTAGTTTTATATAATCTTCCTCCATGGATTTGAATGAATAAAAAATTTATATTACTTTTCACTCTTATTGATGGACCTAGAAGTTCAGGGGATAAGATTGATGTTTACCTTCATCCATTGATTAATGATTTGAATGAATTTTGGGGCGATGGTGTGATGACTTATGACTATGAAATGAATGAAATGTTCTAACTGCAGACTACTTTATTGTGGACAATCAATGACTTCCTGGATTATTCAAAATTTATTAGGCTGGAGTATGAAAGGGGAATTTTCTTTCTCTTGTTACAATAAAAGTAAAAAATCTGTATGGATTAAACATTCCAAAAAATGGGCATACATGGGTCACATACGATTTATCCCCCTTTAGCACAGGTTCAGAAAGGACAAAGTGACATTTGATAGTTCTAGAGAGTTCATCCCAACACCAAATATCATGACAGGATTCAAAATGTTATCACAAATTGAGGAAGAAAACATCTGCACGGTATATGGATTTTATGATTGGGTGGCTCATCCATTACCTAATATTAGTAGTACAGGTAGATAACGCAGTCACAATTGGAAAAAGAAAATTATTTTTTACAATCTCCCATATTGGAAAACTAACATGCTAAGTCATAATTTGGATGTCATGCACATTGAAAAAAATATTTGTGATAATATATTGTGGACCATTTTAGGTGTTAGTGTAAAATAAAACGACCATGTTAATACACATCGTGATTTGAAAGAAATGGGTTTAAGGAAATAGTTTTATTTATAGTTAGCTAAGGTAAACAAGTAATACATGCCTTCTTCATAGTATACGATGACTAGAAAGGAGAAAGATACATTTCTTTCTATTTTGAATATGCTCAAGATGCCTAATGGTTACTCTTCTAATATTTCAAAGTGTGTGAATATGACGAGCATGACATTGCAAGGGTTGAAAAGTCATGAAAATCACATACTACTTTAGTAGTTGATTCCAATATCAATTTGTGATCATTTATCCCCCAATTTTTTTCAACCATTGATTAAGATGAGTAATTTTTTAGACATATTTATTTAAGAAATCAACGAATTAGTGATTTAAAAAGTTTGCAGGACCGGATTTTACTTACACTTTTTCACTTAGATAAAATATTTTCCCTATCATTTTTCAATGTTATGGTTCACTTGATAATTCACCTAACAGATGAAGTAATGGCTAGTAGTCCAGTGCAATTCAGGTGGATGTATATTATTGAGCAGTATATGAATACATTGAAATGATTTGTACGCAATAGAGCTCATCCGGAGGCATCAATATCCAATGGTTATTTGATGGACGAGTTTACTAATTTTTGTGTAGAATATCTTATGGATGTTGAAACAAAATTAGATAATTCCTCTCATATTCATGATGGTCCAGTTGGATAAGGAACCATATTTGTTATGGATAACACCAAGTGAATACAAGCACATCAATATATCTTGTTCAATACTCCATTAGTTTCACCATTAATGCAGTAAGTGTCTTATCAATTTTATTGTTTAACTTTTACATGTTTTGTTTGCATAAGTTGATCATTTAAACATCACATTATAATTTTTAGGAAACACATTAATGAGCTAAAATAAGAGATGTATCGTGAGACTAAGTATCAAATTCAACAATCTCATTATGAATTTTTCATGATTGGTTTAAGGATTTTGTACGTATAAATTGATTTTTATTATGAGTGAAGTATTATACTAATTTATTTCAATAGAAATCATTATTGAATTTTGTGAATTATGTAGGTTCATAACCTGATGGAGTTAGGTGATCCCACCCTAACTGAAGAATTTATCGAACTAGCTGAGGTTCCATCTATAACGGCTCATTGTTATAAATCTATAGATGATAATGGATTTCAATTTCACATTAAAGATGTTGATGACAAATTAGAAACACAAAACAATGGTATCAGTTGTCCATTCTTCGATTCTGGTTATTACTATGGTCAATTGACAATCATCATTGAAGTTGTATATGCACAGGGGTTAAGGTACATATTATTAAAGTGTAATTGAGTTGATCCAATGCGTGGAAGTAAAGTCGATCAATATCAGTTTACATTGGTGAATTTTAACTATATGTTATATAGAAATGAACAATTTGATAATGAACCTTTCATTTTGACATCACAAGTAGAACAAGTATTCTTTATTACTTTGACTTTGAATCTGAGTTGGCAAGTTGTTATGAAAATGTCCCGATGAGGAGTGTTTTTATTTGAACAAGATGAACTCGATAATGTTCTCTTTGTTGCCCAAAAACTTTATAAACATACTTTAGTTTAATGTGAAGAAGATATTTATTGGTTTATAACATCCGTTAAAGGAGAAACGGTCTATTTTCTTGTTTAATGAAAGCTATAATTGTTTTCCCTCTCTTCAGTTTAAATCCTTTTTTAAAAATTATTTAAAACAACCAAAAAATAATTTGGTACATAAGAATTTTTATTTATTACTAGTTAGAATTAAATCCTACACATAAACAGCCCCCACCCCCTTCCCCTTGATATCCCCCCAGCCCCACCCCTCCCCCTCCACCTGGATAGCCCCCCTTCCCCAGCTCTGAACATCCCCACTCCCAACCCCCCTTGGACAACCCCCCTCTCAGACAGCCCACCCCCCAAAAATCCCCCCAGACAGCCCCCTCCCCACCTGTATAGTCCCTCCCCCTCCACATAGATAGCCCCCACCCCCACCCCCAGAAAACCCCCACCCCCACCCCCCTGGACAACCCCCCTCGGACTACCCACCCCCCAAAACTCCCCTGGACAACCCACCCCCCAAAACTCCTCTGGAAAACCCAACCCCACCCCACCTACACAGCCCCTCCCCCTCCACCTAGACTACCCCCACCCCAGCCCCTGTAAATCCCCCACCCCACCCCTCCCCCTCCACCCCAGCCTCTAGACAGCCCCCCCAGACCCTCCCCCTCCACCTAGATAGCCCTCCCACCCCCCAGTCCCTGGATAGCCCCCACATCCCCTAGCCCCTCCCCCTCCACCTAGAAAACCCCTGAACTTAGATAGCCCCCACTCCCAACCCCCCTTGGATACCCCCCCCCCCCCCCCCGGACAACCCACCCCACTAAAACTCCCCCCAGACAGCCCCCCCACCCCCACCTGTATATCGCCTCCCCCTCCACCTGGACAGCCCCCACCCCCATCCCTGTACAACCCTCACTCTAAAACCCTTTTAGACAGCCCCCCTAGGGAACCCCCTCCCAAACAAAACTCCAGCCCCAGAGAGAACCCTCTAAATACAAGCCTTTTTTTGTACATAATTTTATTTCTGTTTTGTGAAGTTTTTTTATTTTTTAAAATTTATTTACAACTAATTATTCTATCCCTTTTCGTTTTATTAACAACTGTACAAGTTTTATTTTTTTTCAAAACAATCCAATTTATCTTTTTGACACTTTGTATGGTCCCCTTACTAATGTTTTGTACGACTTCAGGCATGTTAGGGGAACAAACAGTAGATCCACATCATCCATCTGATCCATCTAACTCTCAGGGTTGAGGTATGTTTGAATGTAACTATTTTTATTTTTTAATGTAATTTCTAAACACACACACACACACACATATATATATATATGTAAATATTCCAAATTATATATAAAACTGTTTTCAATAGGATCATACTTGACTGCTTCTTCCTCTCGCAAGAGAGGCCCCGGTCATGGAATTTCATCATGGAATTCAAACATGACATTTGATGTTTCATTTGATGAGAGATTTCATCCTATGGGACCAAATGACCCTATATTTATTCTTCAGTTGGGTCATATCATATGCGACCCACATCTTTTTCCATTGACCACATGTGACTGGGATTTTATCCCTCAGGATACATTAGATCAGATTTGGAGGGAAGTTCAGGTAAGAAGACCCTTTTAGTTTCTTCCCTATGTTTAAAAAATACTAACATGTGTGATTTTTTTCTTAAATAGAATAACATGAAATTGTTCCCTGATGATTTTCAGTCAGTGTGTATGGGAAAATGTCGTAAGATATGGAATTATTATAAAGGTAAAGTCAAGAGGGAGAACTGGGTACCAAATCTGGGTGCCCAGACATTCTGGAAAAAGTCCCGAGAGGTGTTATCCCATCTCAGTGGTGTGACTTAGTTGCATATTGGTCTAATGTGTCTGTTGCAGTTAGTATATTTATTTTAGTATATATAATTTCAAGAATTTGTGACATAATATTTGTTTGAAATTTTAATTAATTGAATGTAGAAGATGTCAGCACACCATTCTGAGAATCGAGTGTTATAAGGACCACCTCATAGGCTCGAGACTCGTCATGTGTCTCAGATCGAACATGATGTATTTATTATTAAATTTTTAATTTATTATTTAATATGGTTTTGTGTTATAATTTTATATTTTATTGGTATATAGTTACAGGTTCAAGGTGCATCGACTGATAAAATGCCGATGTGGATGAGAACTCATGATCAAAATGATCCAGTGGATGTAGCTCTTATAGTAAGTGATTGTAATCAATACCAATACTTACATGCATCTCTATGTAAAAATATATATGTATATATATTTAAATATTGAATATTCTCAATTTAAAGCTGAGTTATAATAGCTGCCAGAGGACCAGTGACAACTTCCCATGTGAAGGGGTGAGATATTCCATCACATTATTGGTCGTAATAGGCATGGATATTGTTTGACCTATGGAACATGGATTCCTCTTTCTGTAGTATCACACATTGAGGTTTTCAGTCCTACTGTTGCTCATATTACACAATAGCTATTAGATTTTGAGGTAATTTTTCATGCTTCTGAGGAGGTAAATGTGTAATTGATCGATGAGGTTAGACCACTGTGAGAATATGTGCGTTCGGGTGATGATATAGGGGATCATACGACGCAAGTTTATGCTGAATTTATTTATTCACTTTCTATTATTTTCATTATTAAAATCTTTATAATTTTTATTTTTTTAGGCCCCTGGCACACCGGATAGAGGTAGCATCCATGACCATGCATGACACATAATATTCATGAGGTGCGTTTCTTTTATATTTATTATTGAATTAATGTTATATATTGATTTATGTTTTCAAAAACTCCATAGTTTTTTAATTTTAAGAGTATGATTAGTAATTGAATAATTTATTGTATTAGATAATTTCTTAGAATCCCCATTAGAGGATAGGAATTAGGCTAGGTGGCCCCAATGGCCTAATGGCCCAATAACCTTTTGGACCAATGGCCTAATGGCCTATTGGCCTAAGGGCCGAATAGACTACTGGCCTATTAGCCTAAAGGCTAAATGTATGAATGGACCAATGGACCAAATGGCCAAATACCCCGGTGGAATAAATGGCCCTAATGCCCGAACGACCTAATGCCCCAATAGCTTAACGGCCTAACACCCCAACGACGTAACGCCCCAATAGCCTAACGACCTAACGGCCCAACGGCCTAATGACCCCATGAACCAACAAACGAACAACCTAACAGCCTAATGTAACAATTGTCCAAATGGGATAATGTCCTAATTACATAATGTCTTATTGGCTTAATGGAATATTAGAATATTGGACTAATGACCAAATGTCCTAATGGCCTTTTTCCCAAATGAAAAAAATGACCTTATCGCCTAATGGAAAATGTTGTTTCTTTATACCATGATAATGGTTTTCCTACTGTGTTTCCAGATAGTCTACTATATATACTATTCTTCTTAGTATGTTTTGTTATGCAATTTATTAACATGTTGTTTTTGATAGAAATTGGAAAATAATGTAAAGCCTGAATTGATTGATAATTAATTGGACATAGAATTAAGAGTCATGTTTATTGAATCTGGAGTTGGTTATAATTTTATAATAATAAAATTGGAACACAACACATGTGTAATTGAAAATGAATTTTTTATTGGGGGCTGTAGGGTGAGTGGATGTGTAGGTGGGAGGGGGGGGCTTGTTCGGGGAAAGTTTTTTTGGGGGGGGGGCTGTCTGGGGGGTGGGGTTGGGGGTGCTGTCTGAGGGGGTTGGGAGTGGGGCTATCCAGGGGGGCTGTTCAGGGAAAGTTTTTTTGGGGGGGGGGGCTGTCTGGGGGGGTGGGGGTGGGGGTGCTGTCCGAGGGGGTTGGGAATGGAGCTATCTAGGGGGGTTGGGAGTGGGGGATGTCTGGGGGTGGGGGGGGGGGGGCTGTCCGGTGTGAGTGGGGGGGGGGGTTGGGGGGGGGGGGGGCTATCCGTGGGTGGGTGGGGGCTGTTTGGGGGATTTTGGGGGGGGGGGTTATCCGCGGGTGGGGGTGTCCAAGAGGGGGCTCTACAGGGTGGGGGTGTGGAGGGTTGAGAGTGGGGGCTGTTCGGGGGGGGGGGGGGGGGCTGTATGGGGTGAGTGTGTGTGTGTGTGGGGGGGGGGGGGGGTTCGGGGGAGTTTTTTTGGGGGTGTTAGGGGATGGGGTGGGTGTGTCTGGGGGGGGCATCCAGGGGGGTTGTCCACAGGGGAAGGGGGGAGGGGTGGGAGTGGGGGCTTCCTGGGGGGCTGTCCGAGGTGAGTGGGGGGGGGGGGGGTTGTCGAGGGGAGATTTTGTGTGTGTGTGGGGGGGGGGCAGTCCAAGGGGGGCTATCCAGTTGGGGGGGTTTGGAGTGGGGGTTGTCTGGGGGTGGGGGACTGTCTAGGGTGAGTGGGGGGATGTTTGAGGGGAGTTTTGAGGGGGGATGGTGTCCAAGGGGGGTTTTCCAGGGTGGGGGAGTGTGTGTTTGTGGGGGGGGGGGGGGGTTGGGAGTGGGGGTTGTCCGGGGGTGGGGGGCTGTCCGAGGAGGAGTGTGGTGGGGTTGGAGTGGGGCTATTTGGGGGGGGGTGTCCAGGGAAGTTGTGGGTGGGGCTGTCCGGGGGGGGGGGGTGTCTAGAGGGGTTTGGAGTGGGGGTTGTCTGAGGGTGGGGGGGGGGGATGTCTGGGGGAGTTTTTTTGGGGGGGGGGATTTACAAGGGATGGATTGGGAGTGGGGGCTAGGGGGTGTTCCAGATATGGGGGGGGATGTCCAGGGTGGGGGCTGTCCAGGGGGAGTTTTTTTGCGGGGGGGTGTCTGGGGGGGAGTGTGGGGGCTGCAGGGGGTTGGAAGGGGGGTTGTCTAAGGGGGAGGGGTTG